>WBNH01003486.1:31781-110852 GCA_013401255.1 Urocolius indicus | reverse complement strand
CTGCTGCAGTCCTACAACAAGCGCCTCAAGGATGACATCAAGTCCATCATGGACAACTTCACCGAGATCATCAAGTCGGCCAAGGTGGGGCTGGCGGCTGGGGCTCGGGCTCGTGAGGGGAGAGGAGCGGCCTTCGCCTGCAGGCGGCCGTGAGGGGACTGAGAGGCCCCCGGAGGCGGCCGTGAGGGGACTGAGAGGCTCCCGGAGGCCGGGCGGAGCTGACACCTTTCCCTGCTGGTTTCTCCGAAGGTGGCCGTGAGACAAAAGGGCTTCTCCCCCAGGGCGGGCGGGGGTCGGTCCTCCCCGGTTACTGCCGGCCTTGTTATAAATTGCAGCCAATTTAAATGAGTCATAGATCAGATTTATGAAGCGAGCGGCAAATAAGCAAAACAGAGCTGGGCACCGGGAGCCTCTGCTCCAGCAACGGCCGCAACTCCCCACCCCCAGGGAAAAGTCTTTTATACAGTCCTTATGGGTCGAATGGATCGCTGCCTGGTGTACTCTGTACAGGTGCTGATCTTGTTGCTAGGGGCTCTTCTTCTGCCTCCCCGTGGTCGTCCGGTGTTCGTGGAGATGAAGTCAGAAGTCTTCCTCGGGTGGCCCGTTCATGACCCCTCTTCTGGAATCCGTTAGCTCATGCGCAATCTATAAGCTCTGATATAGGCGTATTGAGCAGCGACACCTGTTCTCATTACAGAATGTTCGTGTTTAAGGTTCTGCAAGGTTTAACTTTAACAATGATCTCAGCGGTCCAAGGTTCTGCAAGGCTGAGCTTTTACAATGCTTTTAAGATTTGATTAACAAACATGACCTTCTTCCCAAACACGACCTTTTCCCATTACAGCCTCCCTGCTGCTGCTGAGTGGGGGAGAAGCAAGCGGGGAGGGTAGCAAAGAGAGTACATGTAGGTGCTATGGAGTCCAGAGGTTATCTCAGGGATTCCAGGTGTGGACTGAGCTGAAATGAAATGCCTCGTAACATAGGATTCACCCGTGACAAAATTTAGCATCTCAAAGCCAATATGTGTTCTTTTTTTCTTTAGATTGAGGATGAAACTCAAGTCTCTAGAGCAACCCAGAGCGAACAAGATAACTATGAGATGCACGTCAGAGCTGCAAACATTGTGAGTATCGCTCTGCGTTGTTTGATTCATTATTACATCTAGAGTAGCCTTTATAACACTTATGAAGATTGCTGCTAGAGGGATGACTTGGTATTTAGGATGGCTGTGGAAAGCTGCATGGCCCGGCTGGTCACCTACAGGCTTCTGTCAGAATCTTCACATAATGTGGGAGATTTTACTTTATTCATAGCTTGGGCTGAAGCAAAGTGCTGTTTTAACATGCTGTATGTGCTATGTGATTTATTTATTTTCTTCTTCCTACTGCAAGGTCCGAGCTGGTGAGTCCCTGATGAAACTTGTGTCTGACCTGAAGCAGTTCCTGATCCTCAATGATTTCCCCTCTGTGAATGAAGCTATCAACCAGCGCAACCAGCAGCTGAGAAGCTTGCAGGAGGAATGTGACAAGAAGTTGATTGCACTAAGGGATGAGATCTCCATTGACCTGTACGAGTTAGAAGAAGAATATTACTCTTCCAGGTACAAATAAGGCGGTGGACTTCTGCCTCATGACTACAGCCCTTTTGGGGTAGTTAGTCACCCCAAACAAGTAGTCCATAGAGTATAGGTCATGAGAATCTTCCCAACAAAATTTCACTCCTGTTTTTAGTTAGATCAGGCTCTTTTTCTGAAACTAAAGCAACTGCCTTTTCCTTGTAGCTACCCTACAGGGTATAAACGTCACGGTGAAGAATGTATTCACAGCATCTAACTCCAGGTGGCTGCTAGGTTGGCTAGGTTTGACAGATAATTTGCTTAGGCTTCCTTTGTAATCATTGTAAAGGAAGATGACTTTCCTCGGGGATTTAGGCTTGTGTCTGAGTATCCTTCTGGAGGAGCTTTCTCTGTCTAGAGAGTCTAGCCTGCTGAGCTGGGTCCTCACGTTAGGTGATATCACCATGTCTTCATGGTGAGTTCTTTCACAAGTGACCTGGTTCCACAGCGTGCCTTTTCCCTGGTGGTCTACTACCCCTGACTGCCTGGAGTCCTGTTGGGGTGAGCATTTGAAATGAGCAAAAAAGATTTGCTGAGCTTCATTGAATGAAGTAGCGTGACAGGAAGATTTTCTATGGAAGACGTTACTGATTTGCTCGTGGGATTTTTAATGTTTTTAAAAGACTCTTAGGAAACAGAGTTTAGAGAATTCAGACACTTTATTTTTCTATTTTATTTTGTGTCATGCACTCCAGCACTTCTAGTTGACGGTGCAGTAAATGAAAGCAGGAAAAAACAAATGAGAACCTGATTGTTTCGGCTGCACTGTCCGAGCTAATTGAAGTCAGTGCAATAATGCTATAAATTCTGAACAAAAAACTTTACTTTCCTGAATCTCATTTGAAATTTTAGTGAGCAGGTTTCCTACTTTTGCCTTTCCCTACTTTATAAAAATGCCGAATGCCTATAACCCCAGCTAAGTAATTAAACCCCTAATTGCTCAATATCCTAGGAAGCCAGGCTGTTATTTATGGGTAATATATGTATTTTAATGGTAAAAATATATTGGTATGACATAGCTTAGGGACTGTTACCATTGAAAGAAAAGTTGAGGTGAAAGTTTAGAGTTATTTTTCAAACAAACGTAAGTTTTTGGGGAAGTGGCAAGAGACCCTAGAAACACCTCAGAAATAAAGAGTGATGGTCACAAACCCAAGCACCAGTCAGGCCCTGATCACTCGAGGGTGCATACACTACAGTACACTACACAGGCATAGCCGAGAGCTGTGTCCAAAGCCATGTGATGTGGGATGGCGGTGCCTCACGTGTGCCAGGTGTGCTTCCCTTATACCAGACTGCCACCAGTGTGCATCAGTAGCTTTAACTTCTGGACTAAGGAGTTCTGACCATGCTGGCATGGTCTGTTCACCTGCCTGGCACCAGGTGCCATGTAAAGCAACCCATCATAACAGAGCTACTGTCTAGGCACAAATACTGACGTGTACCAAATGGATTTGCCTTCATGTTCTTTCTTATAAGGGTACTGTCAAGTACCAAATGAATTTGCCTTTGTATTCTTTATTATAAGGGTGTTCACGAGGTGAGAAAACTTGGTAACTCTACAGAGCTGTGATCCCTCCACTGAAATCTCTTGTCATATGGCACTTAGTTGTTTTCCTTTAGCACTTACTCCCTTCCCGTGCTCTTTCCCATCTTTTCCTGCACCAAAGAAATTGTGTTTGTGTAAATATAGAAATGGTGATTTATTCAAAATCCTTTTATAATGAGAACACTAAGATATTTTTAATGAAACTTTATTGTCTGATATGGGGGGGAAAAGGGTTTCTGTTATGTCACATAGTCTTGAGTGCTAATGTTTAAACGGCAGTACAAGCAATAGCCAGCATGCCCACAGATGGGTGTTCTGTGCTGTCTGGGCAGCTCAGCTGGGGTTGCCTCTCTGCACCACTTTACTTTCTTGTGGGGCTTGTCTTACAAAGCCAGGACACAGATTCTCACAGCCAAACTGCTCCTCCATGCTCCAGTTTCCCTGAAGGTCACTGAGTAGTTTATTTTAGGTCATCACTCCAGGGAAGGCTGCAGAAAAGTGAGCTCCCTACAGCAGTACACCTCCAGGTGCTGCAGAGCCGAGAGCTGCCCCATGCTGTGTAGCGTGTTCAGTTTGTGCACTGCTCCCAACAGCAGTGAAAAGCCTGTGGAAGAGAGTGTCTCCTGCCCAGCATAGTCACTGCCATTGTGCTAAAGTGGCTTAGGAGACAGCCCCTTCCCTCTTGTGAGTACCTAATAGGATGTGTCCCAGGTGTAGGTTTAATTGCTTGATTTTCTATGTGTGCATAGGGGTTTTGATGAGGAGACCTGAAGGTCCTTGAAACTAAAGCCAAGTAAATGGTAGATGTTTTCATGCTCCGTATCCAGGTAGTTTCCTGAAGCTTTCCTAGAGTCCCTGTGCACACAGACTGGCTGTGTCCCCCATGGAGCAGTAGTGGAGTCCCCTCCATGCTCTGAGAAGACATCAGGTGACAGCTGTAGTGGGCTGTGCAGGAGCTGCTCATTCACCCTGACTTTTGAGAAGTCTTTTGTGAGAGGCAAAGCGTAGACTTTCGAAACTGCTCTGAGGCAAAAGGAGAAGCAGTTATGCTTCTGATAGAGCTAAAATTTTCTTCCTAACTCCCCTACCAAGATCTGGATGCTGTGGCCAGGTTCTCCTTAGAAACCATGGCCAGAGGTGTAAGACTGACAGCTAAGGAGTCATAGTTCTGGTTCCATCCTGAAGGTCTTTGCTAGTTGAACCCAGCTTCACTGAATGTTTGGGACTGTAGGGAAGGATCATCTCCTGAGAGATTTTACAAAGGCCCCAGATATGTAATCTGTATTTGCTGCCTCTTGCTTCTATCACAAAACCAGCTGGGGGATGCTGCCAGAAGAGAGCTCAGAAGTAGCTGCTTGCGACTACTGCTTTGTGTGCTTTCTTCCCAAAGCAGTAACCCCAAGCTCAGCTTGTCTTCTCTCATCCTAAACCCCAAACTTTCATTTGTGTTCCATTACTCCCTCCTCTGGTATCACAGGAGCTGTCTTGAGTGTGAAGTTAGATCTCGACATGTTTCATGTTTGTGCAGTTTGAAGTGTCTCATATTTCTGCGCTTAAAATATTTCCCAAAGCTTCTACTCAAGTCCATACGTTACAAATGTAAATAAAGCTGCAAGAACAAAATCACTTGACCCACTGGGTTTCTTTTACTCTAAATGCAAGCTGCTTTCTGCTCCAGCACTCACTTTGTCTTGGGTGTCTCTTGTGTGTGCAGCTTCTCCCTCTGTTTGGAATTTCGTTTGGTTTTGTTCCATTTTCTTCCATTATTTTTGTTTTAGTTTTGGCTCTCCTTGCAATCTGTTTTCCTTGCAGCACAGGCAAGAATTACCCAGTTGTTTAAAAGCATCACTTTCCCACATGGCTGGTTCATCCAGTTCTATAGTCTACAGCCGTCAAATCCAGCAAGCAGCTCAGATTCTGCTTAACGTGGTAGGTGCCATCAGTACTTTATCATCAGGCTGGGGAGCTTTGATAGAAGGCCCAGAGGTTCTGTGGAGCACCTTATTGAAAAGGCAAGGATGGAGATAGGTTTCTTCTTTATCACGAGAGGGACAGGCCCTAAAACAATTGTGGCAGCTTTCCTTCCATTTCAATTGAATTGAAACTTCAATTTAGAGCAGGGTTTCTAGTTTTTTCCTCACAGAGGTTGTGGTCTAATTACAAGTAAAATAACTTGGCATTAAGACTTTGTCTCTCAAATCAATAGCAGAACTCCCATCTTTGGGGTGACAGGACTTTGCCCTAGGTCTTTCCAGGATGATTCTAGATTAGGATTGAGCCTCTGTTGTTTCAGCTTGTAGCAACAGTTCTGTCCCTGAATTTTCCCTGATCCTTACCAGGCCCATGAGGTTTGAGGCCAGCCCTTAGAGGTGTCACAAAGCTCGTTATGAATTTGTGAAGGCAGACCTTATATCCATGAACATTTTGCCATTTTCTTAATGCTTTGCTTCTGTCTTGCTCCCCTCACCCTTTCCCTCCCTCCCCTCTTCTCTTACTGCCCCTGCTGCCTCTCCTTACTGGGCTTGTTTGTTCTGGAAAGCTACAGTCTGTGTGACAGCAATGACCTTCCCCTGTGCGAAGCCTACTGGAGACAAGACTTTGCCACGCTGTCCCCTGAGAGCCTCTCCATGCCTCTGACAGCTGTCCCAGCAGAGCAGAGCGGTGCTACGTCGCAGAGCTCGACCCCATCACACCCTCACGTGAACGGGCACGGGGTGGTGGGCCCTGCAGAGCACCCCTGAAGAAGATGCTGTGCTGCCGAGCACGTCCCTCCCGGCAGCCCCACGCTGCTGGACGTCTTCCACCCGCTGTACCCTCCCTCACTCAGGGGAGGGCACTGGAGCTGTGGGGCAGATGTCTGCGCACTGGGCAGCTGCAGTGCTTCCTCCACCCCTGGGACGTTGCCATGAGCATTCCTCTCCCACAGGAGAATGTGATGAGTAAATGCAAAGCTGATTGTTCTAACGAATTAGAATTAGATGTGCTTTTACCTGATGGTTTGTGTAGAGTTCATTAGAAATCCAGTTTCCATGTGAATCTCAGCAAGTACATGCTGGGAGTCGATTTTATTTGAGATTAACTTGAGCCAAATGGGAGGCAGTGAGTGTTTGGGGATTTTACCCTGCTTCCCAATGTTACTGATGTTCTGGCTGCTTTAAAACTCTCTCAGGGTGGTATCTGAAAACCTCTGTTCTACATAATTATAGAGTGAGAATCTTGTAGTATTTTTTCCACAGCAGTCTTCACTGTCAGTGCTCCACAGACTTGAACTTCCCGCTTGCAAGTGTTTGGGGAGGGCCTCTGGGGAGCCTCACTGAAAAGCAGTGTCTTCCCTTTGAAGAGGAAAGGGCAAATGGAAGAGTTGAAGTGAGGAATTGATGATGTGGCTTGAGGCTGCAGATAGAAGCAGCCACTTGCTTCAGTCACTCTCTCCTTCCTTTTCCACTGTTTACACAAAACTTTCTGTTGCTGTAGCCGGAGCTGACACGATGCTGGTGCATATCTTGGCTAATTTGTCCAGTGAAGATATCTTGAGGCGACTGGACAGGGGTATGTGGAGCAGCAAGAGACATGTGGTTACTCTTACAGTTTCCTTCCAAAGAAACATGCCTGGTGCTTTATCTGTGGCTGTTTGGCTCCTGCCTCCTCACAGCAGTTTGGTGTCAGCAGCTGAGCTGAGCTGAGCTGAGCTTCCCCAGCGTTCTGCTGTAACATCCCATGTCTTAGGCTGTGAATTTTGGAGTGTGCATTGCTTTGGTTTTCTTCCGTTCCTTTTTTTAATTATTATTATTATTATTATTTTGTAATGAGGTGATTTAATAAAACCAACCCTCTCTTGTATGATTTTTAAGGTGTGTGTTTTCAGACACGTGGTTCTGTGCAGGGTCTGTGCTCACACCCTCCAACCCATCACCCTGCTCGTGAAACACCCCCCCCCCCCCACTCAGAGCTCAGCGAGCCGCAAGCAGCACCGGGCTGCTTGGAACTCCTGGGCTGGGACGAACCGCAGGGCTGGCTGCGGCTGGAAGCTGCCTGTGGCTCCCGGGGCCGGGGCTTGGGGCCGGGCCCCGCTCCCGCCCCTTCCTTTGCGCCCCGCGGCCGCCGCGCTGCGTCACTTCCCGGCGCTGGCCCCGCACGCGGCGGCTGCCGCGGTGCCCTCGAGCCGGGACGCATCGTGCGGGGCTCCGCGGGCTCCCCGCGCCGGCCGTCATGGCCAGCCTGGCCGCCCAAGACTCCTACCTGCAGGGTTTAGCGAGGAAGGTGTGCGCGCAGCAGGAGCCGCGGAAGAGGAAATTTGGTAATGGAACCGTAACGCTTGTGTTTCTGTCCCTCCCGGGCGGTGTGTGAGCCGCCTGTCTCCTCGGGGTGCTGGGCCCGGGGCAGTGGTGCTGTGCCGTCGTTTAGGGGAAAAACCAACTTCTGGTGGAACAGGGGACACCCGACTGCGCTAAGCGCGTTGCGCTGTTGGCCCCCGGGAATCGGTGGTGTCCGTTCACGTCTTGGATGTGGGAGGACTGGGGCTTCACTGGATGTGCAAGCACGTTTGGGCTGTTTAAATCTTAAAACGTGTCATTATTGAAGGTTGAGATGTGCCATTGCAATGCTGGAACTGTAGTCTTCAGTGGTAGTCTTCAGCATTATGAAATGGGAATGGAGCGTTGTCTTATTCTGTATAATTTGCCTTCTAGTGTCTAAACCAGGTCACCCCGAGGATGCTGGCAGACAGCCCAAGAAAAAGAAGAGAAAGAAACCCAGGAAGGAACCTGAGAAGACAAATGGTCCTTCAGTTAAGCAGGCAACCTCTAATACCAATAAGCCTACTTCAGGACAAGCAGCAGCCCCTCAAGGCAGCAAATCATCTCCACAGGCTGTTCCACAGAGCAAAAAGGAGAGTTCTGTTACAGGTACTGCCAGCGTTGCCACAGTCTGGTTAAAGTTACCTGAGCTGAGGGAGTTGCTTTTCAGTTGATTCAGACGTATCTAGTTTGGAAAGCCTTTAAGATCTTCAGCTGAATTGAAAACATCTTTTGATTATTCCCGGTGCCCTAAAAGCTTTTGTGTATCTACAGAAGTTTGTAATGTCACCACTGGGTGGCTCTCTGGAGATAGATTTAATCTGAATTGCAGACTTTTAATGTATTTGAGTGACTTCTGGAAGCTATTGTCTGGATGTAATCTCTGTCATGCCAGGCTGGCTTTCCATTATTAATCTGAAGAGACAAATCACAAAGAAAAGATGTCCTTGGTGTCTCTGTTTCCATTAGCCTGGTACTTGTCTTGTGGCTTGTTAGGCAGCCAGGTGGCATGCCAGGCTACTCTGGCTGGCAAAGGGATGGATGTTACCATGGATAGAATTCTAAAGAAACCAATGAAACAGAAACTCTAGGGGAGGATTTTAGATTTTTTTTTCCATTCTATTCACGACTCAGAAGATTTCTCAGAGTTTTCCCCTTAGCCACAGAAAGTTTTTGTCTTTAGCTAGTGCTGTCTTCTAAGCATTTTTTATTCTCTTTCCCTCATTTTCAGAGAACAAAAGTGCACTGGCTTCCTCTTCTTTTTCTGCCATGAATCTCTTGCGTCAGAGACTACATGAGAAGATTAAGAAAGCTTCTGGACAAGTATGAGAACTATGAATATGTATCTGTGTGTGTATTTGTGCAAGATGAATTCTCAGCCTCCCAGGGGGTGCGGGGACAACACTACAGTCTTACAAGGCTCAGGGTTTGAACTAAGTCTTGTCTCCTAAGGAAGGGCCTGTAAGTATTACTGAGAGACCCACATATACTCTGTGGTCTGGAAAAACGTGTGAGACAAGGCAGGGAGGAGAGCATGCCTCTGGTGAGTTTTGAGAGGAAAAAAAACCTACTAAGAGCCTGAAAGGGGAAGTAGCTACAGGGTGGTGAGAGAGAGTAAAGGGTCTGAAAGGCCTTTACTGTGTTTAGTATCTCAAGAAGCTGAGCCCACAGCTTCTTGTCACAAGTTGTGCATTTCTTAGAAGTTTAAATTCAAGAACTTAAAGACATCCCACTTCAAGTTCTGCTTTATCCCTTTAAGGCACCTGATTGATGTCCGTCCTTCTTCCTAGGATGACACCAAAGAAATATCCCCTGCAGTCCTGGAGAAGAGGCAGCGTAGGAAGTATGAGAGAGAGAGAAAGAAGCGCCGGAGGAAGGAGTTGAAGATGAAGGCAAAAATGGTGAAGGAGGAAACTGAGGAAGTACCAGTAGAGCCAGAAAGCAAAAAGGAGGAGAGCACAGATGAGGTTGTCTTTAACAGGGTTGAAGTCCATGAAGAAAATGAGTTGAACAAAGTCCAGAAAAAGAAAGAGAAGAGGAAAGCAGTGAAAGGCAACATCACTCCTCTGACGGGCAAAAACTACAAGCAGCTGCTGACCAGGCTGGAGACCAGGAAGAATAAGCTGGAAGAACTCAAGGATAAGGACCAGAAGAAAGCTCAGGAGCTAGAGAATAAGATGAAATGGACAAATGCTCTGTATAAGGCAGAAGGTGTGAAGATTCGTGACAACGAGGACCGCCTGAAAGAAGCTCTGAAGCGGAAGGAGAAGCGCAAAGCCCAGCGCCAGAGGCAGTGGGAGCAGCGGACGGAGAAGGTGGTGGAAAAGATGCAGCAGCGCCAGGAAAAACGTCGCAAGAACATCCAGAAGAAGAAGAAGGATCGGATAGAGAAGAAAAAAGCCAGAGCCCGGAAGAAGGGCCGTGTTCTGCCCGAGGACTTGAAAAAAGCTGGTTTTAAGTGAGACCGTAGCCGCTGTGTCCTCGGGACACCCGTGCAATGGGGCCAGCCGTCACTGCAGAGGAGCCCAGCCTCAGGGGCGGGCACTTCCCAATGTGACGACTGAAAAGAAAAACCCCAACCGTGTTGTATATTTGTGAATTAAATGCGCTACCCGAAGGCAGCCGCTTGTCGTGGGTTCATTGCAGCGCTGGGTGCCGCGGGGCGGGAGGGGGGCGGGGCGCGCCGAGGCCACGCCCACGCCGAGGCCACGCCCACGCCGGTGCTACGCGACGGGCGCGCGGTCTCACGGCTGCCCCGGGCTGGGGGGGGGGGGGCAAGGGCTCAGCCCCGGCTGTGCGGCGCCCTCGGGTACCGGTAACTACTGGGTACACGAGCGGCCGGGGGAGCCCACGCGCCTCCTCAGCAGGAAAGTCCACAAAGGCATCTTTGAGGATGAGGTATTGTTCTGTTGGTCAGTCGTTTACTGGCTGTTACAGCGGCGACCTGAAACTTTCTGGGTTTTGTTTGTTTCGGTAGAAAGTAGCGGTGGTATTTCAGCTTATGCTTCGTAACACCGGCTGAGGGTGGTCCCGTGTCTCTGTTGTGTAACTGAAGGCACAGCTCAGAGGCACAGAAAGCCAGATTCAGGCATTTCTCACTCTGCTATTGACTCAGGCACACAACGCTGTTTGCTTCGGTTTTCCTCTGTCTTTTTGATAACAACCTTGGATGAAAATTGCTGTACCCAGTAGTGTTCATTATTTTACTTTTCTGCAGCCTTTCTACCACGATTTTAGTCAATTATTATGTTGTTAATCACCATTTGGTCGGTCGGAAAGAATTCTAATCACTTTGATTATGGTTCTTTGAAGGTTCGCTTAGTACGCTCCTTGGATGAAGTAAGGAACAAGGTTAGGTTTTCTATGAAGAGGGAAGGGCTCACTTTGGTTAGGGATCCAGAAGCTTGTACTGATGCCAGGCTACTGCCACGTTATGAGCAGGAGTCTGTTGAAAGAACACTCTATGATGACTCCACAGGAAACCCACTGTTGTACAGGTAGAGACCAGACGCATAAAAATGCAGTTGTGTTCATGACTGTAGGAAAGGAGTTGTAAGATTTGCTCCTCAGTTCTTGGTCACAGCTCTAATCACTGTCTCCTGGACAGATATAAATGGAATATAAAGAGCTGCTGCCTGTTAAAGTGCAGATTAATAGATCAGTGTGTGCAATGGCACATATGTATGTCTCCTCTTTTAAAAAGAAATTGTCCTTTTTGTTCAAAGCAACCTAGATGAAAGCACAGTCTGATAAGTTGTTAAAGGTTTAAATGATAATTCAGTAATGGTTATGTAATGAGCAAGAAAAGAAATTAGTGCATTCATCCTTTTCACCTCAGTCATTCTGGAGAATAAAGCCACCCTTATTCTCACTCCCCTCAAGGAGAAGCACGGTGCCCCAGCTGATGCAAGAGCAGTGGGCAGATAAAGGCTATTTCCACATTTCTTGCTTGCTCTTACTTAGCAGTTCATAGCTTTTTATATCTTTTCAAGATAGTATGTATGTCTTTATAAGGTTACATGTGTTAAATGTACCATTTATTGCCTTTATGCCATCATAGCAGATTTGAGGTTGGGATGAACACAGGCTAGGTAATGACACCGTTCAATTCATCTCAGAAGCAGCAACATTGATTCTTTGAGTGGTTTTCTTTGAAGTTAGTGTGATGCTTGTATTCACTTAAAGGTTACATTTTTATTCAATTAAATTTAATATTCTACCCATGCCAAGTCTCTTATGCATTTACTACAAATTCAAAGCTTCTTTCTGTTTCTGTTTCAGAGAAGCTACAACTTTTCAAAAGGTTTGGAAAAGTGTAGATGTATCTGCAGCTGAAGAAGTCAGAGGCCTACCTGATATTGTTGGTAAAACATATTTTTCCTTAATTTCAGATATTTACATTCTTAAGACCTGGCATATATTTAATGGTTTTAGGTATAAAATCAAGTTGGAAATGACCTGGCATGTTTTTGATGATTTGTAGGTCATTTTGAAGAGTCTCCTCAGAAAAAAGTGGTTGTAAAGTGGTTGATCAATCACAGTTTGTGTGTAGATGATAAATTCCATTTATGATGTGAGCAGTTCTCATTCTTGGAAGTTGCAGTTTTTTGCAGCATACCTGAACTTAGTTGTAGTGGTTTTTTACCTGGACCAGGATTTTGGTAGCAGGGGAGGGCTACAGGGCTAAACCACCACATTAGTTGCTCACTTCCATGCTTTTATCCTTCCGAAAACCACAAGTTAATAACATCAAAGGAAAATGTAAAATATGCTTTACTATTTTTAAGCTACGTTTGCATAGATTTCCCTTCCTGTGGAAGGCTGTTGTGCACTGTAATAGCTGCACAAACTACAGAGATCAGGGTGTGGATTTAGTGGTTCGTTGTGTGTTCTGCAGGAATGGTTCTGTGCTACATCACCCTGATTTCTTTCTTGGCAGTTCCTGAGGAAACAAGGAGTAATCTCTCAGAACGCCTGTCCGAGCGGCGGCGAGGCCGTCACGATGAAGCCCTCACTTCAATGTATCGTGAGCTTGCCTGCATTGCCAGGGTAAGACTGGATTTTATAGTCCAGTTAGCCTAGACTACTACACTTAGGTCAGGCCCTAATGTTCAAAAGATCAGACTGACTTCCTTTCCTTTTTAGGAGATGGAGCCCTTTGTTTTGGAGTCCGGAAAGTTCCTTCTGGACAAACTGATGGAATCCGATAGAAAAACTGAACTTATATTTGAGAAGATTGAGTTTGACACTGCTCTGGAAGGTTTCTCAATTGAAGTAAAGCAGCTCATGCCATTGTCCCATCTTATTTGTACCTGGTCTGCGTATCAGAGCTTCTTATGTCTGGCTGTAGTTTTAAGATAGAAATGTGCAGGTTTTTTGCCTTTTGTTTTTGTTTGGCTTTGTTGAAGTGGTTTATTTGACATTTATTTTTCAATGAGATTGAGAGTAAATCCTTCTTGCAGGGTTTGGAAGAACTGTGGAATATCATCCATCAGGAATCCTTGACCAGAAAGAAGTGGATCAAGGAAATGGATGAATCCCTAAAACATATTGAAAGGCGTCGAGCTGATAAAGTGAGCTGTAGACTTAACAGCGGTTAATTAAGCATAAGATTCTTTGCTTTTATTTTTCTGCAGGATTATTTAGGTCAGACTGTCATCAGGTCTAAAATTTTGTTGGGACATTCCTGTTCTACATCTGATAAATGCACAGACCTGCCCGAGCTAATTTTCCTTTGGATAGACAGGATATCAGTAGCAGAGATGCTACAGTTATGTAGACTTCAGCTTGACCTGTAAAAATCATTGGACATCTCAGTAAATATTTGAACAAATAAATGAATAATCCACAAGGAAGTGCTTGCTTGTCCTTGTAGGCAAACAAAAGCTATCTGTTCTATCTGTGTCAGTTTGTCCTCCCTGCTAATGGAGACACAATCCAACAGTATCACCAGTAGCTTTTCTGTTTGATTATTTATAAAAGATACAAGAGACAACCACATCTGCTTAAGTTTCTCCTCTGCTTAAATTTCATGGCTGCTAAACAAGTTGGTTTGATTTTTTTAAAGTCAGATTGCACCCTGTCTGCAGAGCATTCAGTTATCACAGGTGCTGAAGAAAAAAATCAGTTGAGTAGTAACAATAGGGAATGTTTTAGTTGCTGTTTTTCTGAATGACTTTAAAAAGTCAATATTTGAAGTAGATATGTTAAGATTCACTTCTCAGTCTGTCTATCAGCCAATGGAATTTATTTTAATGGAAAAAAAAAAAACCTGGCTCATTCAGGTCATTGCTTAACTTGAGAAACTGACGTCAGAGTTACACAGATCTTTATTTTTGTTCCTTATTGTCTTATTATGCAGATAACTGATGTCCTGAGGAAGCATACAGTGATACTGGAGGAAATTTCCTTCTTCTTGTCAGCTGATGTATATAGGCTCATGAACAATGAGGCCATGGTAAATCTTTTATATTGAGAGTCTCTTTTACCTGTGAGAAAGTGGCAGTCTGAGTATTCCCAGAATGTCCTTTTTTTTTTAGTTTTTCAATTGAGATTCATTATTTCTGCCTATCAATCACTGCAATTTTCAGGATGTTCTTTACCATTGGTATTCATTTTCCTTCTTTTTAAATACATGTTGTATGCTGCCCTTATTCCTATATTTATTTTTTAATATGCAGTTGATTAACAGAACACTGTTGGCTAATCAGAGGGCAACGGCCAAGTTGTACTTTAATCTAATGAAATCAGAGATGAAGAAAGAATTATCACATCGATTGAAATGGCAAGATCGAGTCAAGGACTGGAAGTTTATCAAAAAGAACTATTTCATTCACAATTTCAGGTCTGGAACTTTACATTTGAAAGTACGAATGACATAAAGTGACTGGTGTTCACTTCTGGAGTGTTTTACCACTTTGCCATGTTAGAACTAAAGTGCTATGTATAAAACAGATCTAGTATTTGTGTTTCAAACATGACATTTTCCCCAAACAGATATTTACCTGAATGTATTCTTCCATCCTACAGAGAATTTATGTCAAATGAAGAAATACAGAACCCTCCAACTGTGAAAAGAGAAATGAAAAATATGATAATGGATCAGATTTTACTTAATGAAAGGAGGCTGGAGCTCTTGCAGCACCTTGGGTATGACAACAGAGAAAACAAGAACAAGAGAAAATATAGTTATTGCTAGAGTTAGTGAGAGACTTGACTACAAAATGAACTTTGCTCACTTTCAGTGTGTGACTGAACAATGCAGCTGTAAGGCAGGGCCAGAACTACTTTTGTAAAACTTTTTTATATCAGAAAACAAGAGATGTTACAGTTAGTTCTTTGTCAGTAAACAGTGGCCTTGACAAACAACAGTCATCTTGCTTTATTTTCACTGCTGTTATGGCTGTAAATGAAATAAAGCACAGTAGTATGGTTGCTCAGATTCATCATTTAATGACTGACTGAATTATACTAGGTGGTATCTGACTGTAGTCTCCTATCTCGATAGTGATTTGATGCCTCCAACACACACCAAAACTGAGATAAAGGAATGGTACAGATCTTTGGAGAATTTAAACAAAAGTATAGGTAAGTTGAGAAACCAGTCTGGAATTCAAGCAATTCCTCCCTTCCTTCCCATAAGAATAAAAATATTTGTATTAAAACATTTTACTTTATTGGTTGATTGTGTCATACAAGCATGAAGACCTTTCTGAGATACGTTACCTGTGCTGAGACTCAGGAGGTCCTCTGTCACATTTCCACTTCACCCTGCACTGTGAAATACAGCGTTCTTTATAGTGTTATGATTTTCCTTCAGATGCTCTCAATATGCAGTGTATGATGAAAATACGCATGCAGTATGAGATGGTCCAGCAAAAATGTTTGGCAGAGGTACAGTTATGCAAGGTCAGTGTCATAGCCTTGTGAATTCTTGGAAGGATTGTTGATAACAACTACTGTGTTGTTAACAGTAATAGGAGTTTGAGGATCCACCAAATATTGAGATAACAAATGAAATTACTTTTTAATATCTTATATTTTTAGAATACTTAGTGTTTTGTTTCACATTAGCTTGTGGTATTTGTACTTGAAATGTGTAAAAGCAGTAACAAATGCCAGTAATGAAGGGACTATTGTCCTGCATTTAGGTGGAGGATGCAGGGTGAGAAGCCTCAGCCTTTGTGCTGAATCTGTCTTATTTTGGGAAAGAAATCCCACCTCCCTGCCTCAGTTTCTCCCTTTGTGTCCCAATGAAATGGTATTATTTACTATCAGAATGTGATGTCAAGGGTATCGATCTTTTTCCTATCCATTCATAAGAAAAGAAGAAACATTAAGTTTATCTATTTGCTGTCAAAGCCACACAGTAGTTGTTACATGCATGTCAATACCTTTGCCTATTTTAATTTAGAGTAACTTGTTGAATCTGAATGTTTGCACAAAAGAAGAGGCTGAAGAAATTGTGAACTCTGACTTACTTCAGTTGACCGAGAAACTAAAAAGTCAGTTTGAAGAAGAATTGGAGCACATGGATGTATGTTTCTTTACATTTATTTTTATTGCTCCCTGGGAGCCTGTTCTTCCTGCACTACTGCCTGCAATGCCATGTGCATCTCAGGCTATTGATGTCATGTTAGAAGTCCATAGTGTGACTAAACCCCTGCCCCACCAATGAAAATGCTTGGTGTGATTCAAGGAGAACAGTCCATAACTGTCTGGTTTATAATAGGTTGTCAGGGAGGAATTTGGTATATTCCATCCTGCCTGGAGGTAGAGAAATAGATTTACATAGTTTCTCACATTTCTTTCAGTCACATCTTTTATTATTCCACACTTAAAAATGACTGAGCAGTTGTTCCTAAAATGACAGATTCTCAGATACTTCAGGGCATTGGCAGAACTTAGTGATTCTGTGCTTTACAGTACCTTCTGCTTTCATGTTCTCAGCTTCTAGAACAAAAACTCCCATTCTTATCCAGTTTACTTAGACTATTTCCCCGCCCCCCAAATAGAAGGGATGACATTGGAGACTGATATTGTACTTCCAGACAGCTTTTAATCATGTAATATGTCCCCTTATTCACTTTCCAACAGTGTGATAATAACCATTGCACTTAAATATATTTCTTTAGAGAGACTTTGAGGAGCTGGCTAAACAGAATGACTGGAATTGTAGAGACTTGTGCAGCTACTTGCAGGAGGCCCAGGCTCTCTGGGATGTCCATCAGTTCAACGTGTCCCAGCAGGAAGCTGAACTTCAGAAGTCTTTGGATAAACACAGATGCAAGCGGGATAATTTAATACAGGTATAAGCATAAAAGTAAAGATGTGGTATGAGGTAAAGAAAAGACTTCTTAGTGCAGAGAACCCTCTGGAATACCTGGTATAAAGTTTCAAATGTAACCTTCAGCATTAATACTGCAGTTTCTACAGGGTAGATTTGTTCTGTCAGGTACATTTTTATTTCTAAGTGCTTGATTCACACTTAATGTAGTGTCATTATTCTTGATATGGCAATGGAGGTAAAGATTAGATTCTATATATTAAGTGGCCACAAATTTCTGTTACTCATAAGGTCTTGTGCAGATGCAGAATCTTGTTTGTATGTCAAGTTCTCTCGTTATGGGTGTAACATGCAGCTTGGGATGGCAATGTCAAAGATGTTGTTCATTGTTTACAAAAGATCTTCATATTAGATGAGTTTTGGTAAGGTGACTTCCCTACTTGATCTAGAATATATGTACATAATTAAATCATTTGAATACTAAATAGTTATAAGTCACTTTAGTAATTATTTTTTCTTGGGTTCTTTTTTATGGGGCCTTAGGCATTGGAAACTAATCTGGATGTAATTTTGGATAAAATGAGAACAGCAAGGTCTGAAGGAAAGATGAAGAGCTATCTGAAGAATGCCTTTTCTTCTTTAGATCTCATTAGAGCCAGGTATGAATTCTGTAGTGCAAACCTCAAAAGGAAAGTGTCTGAATCTTGGTTGTACTACTTAGGTCTTGTTTGTGCTGTAGTGTGAAGGTGTGGAAAAACACCACTTGGACAAGTTTGTAGCAAATAATAGCCACATTGTAGAAGTAGGATTAAGGAAGACTGATACCATTGTAAAGGGATGCTGGATCAGTAGTATTATGTAGCACACCCTGTCATCCACACAAATGGGATACTTATTTATTCAGAAGGTAAAAGTTCAGATTCTTGAATGCCACAGGTCAGAAAGTAAATCTGTGCCATGACCTATTGTCACAGATTTTATATCATTCAATGTTACAAGGACTAGAAGTTACTAATAAGTTTCAGATAGCCAAAGTACATATTTTGTTAATCTTCCTGCTTAGTAGATGGTAGGACAATGTTTGCCCTGAAAGTTTTATGAGACTGGTCAAAAAGTTAGATTGAGATTTAAAGACAGACACATTTCATGTCATTTTTGTACATACTTGAGTCTCTTAAACAGTTACTTTAAATTTGACAGGTATGAGACATTCAACCAGGTTCTAATGGATGAAGTAATGGCTTACCCAGAAGCTATTTTGCAGCAATTGATTTCTTACAGTATTTCCATCAGCCACTATTTTCATGTAAAGGAGATCTTCAGACAGGTATAAAGAAAACAGACTTCTGATTTAAAATGTAACTAGTGCATTAATTTTTCATTTAGGGGAAAATTTACATTAGCTTTAGAATTTAGGTTATATTGACTAAAACATTGTTCTTGCCATAGCATTGAACTGATTTTGGTAGAAATAGAGGGAGTAAACATAAATCCTTTCTCTGTCCCACCCTTTTAACTCTGTCCTTCTTACCAACTGTATTTCAGCAAATTCACTTGTCTTTTAAACAGAAAAATGCAAAGTAACAAAATGATATTAATCAATTTCAATGTTAGAGCTTCTTTAGAAAATAAGATGTATTTTGAGAAGGAACATGAATTCCTTCTAAGCAAGCAAATCCTTGGTTTTAAATGGTTTTGTTTTGCTTTTAGAACTTGCAAGGAGAGAGAGACTTCACATTTCAAGATCCAGGTAGTACCTCAATAGTAGAAACTGGTCTTTTTGCTTGCATGTTTTTCAATCTGTATTTATTTGGATTGTGACCAATAAAACTCTGCTTTACATGGAAAGAACTAGCTAAGGCTTCAGAAGCTGAATGTCTGGTGGAACAGCATGATATAAGCATTGTGCCAGAAAATGAAGGAGAGCAAAAGATGGATGATTGTCAACGAGAAAATGAAGAAACCAATACAGCTGAGAATGAGGAGATCTTTGCACAGGAGACTGAAGAAGATGGGGAGAGTGTTCCTCACGACAGTGAAGAAACTGAGCTTGCAGGACAGGGAGCAAGCTTTCCACAGGTAAATGAACCAGAGAAAACGTTGGAAAGTGAAAGAAGTCTTGCACAAAAGAATGATAAATAGGAAATAAATAAATTCCCATAACTTAAAGAAACCTTTAAAAACATCTGTGACTGCTGTTGGGATTTGCAAGTGTGTTCTCTGTATCAATGTTGTCCACGTTGAGAATGAGAACATTATTCTTAATATCCTTAGGATTCTTCCATCAGCTTGTGCACTGCTGATTCTGTGCTTAAGACATTTCAAGATAACAGATGATGATTTCCAGTTGTTTCCTAGGCCATGGTCAACAGCAGCAAGGCAGAAAGCTCTGAAATTGCCATTGAGACCTTTTCCACTTCCAGTGGTAACTCTTACACAGTCCTTGGAGTTGAAGAGGAAAGAAAGACTGACACCCCAGAGACTTATTTTACAAAATATGAGCAAACAGAATCACTTCCTACATACCTGAAACATGTATTTATCCAAGAAACTGTGTTTGCAGAGCTGAGGAAATGGTTAGTAAAAAACTGTTTTTAGGTAATAGAAAAGGTCTTTACAAGAAACATTAGACTTAAGGTGCAAAAATTATCTCATTGTTTTGATGTTATTCCTCTTTTTAAATGTACAAAAATAAGATATTTTTATGTTGCTTTTCGTCTGTGGCTCTTAAAGTACCACACAGGCATTTACCTTCTACAGAATATTCATCTTTTACAAACACTATTTAGTGAGAAAGCATATTACACAAGAGGATTTGCCCAAATCCCCTGCAGAGCCATGAAGGTAAAATGCTTGGTACTCAGTAGTATGCAGCCAGCTCAAAAACTCTACCACTCACTGTAAATGACAAACTCTATCTTCCTCTAGTCAAAAGTTAAACCTTTGAACTAATAAAGTAATAATTTTTTACTTGCTTTTCTCACCAAGATATTTCTTTTTCAATCATAGGATTCGCCTCTGCTTTTTTGAACACTTGGAGAAATGGTTTGCAGAGTGCTTGTCCAAATCCTTTGTCTTGGTAGCTGCCAAGAAGGAGGAGCTGAATTCAGAACTTGAGCTGCATCTCCACTTGCATGAACAAAGGCAAGGGGTTATAGAGACAAAGGTCTACAATGTTAGAGCTGGTACTGACTTTTCTTTACTCTGAGCATTACATGTCTTCATTTAGAAACTAACATAAGGGGATCAACATCTGTTTCAACTTCAGTTAACTCAGTAGTAGATGACAATAGGGAGCAATTGAGTGTCTGATAATTCCTGGTATCATATGTTACTCGTATATTTTTAAAAAGATGTTTCTTGCTCATACTGGTTTGTACTTTGTTATGTTTGGAAAATACCCAGCAGTGCCTTGATCAATGACTTGACTGTAAAAACTGTGGAACGTTCAGTTTCTATTGTCAGTCTTTGTGAATCCTCATTCTCCTTGAAAATATTTAACAAGAATTTGCAATGTACACAAAAAGAACTTGGAAAGTGTTGTAGAAAAAGAATTAGAATGGCAGATTTGTTGGTCTTTAACACGGAAACAAAAAAATTCTCCTTTGAGAGAACTGGCAAATAATTTTTCAGTAACACTTTTTCCTGTAAAGAGGACAGGTGTCCTTTCTGGCACTTTCTGGAGGTTGGTTGGCTGGCTCTTGATTTATCCACCTATCATTCCAGAAAGGAGACCAAATTTACTTTTTTATCCCAACAAAAATGGAGACAAATGCATTTTCTATTAAAAGATGAATTCTTTACCTTCACTTTCATTACAAGACTGAGAACAGAGAGAGAGTGGAGATATGACCAAAAATAAAGGGAAAAGAGGGCTTAGAGCAAACAAAAGACATTTGTGATTGGAATGGATTAGGAGCTGCCAGAACTAAATGTCAAACACAGGAAAACAGAATCAGTAAATGACTATTTCTGTGCTTTAGCCTTTCTGAGACCTGGCTTGGTTAATTTTACCACTGCTTCTGATAGTGGGTTGGTTGGTGGTTGTGATAACCCACAGTAAATGGAATAATGACCATACTGTTAAAATTTCATTTCATATCAGCTGAACTGAGGCTTCATGAGGAGCATCTGGAGCAGCACTGTGCAGGGCTGGTGGAAGCTCTGAAAAGGGAGAAAGCTGAATTTCACAAATTTTGTGAGCAACAAAATAGCATCAGCAAAAACTTACAGTCACGAATCCATGAGATGGAGTCTGTGTTACTCACTGCTCCCATGACTGAGAAGTAAGTGGGCCACAGGTACTGTTGGCTGTGAATTTCCATAGTTGAGTATCCCTGATTGCAAACCAGGTACATCTCAGACAGCATTCTGTTTCCATCTAAAAGTCATTACTCTGCAGTGAAGGCTACTTCATGAAACTTTAAAAAAATGAAAAGAATTTTTGTTTCCTTTAGAAATTCACCATTCACCACTGAATGGATGACAGTTCTCATGTGTTTTCAAAGTGCTGGCAGTCATAAAACAGGAAAGATGTATCATCTGTTTAGATTTCATCCGGTTTAGTGAACTTTCACAGTCTTCAACAGCATCATCTGCAGACTCATATTTTTATTGTGTTCATGAAAACAATCACAGTTCAGTCAGCTGCTTTCGGAATGCTAAAACTCTCCTGAGTTTTCAGATTCTATTAATGTCTTTACAGCCAGCAGTCTCTGAATCATGTCAGCTCCTCATTCAGTATGTTTCCCTGTCTTTTATTATTTGCTGTTAGGTTAGTTGCTTTCAGCAACAACGTGCAATCAGAGCTACAGAATCATCTGGAGGTGATCCAGGTGTCCCTGAGGAGTTACCAGAACTATTTGGAGGAAGCTGTAGGAAAATTAAGAGATTCAAATGTGGATTTTCTCAAAGCTTGCAGGTATAGAGATTTTGTTGGAGTGTTGCTTATAAATAAATACCTATTTCTGAGCATCAGTGTTTGTTGCATAGAAAAGGAAGACTCAAAACCAATTGCTTTTGCTTTGCTGGTTGCTTTCAGATCTTTTTTGGAGGAAGGTAACTTTTCTCCTGAGGAGATCAAGTCTTTCAACAAGCGTCTTCAGAAAGAAAGCAAGCACATCGACTCTTTTGACAGATCAATTAAGAAAGAGGTGGAGAAAATGGAATCAAGCTGCTTGAAGAAGGTGTGCAGAGTTTCATTCTGTTCAAATTATGTGTTGGCATATTTGATGTGATTTATAATTGCCCTGCTCCCAGCCTGGGACTGTCAAACTGTGTGGCAATTACATGATGGCAAAAAATAAGTAGAAATATTTTATTTAAATTTCAAAAAGTGAAAATTAATTACTTCTCTCTCGTTTCTGGCATTCTTAAAGGCTACTGAACTGATCAACCGGTCTGAAACAAAGTTCTGTCATCTCTTTACGTGTCGACTCATGATGGAGAAGATCCAACGATGTCTGAAAAATCTACAAGTGCAAATCAGATCAGAGGTACAGGCAAAACCATCAGAACTCTGTTTAAATGAATTATAACTTTCTCTTGAATTACTCCATTGAAGAGATTTTCAGATGAATTCAGAGTGGACAAACATCAAGTGACTTTTCCTATTGATTCAAAACTTGGTTTCTGTCATTATCAGCTTAAAACCATGCTTTTACTACTGCTGCAGCTATGCTGGAACACAATGGTCTTGCAGCATGTTGAGTAACTACATGTGAAATGCATCATTTTTGTGTTGCAGTAAAGGACTTGATGTGTTGCTGTTGTCAATTATTGTTTTCAACTTCTCCTCTGAGTACCAGTGATTGAATGTTTCTGCTAGCCAGTCTGTTGGTTTCAAAGTGGAACCTCTGAAAATCCCTTGAATGTGATTTCATTTCTGCTTCTGCTGTAGGTAGAAAAATCCAATTTGCAGGCAGCAACATTAAGCTCCTCTCTGGAGAAGCTCCACCAGAAGATAGATGCTTGTACTCATCCTACTGCAGATGAAGAGGTAAGTTATAATCAGCGTGATATGGTATGTAATTTGACTTGGTATTAGTTTTGACTCACTGTGCATGTTTGTATAATGTACAAACATATTTTTTAGGTAGCCTTATATTTATATATATTTGAAGAGTGAGCAGAAAGATTACTTTACCATGGAGATTTTGGTCAAGAAGGTCCTATACCTATTTTCCTGTTTGTCAAACAAAACCCCCAGCCTCTCTACAATCTCATTGCTTCTATGTATGTGTAAATAAACTGGCGACAGAATAGAGTCAAATGATGATGTATGCAACAGTCAGCATGTCTGAAAAGTCTGAAACAGCTAGTTTAGTAAAAAACATCTATATTATCATATCTTTCAGGCTTTGACTTCTGAAGAGTTGTATGATTTTGCCAAGATGGTGTTGAAAGAACTGAAAAGGAGGAGCCAGTACCTTGACTGCTTGCTAGTAAAAGCAGTGAAGCCATGTGACAATGTAAGATAGCATTTAATTTCTCTGCATTTTGTTTAATGTTGAGTGAATTTTCATGTATATACATTTTAAAGGTTTTTCAGAATCCGTTTTGAATTTTCACATGACAAAAGATGCAGCAATTTTAGTTGCAGCATTATAAAAACCTCTTTCAACCTGTCAAGCAAAATAGCACGTGTCTGAAAGATCTGCCTTAGTAATCAGTAACTACATGTACTGCTTTTGCTAATTGCCTCTGACAGGCAAAAGGATTTCATTTTTCTTCCCATTTCAGGAGAACTTTACCCCTCTTGCAACAGATGTGAAGTTGCAAGGTCCAGTTGCTGTTGCCATTCAAGCAGAGTGTCTCAGAGATGAGAAGAAATTGGTGATGATGGGGCTGGATCCTGTCAAATATCCTTTGTTGAATCCAAGCAGAATGGGAAAGCCAGCAACTGATGATTTATCAATAAGTGTTATCAAAAATTTACTTGAGTAAGTACTTATTTTCCTAAAGGTATTTTTCTGTTGTTTTCTTTATTTGACATTTCTTTGCTATCTAGACCTCTTGTCTTCTTGAGGCTCATGATAACACTACAAGGGGCTTCACTGAAGTAATTTTAAAATCCATGTTCCAGAAGCATAGAAATGTTTTACTGAATTAATATTTTGTATTTTACCTTTGTATATGCAGAACTGTTGTATATATTTGTTCCTAGATAATACTAATAAATTCTTGCTTGCTCACAGTCTAGCTTTAAAAGCCATTCTAGCATTCTAAGAGCAAGATTTCTAACAGCCAAATATATCCCATTGTGAATAATAAGTGACATCTAGTTTATAACACTATGATAGATTTTAGATATTAAACTTTTGTCCTCTAGAGCCTTATTTTGATTGAAAGGTGATTACATGCTACATAGTTGAATGAATATACAAAGTGTGACATGGATAATATGACAAATGGGTGGTTTGCAAATCAATATTTAATCATAGACTCATAGAATGATGCTCCAAAATCCCCATTAAATACTTAGTCAGTTCTATGAATGTTCTTAATTTTACAACTGGCAGTGTCAATATTATCCTGTCTGTTAAATATTATCTCAGAAATTTAACTGCACTTAGCACATGGTAGGGGTAGAGAACTTACACAGTTCTCTGTGTAACACAGCACGTAATATAAACCAACAAGATATTCACTAGCCACTTGGCTGGTTTTTTGTTTCAGAATGGAGCCATCTGGAAGATCTTCAGGCCTAAATCAGGCCAGAGATGATCACCCCCATTCATTAGGACCAGGTGTGCCAGCATTTCTTTTAATATATTGCATTCCTCTAAGTGGTCATTCCTAGCATATCCCTGATCAACTCCAGCATGTTCCAGGCCAGTGGCTTCATTGGTAACAGAGTGTTGTACATCCCAACCTTTTTCTTGAATGTCTTTACTTTGCAAGAAGAAGGTGTTTTTTGGCACTTGACCAATGAAAGCTACAGAGTGAGATACTAATTTTAGAAAGAGTACCCATGTTTGTGACAGCAAAAGGGAAAAGGTATGGAGAGAAGAATTAGAAGTCATGAAAATATATAGGGCATTAGGGATTCTTTTCAGTGTATTATCATTGAGTTAAAGGGGAGTGCAGAGGTAACCCCAACTGCTCCCTACCCAGTGCTCCCATTTCCTCATCACTCTTCTTCATAAGTTGATTCCTCCAGCCACTTCCAAAGATATCCTCTCTCTTTTCTACATTTTTAAGCCCTCATCATAACCAAGACTTTGAATGTCACCCATTCATTTTCCTTCTTGTTCCCTGTCTTGTTGTTTTAAATCCCTTCCCATGTACCATGTACTTTCTATGACCTTGCCATTGCTGATGCCCTAATGCACAACTTTTACGGTGCCATTGCTGGGTTACTTCTGTTTGCCAGAAATTCTTGTTCCTGTCATTGTCCCCATAATGTTGTTACAAAATGTTATGGAAATGAGAACATAATCTATATAACTATGTAAAAAATGGCATTTCAGATGGCACTTTTATAATGTTGTTCTTCTTTCCTTGTTAAATATAAAGCAATTCTTCCCACATCAAAGAAGAGTTTAAACATATCTAATCAAAGTCCTCAGAAATCTGCTACTACCAAGAAGTCATCTAAGAAAAAAATGCAAAGAGAAAGGTAAGACCCTTGAAAGGAGATGGATAAAAACACATTGCATGTAGAATTCCACTTATTTATTTCTATGAAGGGTTAAGATTCCTACACATATTAAAATTCCACATATAAAATTCCTGTGCAGAAATTTGTCTAAACTGTGTCCATTGACTGTTCTTTGAAAAATACTTCATGCTTATTTGTATTAGCCTTCTTTCCTTATGTACTTATCATTTGGGATCTCTTCCCTGTTTGTGCCTTCATGATCTGTCCTCTTGCTCAACTGCATTTTTTGTTTCAGATTTTGACTGGAAAAGTACTCTTCTTTTTTGCCTTCACCTGCTGTTGTTTTGTATTTTTAAATTGTTGAAATATAGACTAACTCCACTCTTAAATCAATATGTCTGAATTATCAGGTCTGGTGTCTAAATAGTGTGTCTTCAACCTAATCCATGGATAGATGAAATGAGCTACTGTAATAGTAAAAGCAACAGAAAAGTCTCAAGAGCCATTGAGAATATTGAGATTTTTATTTTCCATCAAAAAATAATTTTCATCTAATGCTAGTTTGAGAGTTACATTTTTTCCCAGTTTGTCTTCAGTCTCATGTCCATCATGTGACTGAGTAGCCCAAATAATCACCCAGAGAAGAAAAATTCCTGTGAAGAGTTTCAAATTCATATTTTTGCCTCCCTAGATTGAAGAAACACACCACATCAGTCCTCAGTGACAAAAGATTCCAGATATTTGGAGAAAAGTCTCCAGAATCTCAGTAAGTCCTGCGTATTTTCACCTCTGAGAAGTTCAATATTAAGCTACATTCGTGTGCTAATATCATATTTATATGGATGATCAAGGAACAAACTGTTTAGAAAGTGATTTTTAAATGGTTCCGTTCTCTTTATCTAAGAAAATGATAATATTTTTCTTGATAAGTGCAATTGTACTTTATAGAATTGAGTTGCTTTATATTTGCCATACAAAACTATTAAAATTAATGCCCAAGATATTGAAGGGCTTGGCAATGTTATTCCACAATCTATTTCAAACTATTTCCAGCAAACAGCTAGACACACCTTCAAGTATTTTTGGTTTATTTGATATGCATGGTAAGCTTTTGTGTTATATTGACATGGAATTGTTCTCCAGTAAGCATTCACAATAGCTCAGAGTTGTACTGTTTCTGAAGAGAATCTGTACTAACAGGGACAAAGGTGATGAGGCATTCTGGATATTTGTATCTGTATGCTCTGAAGAATGTATCAAAATAAACCTGAACAAAATATTTGCAAAACTGTAAATATTGCCAATGGGACTATTTTACAAGGTGATTAGCTTTTACAAATTTGTTTGTTTGTTTGTTTGTTTTCAGTACTTTTAAGGGGATTATTCTCAATATTCTCTGGACAGGTAATAACAACTTACTGTCCCTTGCTGAGGTAAGACAAACCAGTGTTCTTCATTCACTTGCTTTCATAGGTCTGCTCCTGTGTCACCTGAATAATTTGGTTCTTGACAAAGTTCATACGGCTGTATAAAATTTTTCCTTTCTTCACTAGGCATCTCATTTTTAAATAGTATTTGACACAGTGTATTTTTTAACACAGATTTCTTTATAAATATTAACTGTTTGGGAATCAGAGGAAGAAAAGTGGTCTCGAATAAGAAGGTGGTTGATAGCTTTATGTATCTGTTATATGCCTAGATGTGACTAGTTTGCGCATGTTATCAACAACTTGGCTGTTTTATCTTTACCTCCTGAAAGGAGTTATACCAAAACTGGAAGCCTGAAATCAAAGTGCCTGAAAATATGCCAGCGACATTTGAGCATTGTGCAGAAGTACTCAGGCAGAATCTGTTGTCATACCAAAGTCAGACAGATGAATACTACAATTCCTGTCTTATAGGTAAGTTTTTTCAGTTAAGACTCTTATTTTCTCATGTATATACATTTTCAATTATGTGAACTGAATATTGCAGTGACTGAGAATGATGTGGATTTCTTAGTACATCACACTCAGTGCAAAAACTCCAGTTTATTTTACTGAAAACTAGGCCCAAGTTTCTTTCATATATTATCACCTATAAAAATCATTCCAGAATGGCACTTAACTAAGCTAATAGTCCTGTACAAAGTCCCATCTTTTAGCAAGTGTGTGTTTCTCAAAGCATTGGACCTGGAAAAAGAAATGGCAGGGACAAAATCTCTGTGAGAGAAAATACCAGGTGATTTGACCCTTGCAGTGTACACTCAACTGGGCTGAATGGATTTATTTCCTTGCAATGAATACTTTTGTGTCACCTAAACACCTTGTCTTTTCCAAAAAAGAATTTCAAGACCAACTGAAGCTGTTTGAGAAGGAGCTCCCTTATGTCTCCCACTTGGCAGTTGATAGTCTTTTCAAAGAACACGAGCAGAAGCTCAGCTATTCCACTGATCAGATCCGGCACCTCTTCAATAAACAGATGGAAGACTGGGAGAATGTGAAGGTGTGCATTGTGGACATATTAGAATGCTAAGTGCAGCAGAACTGTAACGTTTTCTGTTCTTAGTCTCAATATTTGCTTAATCACTCACTGCTGAGCTAGCTACAAGTTTAGTTTCTATGTTTGCAGTTGATCTGTGTAGTTTTGTAGTACTGTAAGCTTTGGTTTTCTAGTAACTCAGTCCCTTCTCTCACTGCTTCCAGCATTGGGCTGCCTCTGTAACCTTGTACAGCTCTGTTGTGTCACATTACATTTAGACTGTAAACTCTTTAAGGGCTTTGACATTTTGATATGGCTACATAGCTCATACTGTGTGGGTACACTTGTTTATAGGTACTATGACATACCATAATGAAATATCATTCTTTACTGTCTTTCAAACAAGGTCTATGTTGTCTGGTAGTATCAGAACTGATAACTGAATCATAATAGAGATAATGCAGGAAGTGTTACAGAATAGTAAGAGATTTTATATCTCTGAGTATTAAATTCAGGAAACATTCCCAAATATAAAGATTTAGAAGACATAAAAAATATCTTGTTTACTATGTGGTAGGAGAGATTATTGTTTGTTGAAAACAAAACCCAAAGTGTCATAAATTATGGTTTATTGTGACTCAGTTGCACATTGTTTACTGAAGGTATTTCTTTCTTATATATTTACTTTAAGACTGTGCACAAGAATCAGTTACATCCCTCTTTGGGACATCCAGACAACTTAGTTCAGCTGGATGCTTTGTGCCAAGAGGAAATCAAAAGACAAAAAGACCAAACTGCTGGTGTTCATCTCAACACACAGATGCTGAAGGTAATTGTAAAGCCATTGCCTAATATGAACTCAGATGTTGCATTTGGAAAGGAGAGTACTACTTGGATACATTTTTCCTTCCCATCAGAAGTAAATTGGAAAATGTTTTCAGTTTTGGGCATTGTTATTCTTATCTCTTTTAACTTTAAAATTATGTGTTATGAGCATTAGATCAGTACATAGATAACTGCATGTGCAGTGCACATGAATAGATTTGTTGTGGAACTAGCTGACCTTTTGTGTCATTCATGGAACATACTGAGGGAGAGATGACATCTCTTAGTG
This sequence comes from Urocolius indicus, assembly GCA_013401255.1. Lineage (NCBI taxonomy): Eukaryota > Metazoa > Chordata > Aves > Coliiformes > Coliidae > Urocolius > Urocolius indicus. The sequence continues at coordinate 81,931 of WBNH01003486.1, read as the reverse complement.
GTAGAATTATTGGATATCATTCTAAATTTGGAGTCATAGTGACATCCTCTGGTTAGTTATTTTATTTGCAGATGACAGATGCCTCTGTGCCTTTCATTAGTGCAGATAATTGATGTTTTACTACGTAAGTTTAAGAACTAGAAAAAGCAGAATTTTGCAGGAGAGATTCAGAAATCAAATCCTTTTCCTGCATCATCCTCTAAGATTACCAAAGTTCAGCTCCTCAAAATTCAAGCTCTTGTTTTACTTCTCTCAGACTCAGCATTCTAGTTTTTTAATTTCCAAAGTAATATCTCCTTCTCCTCTTAGTCCTGCACCCACAGAGAGAAACATGCCGTGTTTTAGAATAGTACCCAGCCATAGCATTTCAACCCAAAGTACCCATATTCCAAAATGGCCTTCACTTGAGTAGAGAGATGCATTTACAGATAGCTCTTTTTATCAGATTCAGATGCTTAAACCTAATATATAATTACTGGGCAACTGTATACAGAGTTCTATCTTTTTGTTTTTTACCTTAGACAATCAGGTAGTACTGAGATGCAGTTTTAGATCCTTTCATGAGCAAATTAGAGCCCTGTGGCTGTTATTTGCAGCTGTTGCACAATGTCACACTTGAATCCTTGTGCAGTTCTTTTGGAGCTAAACTAAAAAGAGATCAAATTATCAAAGGAATTCCTCTCACTTGTCTCTAATGTCCCGACAGGACTGTGCTGCTCAGTGTGCTCAGAACTTTGTTTCTACACTAGCTGCCTTCACTGAAAAGCTGCTTCTGGAATTAGATGAAAGTGTCACTATTGATGATATACAAGTACCAAGTAAGTAAAGAAGTGACTGTTGAGGCCTCCACTTCCTTCTCAAAAATTGCAGCAGACTTTCCCTAGGAAGAGGAGATTTCTTTTATGTTCTTGTACTTTAAATGGAAACATTTGCATGGTCCATCCTGCAGAACTATTTCTTGAAAGTGAAGAGCTGCATGTAGTTCCTTTAAAACAATGGTATTACTGCCATGTTTTGTTGTTGCTGATTGTATGTTCTGTTATCTCCCAGAAACTGAAATACCAAGAGAGAAGACATCCACTTTAGTCCATCATAAACAAGCTGGACTTCCTATAGAAATCTATGAAGTTGAACAGTCAGTTGAACGTGGGAGCAGGTAGTATTTGAAGACACTGATATCATTTGTCTTCTCAAACTGGGTATCAGGCACTGTCCTGGTAGTTTTCTGCTGCACTTATTGAAGCTGCTGAATACTATGCTCATCATCAGTGACGTCATTTAACCTACTTATGGGGCAGTTTGGGTGGCAGGTTATAAAAAGCAGTGGATCCAAAAAAATGAGTTGTGTTACATTGTAAAGCAGTGCAATTTCAATGTTATTGCTATGCCACTTTGCTTAACCACTATTTATCAATTCAATACGTTCAAATATATGATTATGCTGAGTATTTTCACTCAGAAGATAAAAAGTCTATTTACTGTGCAGAGATCTTGAAGTTTTAAAAGCAAAGGTGGTTATACTAAACAAAGGTAGTTTGTAGGGTAAACGTTTTGTAGAGATTGGAACAACTTTTGCACTTTTAAGTACAAGTAACATGGATTAGTGTGATCTGCTCTCTTGGCTAACATTCTCTCACCTGTATTTTTTGCTCATTGGTTTGTTTTTTTACAGGACTTGGCCAGGAATACCCATGACTGCTCTTACAGATGATTCAGACTCTATTCTTTGCAGAGAAACTGCATCAGTTACAACAGCTAAGAATACACTGGGCCACGTAGCAGCCATAGAAGCAAGAGATGCTGCATATAAGGTTGGTCTGTGGGAAAGGACTGTGAAAGGGGCTCCTACCATTGTGGATTTGGGTTTTTTTAGATGAAAATGACAGTTATGTATAAGTTTTTCATATATACAGTTTTCAGATCTGAAAACCACCATAATGATGATCTCTCTTTCTTCACTAATTCTACTAGAAGAATGAACACATTTCAGACAACTCTGGGACTCTGACTTGCAGTGATAGCTTGCAAAATGGTAGAGTTCAGTACTTAGGAAAATATTCTGAGGTTAAATCATTTAGAAACAAAAAGTCAGTGTTTATGCATCTGTCATGGAATGAGTTGAATTATTTAAAAACAATACCTATTTTTAGGTATCAACAATGGCCAATGCCATCAAAACTATACATTTGCATGAGGGTTTTATATATCTAGTTATGGTACTTGAGTACCTGGTTTCAGTGCAGTTTTGAATTGAACCCAGTTGGTCAGCAGGACGTGATACAGCATGGCACAGAAAGATTTTCCTGAATGTATTTGGCATTAAAAATACAGCATTTTACATTTAGGAGCATGGACTCTGCGTTAAAGATGGTTTGAGGTTTTCAGGGTTGTCCACAAGTTTCTGTTTAGGTTAAATCTCTTTTTAGCAGCTTTGTAACAGTTCAGTTCCTACCTGTGGCTTAGGAAGTTGCAGCAAGAGCCGGGGTGCATTCTGTGTTTGAGATGTGTGCTTTCCTCTCTGCTTTCTGAGAGCAGAGAAGGCAACTCTTTAATCTTAGGAGCTGATGGAAGTGAGATGAAAATCTTCCATTTTTAGTAAAATTTTAATATTGATGATAATTTAGTTTCAGAAGTTTTTGAAAGGAACACAGAGGGAGACAGTGAATAATTCATTGCTCATGTTGTGAAAGGCAGAAAATCAGTAGCCTGTATGCAATCTCCTGACACAAATGGATCAGGACCTGGATTTAGGCAAAGTAAAATTACATTTCATCACTACCAATTTTGTCCTTTGTTGTTGTTTATACAGAAATACAAATGTAAACTTGAGCACCAGTTTGCCCAGATCAAGGAAGAAAGTACAGCTCAGCTGCTGGCAATTCAGCGTTGGGAAGATTGGTGGGAACGATCTGTCCAGAAGATTAAGCAGTTCTATGCATGAAATCAGTCAAATCTTGCTGATGTCCTTCCCATCGTTGTTGGAGTAAACTGACAAGCTTTAACTAACATCAGTTATGTTATAGATTTAGTTCAAGAGAATTTTCTGGGTGGTTTTAAAGTCTGTTGCACTGAACAAGTGCAGTGGTGAAAGGAGATCATTTTTCCCTCTTGAAATAAAAAAATCTGGCCAGTGTGCTGTAAATGAAACACAGACTTCGTGCAGTTCTTCTCTGTCAGATCTCAGCCAGAGTAAAGTTAACTTGCGGCAGTGCTAGCTGTAACAGGAGACTCTGAAAAGCTAGAAGCCCAAGCAGTAGATTTGTACTGAAGTTCGTGCTCAAGACTCAGGCCTGATTGAATATGTCTGCATCATGGTGCAGTCTGAGGTTATAATAGCCAAAGGCAGCCTGTTTCTTAGTGGAGTCCAGCAAGGAAACCTTTCTTCAGCACAGATGAAGGACCTTCCCATGGATATCCTCTGTTTCTTCACATTGTGAATGACACTGTACTCACAGTTCACTACTTCACTTTTAGAAATGGAAATACAAGATTAGAAATCTGAAATAGCTGATCTGCAAAGAATATTTTTCACAGAATGCCCTACAAGTGAGGCATTTATCTGCAACTCAGAATGCTTTCCAAGGCACGCCTTGAAGATGAAGTACTGCTTTGTTCTGAGGGGTCAAACAAGGCCATTTAGTTGTAATAAAGCTACTTTCAATGATACCACTTTAAAAAAACTCTCTGACCAATTGAGAAACTGTAAAAAATGCTTTAGCTGGGTTTTTTTGTGTGTTAGGAGATTCTGCCACGAACTGCAACCACATCTACTACTTCTTTGCTTGCATTCATTGTGAACCCTGGAGTTGTGAATCAGTTGAGGACAACTCCAACCCCTACCATTCTGTGATTCTATGAAATATGGTAAATGTCAAATGACATGGCTTTAGATGCAAGGAGACATTCCAGACTCACCTGGCTCCAGTTTTCTGGCAGATGTGTAACACAAACTGAAGCAAAGGGAGAATGCATCAGCTGTGCTCCAATGATGCAATATTTCAAAATATGTGTACTACTTTTCCCGAGGAAATAGATGTTCACTCTGTAAAAACACGTGGAAGTACAACTGCCGACAACATGACAACAGCTGAAGCTGCCCTAAAATAACCAGAATGCCCATGGTGGTTTTTTTACTCAGTGCTGATTTTACTGTTCAACTTGAGGATAACTCTTTTTTCTCCTTTTTTCCTATCAGTTCATTATCCTCTGTCCTTCTCCCTTAGCCAAGTTCTATGCTATCAGTCCATACACCATGGCAATAAGTGCATGAGGGTGGTCAGGTACAAGAGATGAGAATCCCCAGGAGATGATCTGTAAAGTGGTGCTGTCTGATGTTGTCATTTGTGCTTTGGATGAAAATTTTGAAAGGATGTTTATGAAGCTGGAAACTGGTTTCAAACTGGGAGATGCTGCAAGCGCCATGGTAAACAGAATACAATCAAGGCTTGATGGTTTAGAAGAAGAAATAGCCAGAAAATGGAGTGTAATTCCCTAAAGTCAAGTACAAGGCTTTATATGTGATAGATGTGGCTGCAAGAAGTCCTGTAGAAAAGACAAGTGAATTACATTTGGTCACAGACTGAATGTCACCACCAGTGCTATGGTCTGGCAAAGTAGGCAAGTAGTAGATATGAACATATGAACTGTCCCGGCATTTTGGTTTTGTGGGTTAATCCTGCTTTACTCAATACTGATGAGGGCTCAGCAGAAGTATTTGCTTTGGTTTGGCGCCACATTTAGTGAAAATTGTCTGATTAGAGAGAGTTCAAATGGAATTGAAAGAAATATTCCCTGGTCTTGAAGTTAATCTACGAGGAAAGTTGGAAAGAGTTGTGATGGCTGAGCCCACAGCATAGAAGAGGGAAGGAAGCATCACAGCCTGCAGGTATATAGAAGAAGTCTCCAGGTACACAATCACTGTCATAAACTGGTTGGAAATTAGGAAGCCTCCTGATGAGAAATGCAGTTAAGCACTGGCATAGGATGCCTACCCCCCTACTCCACAATCTAACCCACCTCCACCCACTTGTCCATTTTGCACATGCCAGAGGCATCAAGCACAAGGTCAGATACATGGCACTGAAAAATCCTGGCATCAGTGTGGCACTTCTCATTAGCACAGGAATTAGATAAAACTGGTCAAACAATAGAAACAGCAGGTAGAGGGGAAAGACTGGTTGCAAATCCTTCTACATTTGTGGATCTGCTGTGTTTTAAGGCAAGAATCCAGAACTGCTCAGCATGCATCTGGGAAGGGTTCAGATGGTGGAAAGCCTGGAGATGTTTTCGGGTTTTTTAACTTTTTTTTTTTTAAGTGGGATTTTGTGCTGCCTCTTAGTGAAAGCTAATTAGATGGGGTGAGAGGAGAATGAGGAAGAAGCACCGGAGAGGATTTCTGTATGGCATAATGAAGCAAATTAAAGAACTTTTTGATACCTGTCTTTTTATAACCAAAGACATTTGGGATTTTGGGAGGATTCCCCCAAAAGAAAAGTGGGAAAATTTCCACTGATTTCAGATCCATTGGCACTCTACTGTGCCTTACCAGGGCCAGGACAGAGTGATGCTTCTTCAAAAGGGGAACCCTGTACTGGTCCCTCCCACACACATAAACGCTACTGACTATAAATAGGAGTTTGACAAACAGCCCTTGTTTTTAATTTCTCACCAGGCTTTAGTCATATGCTGAAAGTGCTTTCCTCTAACTCCAGGCTGCCTTCCAGCCCCTCCAGCAGAAGCCTGGACAGCTTGCTTTGCTCAAGAGCCCTGACTTTGGGCACAGAGGATGCCCTGGAGGCGGAAGTTAGCTTGCACACATCAGAGACTGATCTGCAGCGCTGTACTTCTGTATTCACTGAAGGGAATTCACACTGTATTCACATTGGAGGGAATTGGAAAAGGCTTTGTGTGTTTGTCACAGGTCCTGCGGTTCTCACTGTGGGAGGTTTTGCTTGCCTCTGAACAGAAGTGGGATTAATTTGAGCTTTTAAGGTAAGACAGCTGAGCTAGGGGAGGGTGATTTTTATGGCTGTTGAAAATTGAGTAATTTCCTTGACTTACAGAGAAATGTCCGTTACCCAATGGACGTAATTTTTGTTCTCTAATACTTCTTTGCTTGTATCAGACCTCTGTGTACCTTTCTCCTACGTGCACCTTTTGGAGGGAGCTGCTTATTGGCAGTTGCTTTTCTGTGAAATATGAGTTTATCAGCTAAAACAATAACTGTATTAGCTCTACGAACACCTGATGTGATTGGCTTGGGTGGGCTTATTAAACTGCAAAAGGTATGTGCTTTAGATGAATAAATTGAATCTATGGAAAGTAGAATCAAGTCAGAAAGGCTGCTCACGCGTTTGTAACTGATTAGATGTCATTGAAATGGAAAGGTTTCTTAAATGGCTTACAGGAACTGCCTCAGTGACTTAAGTGACCTGGCTCCTACAGTCTGAGTCCTTCCGTGTTCCTGGCTTTAGAAAGACCGAATTAAAATGACGCTGCTTGGAGAACCTCCTGCTCCTTTGATCAAATCATACACTTCTCTCACAGTGAGACAATTTAACTTGTTTTTTTGTTCTTTGAGGATTGAAAGCTGCTGAGAGTAAGAAGTGTCCCACCCTTCCTCAACTCCAGGAGTCATGATTTCCAGGAAAGTGTTGGGATCCCTTGTTTGTCTGTTCATTGTTGCTGCATTTATCTGGTAAGCATTTGCTGGCAAGCTTGGTCATATTTAAAACATCCTGTCTATATGCATATATGCTATGGGATAAAGCATAGTGGCAGAAAAATATAGGCAGTGCATTTTGTGGAAAGTCCCTGCTAGAGCTCTAAGAAAGAACATTAATTATAATAGATAAAGTAACACTAGCAGAGGGAGAAGCCTCTGAAGGGAGGTCTAAATTAGGCTGCTGACACTGTATCTGACTCAAACAGATGTTCACATACAGATAGTCCAGTTACATTTCAGTTCAGACCTTAAAAGGGATTATTATCTGTCTCTGCAAACAGTCTAAACTCACTCTGGTGTAACTAGGCATAGCTTTGTAGCTACCAAACACTGTTGCTTTCAAACACAGAATGTTTGTAGCTTTGACTATAGTGACTGCCTTACAGATTGTCTTGAGCAAACTGATACGTTGTTTGAAAGGAACCTGACATCAGGCATTTCAATTAACTGTGTCATTAGTCATTATTATAAGTTATACTGTATTTCTGAAGTTACAACTTGCTGCTCTTTCACTTTGGTGGTGGTTGCATTTCACCAGTACTGAAGTGATTGTATATAAAAATCTGCAGAGATTGTGTTGAAAACTGAATGGAAAAAAAAGCCTGTGCAGCCTATGTGTGTGCTGGGCAAATTAAACAATGCGCAGACAGCATTGAATGTTCCAGGAAATGGCAGCGTGTCACACCAGTGTATGTTGCATATTTATCTGTTTGGAGCATTGACTTCTGTGTCTCCATTTCCGTGGACACTTTCCAAAAACCTATAGAGCTACATTTTGTAAATCACTTGGTGTAAATAAGAATGCTTAGATGTGTTGTTACAAGCTGGATGGTTCTGGACTTGTTTTCATCCCAAGCTTCCCATTTATGCTTTAGCAGCAATATATTATGTAAAATGTGAATAGACTGGCTCTCAGTAAAGTCGACATGTAGTTAGTTACAGTTAATTCCCCAAATCTGTGCCAGATACTGAGAAGATCCTGGAAAATCCTAGGAGGATGTTTTTCAAAATTACCTATCTTTAAATGTTTCTTTGCTGTCACAGGATTATTGTTGGGAACAGAGAAGTGCACTACCTCCCATATTACCTTCCCTGCCCTGAAATCTTGTAAGTTTTTCATTTTGTGTGTGGTGAGTAACACAGGTCATTGTTAGAGGAGCTGTCCTTCACTGACAGACAAGTAGTCACTTGTACTTTATTTTATGAATCTATGATTAGTCACTCTTTTAAAACAATATAGTAATACTGCAACCTTTTCAGTTTTAGTCATAGACAGCATGCCTAACAGGTTAACATTATTATCAGGGTGTAATCACACACGAGCACATGTATACACAGGATCTCTCTGTGCTGTGAGATGTGGATTAATTATCCCAGCTAGCTAGATGGAGAAACTTAGGTCAGAGAGGTGAAATGAACAATTGTATAAGGAGTTCTGGCAGAGTTAGAATGGACCTCCCAGTCTCCTCCTCATCATGTTCATCTTCCTCACTCTACAATTGGTGCTTTCCACTTACTTTATGAATATAGTTGTGTTGTGGCAGCACTTGAGTCAGGACCACAAGCCTGCTCTGAACAAAATGAAAGGATGGCTACTTCTCCAGAAACTTTGCTGTTTAAGGGGTCAGATGCTTTGTTGTGTCATGCAACCTAAGGTTCAGTTAACTGACTCTGCACAGGTCCCAGAAGCAAAGCTGCATGAAAGAGAATTTACTTTATGGAGGGATGTGAAAAGCCACTGCTTTTCTCACCCTTTTTCATGACCTACAGGTCTTGTAAAAAATGAAATGAAACAACAAAAAAAATCAAATAGAAATGATGATCTCTTATAGAGGCATTTCTGATTATTCCAAACCATCTGAAAAACATTTGTGTCTAGTAAGATGCTTATTTCTCTGAATACTGTTTAAAGTGTGGTATATTTCAGATAGTTCAGCCTTCCAGGTGAAAAGGAACAGTTATGCAGGGAATGCAGCACATAAATGACCAGAACTTGCAGTCCCCACCTAGATTTTTTGGCCCCTAAACTCTGATTTACCCACAGTCTCAGCTTGCTGCCAGCATCTCTCTGTCCCTGTTCTGTAGTGTGGTCTGTTTCAAAACTGTTAGTCGTCTATCAGCCCTTGAATGTATATGCAGGCAATGTCTCACTCTCTGTATCAGAGCAGCATGCACAGCAACAGGAGCAAGGACTTAGGCATCTGTCAGTACAGCATAAGGTTCTGAAGCTGAACCTGCTTCATATTTTAGGAAAAGCATTGCAATCTCTTTCTTTTCCCACCCCATCCTGCAGCTCTGTGAAGCTCCAATATACAGAAGCAAAACTAATCCAGCTTTTCCCCCAGTAAGTACTGGCTTTTTATTTCCTGACCTTTAAACTGCTGTTCCTCTCTTCCAGGCATATTCATGTATTATTCAGTGACTATTTCTTCCTTTTTGCAGATTATTTTATCAGCAGCCAAGAGTGCTGGCTCCAAAGTAAGTTTCTTTGTTTGAACTTTGTTGTTTGTTTCTGCTGACTTTGATTTGGGTGCTCTGTGACACAGTTTCAAAGCCTGAGTGCACACTGAAAAAGTACCTTGTTCCAAGAGAAGTCAAACCTTATGGGTATGCTGCAGCTGACTGCTGCTGTAAGGCTGAGTTTAGTCACTGTGTACTTGCCAGCATACCTACTGTAAATTCACATTTAATGCATTAGTGCACATACAGCTGTTAATATGGTTATTGCCAGGGACTTTTTCTGAGATGGAAGATATATAATAACTGGAAACAGTGAGAAATACCTTCTGGAAATGCGTTGTAGCTGTAACCAGCTGTGGGAGGGCTTTGAATCCACTTCAGGGCAAAATTAAGTAGGTGCCTTGTATGACCTTCAGCTGTAATTTTAGCTGACCTGCTGGATCTTACATTGGAACAAACTGCAGGCACTCACACAGACAGGTCTCTATGAGAAACAGTCAAACCAGTGAGTTTAGACCGATATGGAAGACTTCAGGCAGCAGCAGCTAAAAAATGACTTAGGCAAACATCCCTTGTTAGCTCATGTTTGTTAGCAGTCTCCTTTTGGTCCAGCTCCTATCACCTGTCTCTTATCTCTAGTAGTTCACCTTCAACAGTCACCATTCTTTTTCATGTTGATAAACACACCCTGTTAGTACATTTTCCCCCCTGCTATTCCAATAGGATGTGCTAGGCCTGAATAGTTCTCTTCAATATTGGAGTAAATTATTACATGAATTCAACTAGTGTATACAGGACTAAAAGTCCTCATGGACAGGACTAAAAGAGGGGGAAATCACATTGCTTTTAGTGTTGTATGTCTTCTGAAGGGACTTCTAGCATGCACTGAGAGGGTGCATATCATGGGAGTGAGTTGTTGGGAAATCCAGTGCAGCCCTTCAAAATGGAATGAAAGAAAGGTCCCTTCTAATCATTCTATGATTCTGTGAAAGAGCCCTGCTTAGAGAAGCAAACTTTCAGATTTCCTTCTGTCTCTCTCTCCCCTGCCAAAATAAGGTAATTAACCCAGGAAGACAACAGCTCAGTTAATACATTTCCTACAGACCAAATTCTTCTTCATGTATAATTTAATCTTTTAACGGTATGAATTACTACAGGAGGAAGTGAAATTGTTATTCTAGTGTTATTCCACTCAGACTGCAAGTATTAGATCTGGGTTGCAAGTGTATCACTGCCTCAGCCATCAAACTGCTACCCACAGGTGCCTTGGTTTGGTTTTTGTGCTATTATTGGCGTGTCAGATGGGAGACTGCTTCAGCCCCTAAGTGTGGCCCTGCACCAAGCATGACAAATTTCATTAGCAGAGCTCTACAGATCATTGTCTGGGGCAAATGTGAGTGGGTTAGGGTAAATCACACATCATAAATGACAGCTTGTTTTAAAATCAAAAAGGTAAGGAAGAAACCCTGAAAGAAGAAAGTTGAAATAGCATTGCATAAGTGTAATAAGGGCACAATCAGACTCTACTGCATGTATATTCAATATTGCCACTACCCACACAGGAGCTGAAGGATTTGGTGTAACTTTGTTACACATTTGAATGATGGCACACATACAGAATTTTAAATGATATCCGAATGTGTTAAAATTATATATAAATTCTGGAAAAATCAACTGTCATGCTTCAAGCTGTGTTTTAATAACACAGCCATGGGGTGTATTTTTATAGTAATTTTCATATTAATACTTGTATTTTAATCTGTATGTAGCAATCTGCCTCAGACTGATAGCAAATATGCAGAGCTTCTCATTCACTGAGGTCATTGGTCATTAAACTCTCCACAGCTGAAAAGTACTAGGAGCTTAAGTGAGATTTTAGCAGTTGCTTGGGGTTTTTTCCAATTCATTAAACAGTGGTTAATTTCACCCCAGTACCTGAAATGTCCACGGTTGGTAACCTTAAGTAAGAGGGCAGGGAAAAAGGTGTGAAGATAATATCATCCATAATGACTCCATACTGATAAACACACTCTTGTTCTACCTGCCTTTTGAATGTTTCTTTCACATTTACTGGCCTCGAAACCAAGAGGAACTGTTCCACTTCATTAACATTCTCTGTCATTTCCTCCAGGCGTCAGGATGTGCTGACAGTTACGCCGTGGCTGGCCCCCATCATCTGGGAAGGAACCTTCAATTCTGAGATCCTAGACAGTGCCTACAGGCCGCTGAATCTCACCATAGGAGTGACAGTCTTTGCTGTTGGAAAGTAAGTGAAGCACTCAGGGGCACAGTTCTTGGGCTGATGTACCTTCTCTGTCAAAAGATCATTTTGCTTCACCTTGTCCTCAGTAGAATGTAAGTCTTTCCCAAGCTGTAGTAAACTTTATGCCCATGTATTGTGTCCATAGTTGTACAAGCTTACAAGACAGCAGACTCAGCACCCCAGGTACCTTGAAGCATGGTCGGCCTTGGAAGATAGAGCAGGGTCAAAGCAGGGATAATCCACTCATTGCTTTTCCTCCACTGCACCTATTGCATGTATAGTGTATGGGTCTGTACTTCAGTAGCTAGTCAACACCCCATCTCTTGTCTTCTTCCATTCATTAAAGTACCCTTCCTACTCCACGGTGCATAGCCCTGTCTCTGCTGTGCTATTCACATGTTGTGTCTGCACAGATACACAAGGTTTGTGGGTCGCTTCTTGGAGTCAGCGGAGAAGCATTTCATGAAAGGCTATCGGGTGAACTATTACATCTTCACTGACAAGCCTGAGGCAATTCCTCATGTCCAGCTGCAGCCTGGACGAAGGTCTGTCGTCGTCCCCATCAAGAAATACACCAACTGGCAGGAGATCTCCATGCGCAGGATGGAGGCCATAAACAAGCACATAGCAGAGACGAGCCATCACGAAGTGGACTACCTCTTCTGCCTGGACAGTGACATGGTGTTCCACAATGCCTGGGGGCCTGAGACCCTGGGTGATATAGTAGCAGCCATACACCCTGGCTATTTCAATGTCCCTCGAAGCCAGTTCCCTTATGAGAGAAGAAGCTCTTCAGCAGCCTACATCCCTGATGGAGAAGGGGACTTCTACTATGGAGGAGCTGTGTTTGGAGGGCTGGTCAAGAAAGTGTATGAGTTCACCAAGACTTGCCACATGACCATCCTGGCAGATAAAGCCAATGGGATCATGGCAGCCTGGCAGGAAGAAAGTCATCTCAACAGGCACTTCCTCTCCAACAAACCCACCAAGGTGCTTTCTCCAGAGTATTTGTGGGATGACAGAAAGCCAAAGCCCCCTGTAATTCACCTTGTACGTTTTTCCACAGTGGATAAGAACTACAAAGAGATACGAGATTGACTGATCCCTGCAGAGATGTCTTTTACATAATCAAACCCACTGAACATGAACTCCTACAGACCATGCCCCACCATGAATTTTAGTTCCCAGTGTGAACAGACAAAGGAACATGTGGATAGTTTCTCTGGAGAACAGGAGTGTTAATGCATTCCAGAAACAGCAGCCAAAGTGGAGCTGAGAATTAAAATGTTTCCAGGTTCCTAATCTTTGTAAATACAAGCATCTCACTTGAGGCTGCAGCACCCAAGAAAGGCATCCAAAAGGCCAGTTATCAAACGCAAGGCTGTCCTTACAGTAAGGCTGTGGATGCCTTTGCCTGAGAGTTTTCCTAAGGCCTAGCAGAAACTTAGCAAGATCAAAATGGTATTTGACGTTCCCGTGGAGAAGATGAGCTAGAGTTTTAGCAAAGACCTTTTCACTTAAAAACAAAAAAACAACTTTGCAGGGCAACTAATTTTCATGCACTGTGATTAAACTTGCTCCCTTTGTCAGGATCAGGAGGAAACGTGCTTGGAGCAAGTTATCCCTGATTAGGAGGCAGCAGGATTAGATTTCATTGACCTTTTCAGCAGAAAGCTGGTGCCAACTGTTGCCAATAAGAACCCTGGTCTGACAGGACGAATAGTGTGAATGCATATAGCAGTTATCTTCCAAATTCCAATCTGTGTTTTGGAGAAACAAAAGTTTGGACAGAACTGGCACAGCTCAGACCCAGACTTGAATGTCTTGGGCTTTATTTCACTCACAGATGTGCTCTGAACCTTTTCCCTGGTTCACATGTCTCTGTAGATCACGTAATCTTTTCCAACACAGAAAATGTGGTATTGAGAGGTCCCTGCTCTGATCCATTGCTTCAGTCTTTTCCAACTTTTTGAAGCTCTGTGAAATATATTGGCTAGAAGCTGCTGGAGCTGGCAAGAAGAGCTGATGCATTTCCAGCAAACAGGGCCATTTCATTTCATAATGAAACCCTCTAGTGAAACTCTGAGTTCAGTCTAGAGCTAGAAGTAGGCCAGGGTTAACATTTTCTTTGCGTGAATGTGGTGAGAAGCCTGAACCAGGCATTTTGCAGCCTGACAGCTCACTTGGGTGAACAGGCCAGGAGAGTCCAAACACAGGGGAACAGCCACTGCTTGCCAATGACCATGTAATTGTGAGCTGAGGTCACAGCATGCAGGTCCCTGGGCCACCTCCCTTGCTGCAGCACATCTGCCATAAATGTCTTCTCCATTACCTCCCCAGGCATCCTACCAAAGGGCTGTGCAAGCCCATGCCATACTCGTTTAAAGTGAGCAGGCAGAGGGAGCACAGGGAGCAGCAGAGAATGGCAGTGCGCTGTGTGCAGAGAGGAGAAGCAGGGGTGAAAGGGCTAAGCTGGCTGTTTCTAAGGGAACAGTTTAAAGAAAGAATAGAGAAAAAGGCTCATTTGGCAGAGACAGAGAAAATGAGGAAGAGGTGCCTGACTGTTCTTGCTTCTCTTGACATGATGAAATTGCTTTATGGCAGTGTGTCAAGTATTCAAAGCTTTATGACCCCAGCACTGATTGCAGATAACTTAACGAGCCATTTCAGTCCTGAGTGAGCAGGCTGAACGTGGTACTTGCCAGTGCCACTGTAGACACTTCATCCTCCAGAAGACTAAGTAGAAAAGCTTTTGCAGTACCCATAGTATAGATAAGGTACATAAAATACCTTCAACTCAAAACATCTAATGGCATCTGGGCATCACTCTACATAACTAAAGCAGAACTGAATCTCCTGTGAGGATGCCTGTTAGGTAACCAGGTACCTCATTTCAGCCAAAAGGCTGAAGAAATTAGCCAAATACCCTTATCCAAATATTTTAAATAGAGGGGATTTTTTAAAAAATCCCCTCTATTCCCACCAAACCCAGGATGAATACTGTAGATTTCTTATTGGTAAAACAATCAGCATCTGAAGCCCATCACTGAAACTGTGGTCTCATTAGGCCAGTTGTTATGTATACACATATGGATTCTTTTACAGCCAGAAGGGACGGTCTAGTCTGACCTGCACTGGACAAGCCAAATAATTTTATGTCCTGATGTCAGTATCAGGCTCACAATACACAGCTGGTCTGTTCAGGATCTCTTTGAAAAAAAGCATTCATATCCAATAAAAACGTGAAGTGATCCAGGAGCCACAAATCCACAGCTCAGCTGTACCAATGGCCAATGCCCATTCTGCCTTTCTTCTGCTCTGAGTTGCTCTGGGTTTGCAGGCTCTATTTGCAACCATTGGGCTTCACTGAAATTACTTATAGTGCTGTGCAGATAGCCATAGCCTCTATTAAACCCATCATGAGAAGTTCTCCAGCACACATGATAAAGGGTGATGTATGTTTCTGAGGTATCTGTACAAAAATCTGTGACAGGCTTGGTCTGTGGCTCTGCTTCCTCCCCACCTTTTGGCTGAATCCAGGACGCTGTGATGGACGCAGTAAGAGCTTGATTTGTGCAGTGCCAAATGTGTTTCTCTTCCTGGCAAGCCTGCAGCTTCTCCCCAGGGGAAGGTCTTGTGTCACATCTTATGTGACACAGTTCTGCTTGACAGGGCTGTGATTTAAAGCAGTATCTAGAAACTCCCCATGTCTCCAGGGAGCAGGAAAATGTGACTGCAGAAACACAGTCCCCAGTGCAGTGTGAGAGATGCTGCCTGAATCAGCTCATGCCCTTCTCTAATTAATGAAAACCTGGACTTCTGTTGTCATCTCCTGCTGATTAATCCCCTTCCCCCCACACCAGCAGCAAGCTTTCCTTCTCTCAGTTGGACTGTGCAGCCCAAGGCTTGTGGACAGTGTGGGAGCCTCAGAAGAGCCGCTTTCTGATCTGAATTCCCAACCAATATCCATTGCTCAGAGGGGAAACTGAGGCACGTGGTAGCAAGGCAGCAGACTGACCCTCTTGCATAGGAGCTCTTCCTCCACTCGCCACAGAGGACAATGCTGTCTCACCTGTCCTTGTGCCAAGGGAATTGGGGCTTGGAAGCATGCACACAGTGCTGCACTGCGTGAAAAGTGAATCACCACATGTAAATAAATCATCATCCAATTTACACTGCCTGAGAATCTGATCATGCTTTCAAGGTATTTCTGACTCTGTGTGTCCTAAACCCAGCCTCAGATCAGTAGCTTGTTGCCTTCCCAAGGGCCCCTTGTTCTGTCCATCTCTTTCCACTTGGCTGGAACAGACTCATCATTCATTCTCCATGTAATTTAGGAACCCATCTGACAGGCTTTTCCTTTCCTGGTGACTTGTGTGGTGCATTCATCCCCAAAAGAAAAAATTCTCTGGTAGGGGGCAAGAAGTGGAAACTTCCAGCACTGGATATGATCCACGTGGGGCCAGACCACGATTGTCTTGTTCTCCTCACTGATAAGACAAGAATCATTTCCACTAAGACTGCCTGGCACCCTTTTCCAGTTGTATTAGGATTCCCCTTCACCCCACAGGTAGTGTTGCCTCACATCAGTGACTGTAAATGTCATTTTGAACCACTTTGCTACACAGCAATAGTTACAAGAGGAGCAGCCTCATCAAACCTCTGTGTCAGATCTGTGGCTGGGGGGCATTGAAATGAAATGATCTTTGCACAGACATGGATAAGGATAAGAGCATGAGTTATACATTCCCTGCACAAAGACAGCTTGGGGAATAGTGCATCTGGCTGCAGCTGAAGCACGGTGGTGGAAAGGAGCTGGAAGCCTGTGAGCTCCCTGCCAGCATGGCTGGTTTGTAATCTCCTACCTTTCATCTCACCTGTTTATTTAGCCTGTGGCTTTTCAAGGAAGGGACTGTCTCTTTTTCTGTCCACACACAGAGACTAGTCTCGGTTGGTCACTAGTGAATGTGAGATACACAGAGTGAGTTTCTTTGTCAGCAGGGATTTGTTCTAATCTCAAAGGGCAGCTCTAAGAATGAGAGTTCCTATTTTCTCATTTGAATTCCCCTTGCTCTGCTTCATCTCACTGCCCCAGCAAGTCCCCATGGGATGCCCAGGGATGAAACAAGCGGAGACCAACAGCTGCTCTCCAGATGGAGTGACAGGGACAGTGACGGGTGCTTTCAGGGACAGGAGGAATTCACAGGAGTGGGTTACACTTAGGCTAAATCCCCAATCATGCAGTTCAGGTCCACACAACAATTTAGGAAAGGATTGCTATCAAAATGCATCAAAGAAGTGGCTTTTAAATGTCTGCCTACCCACCTGACTCCCTCCTTCTTCTGAGTGTCGGAGTAATGCTGCACTGACTCGACTTTCCTTGGGCTATATTTAGCTTAAACATATATCCACCAAATGTCACTGTTTCATGTAAAGCTAGTGTAAAGCTGGATGAATAGGAAAGCAGATTTAAGCAGATTCTCTGCACTTCATCTTCCCCTGAACCTTTAGCTAATTTAAACCAAGTCAGATGAGTGAGTACAAATTACTTTCAAAAAGTGCTTCGTTCTCATTTTGGTTTTTTAGTGAGTTGTGCCAACAGCAAATGACATAGTTATAGACCTTCTGAAGTCTGTGTTTTCCCCACTGTTCAGCACTGACACTGTTACTATAATTGGAATGATGTTGCTCTGTAGCAGCATCTAGTGCCAGAGCAAGAGGCCTGGCACACCTTGTCATTCCCTGGCTGTGCTCCCAGCCAGAGCCGTGGGTTCTGCTGGCCTGGAGCTGCTGAGGAGCTCGATGCTCAGGGGTGACAGTCTGTGCCCTGTCACCAATTCCAGGTGACCAGTTCTAGGTGACACCCTGGCAAAGCTGGTTCTTCCCTCTCAGTGTCTCCCCAGCAGTGCAGTGGCCTCTCTGCACTCCCAAGGCAGGAGCATTGCACCAGCCGGGTGCGCTCGGCCGTGGAGGGCGATGCAGCCTTCTCCCAGCTCCTGCTTCTCCTGACATCACTCTGCGATGGCACATGTCATCAGCCTCATCATTATAAACTATGGGTGCTGGAGCCGTTCACATGCAGCCTCTCTGTTTCCAGGGCAACCCTGCTCACTCAGCCTCTGCTGTCTCACCAGCTCACGCTCCAGCACACCGACTGTGCACCCAAAACCTCCAGCAACTTATTCCCAGGGTCCCTCCGTGCCCCTATTTCAAGTGTTGGAGCAGAGATGAAGCAGACAGGGGTGGGTGCTTGTGCCCTGGGGGCACAGTCCTGCAGGGTGCCGGGTTGGTCTGGTTAGAGGTGTCGTGCTGGGGCTCTATGGGGAGAGAGGATCTCACCCAGCAACTCTCTCGCTTCTCTATCCCGAAGCTCAGCTCCTATTTATAGCTCGCATTGCAGCGCAGTGCCAAACCCCTCCGACCCGCCGCCCGCTCCCTGGCGAAGCCTCCAAGGTGCTTCTCCGCAGCTCCGGATCCCCCTTCACCACCCCAACAGAGCTGCGGGGTGCGCAGGGCACCAAACCCAGGCTTCTCCATCGCCCCCTCGCTGCAGCCGCGCATCCACCTGCCGCGGCCGGCCCGGGGGGGAGCGTGCGGGGCGGAGCCGGGCCACCCCCCGCCCCTCTCCGCGCTCCGCACCGCCCCGGCTCCGCTCTCCCGGCCGCGCTCCGCGCTGGCGGCTCCCGGGGGCGGCGGGGCCCCGAGCCCGGCCCCGCGGAGCCCCGGAGCTGGAAGGGGGGGGGGGGGGGGCAGCGGCTCTGCCTGCGCGGCCGGTGGGAGCTATGCGCGGGGCATGATGATGATCGACACTCAGGTGAGTTGTGCGTTTCCCCGGCCGGCTTTTGTGTTCTCGGTGCTCTTTCCTCCATCCCTCCGAGCGCTCCGGGAGCGGCTGGGTTCGGTTCCCTTCGGCACCCCGGCTAGAGAGGGCTGACGGCGGCCCACGCGTGTCCGAGACGGGTGACTAGTTGCGTGTGCGGTGCCGGGGTGCGGATGGGCTCTGCCGGTGGTTTTCTGTAGGTGCAGGTGCCACGGTACGTGGCAGCAGTGCTGACCCCAGCTCTGCAGCGGGAGCTTTGGCACGGGGGCAGGAGCCTTTGCAGGGGGTGCAGAATTTTTTTTTGTGTGGTTTGGTGAGGTTTTGTTTTTTTTTTTTTTTTCTTACTTTTTTTATCCGTGTGATGGATAAATGTAGCCGGTGAAAGGCTTGAGAACGAAAGCAACACGGTTTGGGACAGGGTCTAGCTGCCGCTGTGATGCTGCAGCCCTTCTGAGCTGTGTGGCAGCTGGCAGGCTGCAAGGCTGCCATGCACTGTGCCAACAAGCCAGGGCTGCAGCTCTCCAGGCAGTGTGTAGGCCAAGGGGCACCAGGAGGTCACTTGTCTGGTGTGTTTATGAGGTTAAATGAAGCTAAATTGAGCTGAGGTGGACAGAAGTTCCACATTCACAAACCCATTGGTGCTTTTGGGGCTGGGGAAGATGAAGCAAAGGTGTGAAATTTGGGGAGTCTCATCAGAATGTGGCTCTCTGTTTGGTACTGATACTCCTCTGACTTTCTACTTTCTATTCCCTTTCTCACGTTCCTCTCCCTAGCCCTGGGAAGGGAAGAGGGATCTGTGCCTTGTGGGGGTGGTGGGAAGGTAAGTGGGCAGCGATGGCTTCTGGGAGTACAAGAATGAATAAGGGAAGGGCTGATGCTGTGATGGAAAAGTGGACTGGGAACCATTTTGAACTGGAAAATGTGCATACCAGAGCTGCCTCCTGCACCCAGTGGGTCTGTTTGGTCTCAGCCTCGTTTGCCTTGAGCCAGCCCCATAAACAAAAGCTAAATTAGCTCTGTTGGGGGTAAGGGAGTGAGGCAGGAGCTAGTGCCAGCATGCATGCACGCTGGGTTGGGCACAACCCTTGGGAAAAGGGGATTGGTAACCTAAATTCCAAGGTTCGGATCCTGACCCTGCCAAGAGGCAAGAACAAGATAGTGGCTGTGGTCTGGGGCGAAGAGTCATGCTGGGAGATACAGAAAATTACAGCTTGTAAAGCTGTCCAGAAGATGTCCAGAGCTCAGTCTGACTTCCGTGTAGGGGAATGCACGTTGCATTCCTCTGGAGTGCTTTGTATTAAGGTCTCAGCTTTAGCCTTCCCATCACTTTTATGCTTGCCTCCATTTTATATACGGGTAAACTGAGGCATGTAGAGGTATTTGTTACAAGCCTGAGATCCTGCGTGGTGGGTGTTGTGGTGGAGGGCACAGGTTAGAAGTCCTGATTCTGTCTGCATGTCCTGCTTGAAGAGGATGAGCCGCTTTAAGGGGTGCAGTTCATCAAAGTCCCGTCATTTCTGACTCCCAGTAAGGAGGAATTTCCAGCTGCACCCACAGCCGCACCCTGCCAGCTCTTACGACTGTTCAGCTACGTTTTTCATGCCTCAGAAATGTTTCTCTCCCTGGTTGCTAAGGGAAAGACCCACACAAACAACCAGAAAAACTGAATGCTATAGAGTAAATAAGCTGAGCAAACAAGGAGGTGGGGTTTTTTTCACCTCTGGTCTAATTGCTGCAGGTGTGTTGTTTGGGGTGTCATGATGTGTGAGAGCAAAGGTTCATGGGCAAGGGTGAAGTTCAGCCTTTCAAACCAAAAGCTGCATGTGAGCTGGGTCAGAAGCTGGCTTCCATCCTGAACCAAGCTCCCAGAGCTGCAGACTCGTCCCCTCTCTCCTTTCCTGGCCATTTAGGCTGGAGAAGGGAGCAGATGGTGGACAAGCAGCCTTGGGGCTGGCTGAGGGCAGTACACAGAGTACTTGAGTGCAGGCAAGCAAGGCTGGGGCTGCATTTGTTTGTGTCTCTGTCATCTGCTCTGAGGCAGAGAAGGGAGCTGTGTCTGAAGTGACTCCAGTGGCCGGGAGTTAACTCTCAGTGCTGCTCTGCCGTGGGTAGGAGGGCAAGTTGGCAACAAGTGACAGCAAGCGGGAGTCCAGCTGGCAGCAAGGGCTGGGAGGAAGCGAGTGAAGAGATGCAGAGTCCCTCCTCAGCGTGGTTCAGCTGCTCCATCTGGAGCTCCCACTCATGCCTATGTGCATGTGCCTGCAGATAGGGCTGATCAGACAGGAACAGAGGGTGCAGCGACTGCTGCAGGCTCCAGAATAAATATCTGGGATACTGTAATGATTGATTTGACATCCTGTAGCTCAGTGCAGTTGATTGTCATTGGGGTCAGTTTGCTTTGAGATGACTGTTGATGTGAAGAAAGGCAAGGCTTGTCAGAATGCTGTTTATTCTGGGCATCTTTGGGGTTATGTTTTCCAGTTCCTCGCTGTGCCATTCCCTTTATGGTGTCTGGCTACTGGACCTTGAGAAGCAGGGGTCCTGATCTGCTGTGCTAATCTTAAAAGCAATCTGCACTATCCATCAATGCTGGTTTTGCTTCTGATACCTTTCTCATTGCTATAGCAACACATGTTTCATAGAGAATGCCAGCATGCTTCCCAGGCAGTGCATGCAGAGAATCTGCTTCACCTGCCACCAAACTGCCATCACTTGTGGAGACAGTAGCTAATGGGCAACTGCCCACAGCTGCTGGCCTGGCGGTGCAGAGAAACTGCTTTTGACTCTCTCAGGCATTCCCACTACCTGGAGCTTCCTCAGGATATCAGGGTGACAAAGACCATGTTGGATTGCGTGGTGCCAGAATATGGGATTTCTCTCCAAAGGGGATGCTTGAGATGGTGTGAGCTAGCTTGCCAAGGCTCGGTGAGTGCTGGAGGCTATTTGCTTCTTCCCTGCTTTCCCTTGCCTGCAAGATGTGCTTCACCTTCAGAGTACTGATGGGAAAGGGGTCTTCTGCCTGCTTTTGCCGAGTGAGCTTTGCTGCTTCCTCCATCTCCTTCACACACTGTGGTCACTAAACGGGACACTCTTGTTCTCTGCTTCCCCATCCTGCTGTCCTTGGCTCTTCCATGCAGACCAGCGGCTGTTCCCAGTCATTCAGCTGCAGCGTTGCCTTCCCCCTGCAGCGATGCTCGCTGCTGCCACCCAGCCAAGGCCGGGGCTGCGTTTGGCGTGCTGTGCAGAGCTGTGGCAGCCTGTGCCTATGCCGTGTGCGGGCTGGCCGGTGGCTGGGGCCCGGCGGGGCTGTGCACCAGGTGGCACTGTTGTTTTTCATATGAATCGCCGCGTTTTGCCTTTATTATTCCTGAGAAGGGGCAGCGGCTCCAGGAGACACCAGCCCATGGCAGATCTGCTCCGCCGAGCTTGGTGTTTGTGTCTTCCTCACCGAGGAGGAGCTGTGTTTGGCTTCTTAGTGATGAGTAATATGAGCCAGATCCATCCCTGGAGAGCTGAAGTCCTAATCCCAAAGCCACCGTGGGCTTGCTGTGAGCCCTCAGCATGGCCATGCCAATCATGTGTCCCTTCTGTAAAAAGAAAGCCCTGATTCAGAGCTCCCCTTTGTGCTTGTTCCCACTGTCACCAGTCAACCCATCCCCCAGCTTTTCTTAGTGCTCTGTAAACAGCAGGCAAACATGTGACCTTTCCATCAGCAGTAGCTGCCAGAGGTGCATTTGCTGCTTTCTGGGGAGCCCCGTCTGTGCTGTTAGTGTTGGGACAGCAGTATGTCCCCACATTCATGGGGCAGTGTGGCTGAACACACTGTGGTGTTGCCCTAGAGGCTGGAGCAGCGCTGGGGGTTCATGAGCAGCCACGGCAGTGCTGGCAAGCAGCTGTTTGGGTGCTGAGCTCTCTCCCAAATACCCAGTTTGCTCTGCCTGGAGCCAGCCTGGGCTGCTGCAGGATGTGCTGGCAGGGGCACAGCCTCCAAATGTTAGCGAGTTTTCCTGCTGGGTCTGCCAGAGTCCAGCCTGTGTGACCTGTAGTGAAGGTTCACTCATCTGTTTACCCTGGGGATTTCCATTTTAAATAACCTCATTTCTTGGGGCCTTTTTGGCTCTCAAATCACTGTGGGTGTGCCTGCAGGGTCACCCTCTGCCCGCTGCCCTCACCACCCTGCGCTCTGCAGCGGGCTGTCTGCGGGTACTTGTGCTCTCCACTCATATGCCTCTGCACTGCAAGTGTTGGCCTGGAGTCAAACACAATGTTTGTAGACATGAGCTGACGTCAAAGGTGGTGGCGTGCAGGGGAATCACAGGCTGCCAGGACAGAGTTCCCGCTCCCTCAGGGCCCAGGGGCACAACAGGAGTCCATCCCCTGCAAAGATGTACAGGCCCCCCTCCCGCTGCTCCCAGGTTCACTGAGCTGTGCTTCAACATGGCCCCACGGGCTCCTGCCATCCTGTGTGTGGGGCTGGCGAATATTCTGTGCTCCCTGAAGTAATTGTAGCTGTAGTACAGTGTCCTTTACCACCCTGCCTAGAGAGAGATTTCAAAGACAGGGGAAGGAAGGAAAGAGGCAGGGTGAGCGGGGGTAGGGGGGGAAGGAAGGGGCACAGTGGTGCCCCATGCGTTGCTCGCATGCTGCAGCTCAGAGAGGGTGGAGAAACCCTCCCTTGGTCTGTCCTGACTCAGTCTGGGATCTGGAGAAAATCAGAGAGGCTCAATGTGGTGCCAGAGCTCTGGGATGTCAAGACATCTCAGATAAGGCTTAATGCTTCCCTGTATGGTTTGGAAAAGAAAGAGAGGAGGAGTGAGAGAAAGTGAGTGAGGTGTGGTGTAGATATTGTCTGCTGTAGGCTGACCGTGGCTGCTGGGAGGGACTAGTTAGTTGTGTGACTGGAGCAGCACTCCTGGCATTAGCAGAGGAGGGGATGTGCAGTTGGGTCACAGGCTGCTGGCACAGCTGAGAGGTGATGCGCTCCCTCTGCCTGGGATTCATGATGTGAACCTGCTCCCAACCTCCTTGAAGGCACATGCTGGTTGGTTTTACCCTGGAAGCTGTGTCTGGCTTGCACCCTCCTGGGTTCCTCAGGACATCCGCTGTTCCTTTTAATCTTTCCTCCTCCGTGCAATCCCAATCTATTCCCACTCCCTTGCTGTAAACGTCCTGCCTGGCCTGAAGGCAGGAAGCAAACACTGCAGAGGCCATGGCCAGCACTGAAGGAGCCTGCCTGGCTCCATGCTGGCCATCAGCACGGGATGGGGAGGTCAGGGTCACTTCACAGAGCAGCACAGAGGCCCCTTTGAAATCTTTGGCAGCTCCTCTTCCCTGCTCTTTTGGCCTCGCTGTCTCCATCTCACAAAGGATTTTCCCACCCTGTGTTTCCTGCTTGTCCCTCTCTGCACCGTGTCCCGTGTGGTCACAGCTCTTTGCCTCCCTGGGGAGGAGATGCCACCAGTGTGAAACACAGTGACAGACAGCCAGGGTGGCATGGCAAGGACTGGAGCAGGTGGAAATGCCCTGGTTAGGGGGGCTGCTGCAAGCCCTGCTCTGAATTACAAGGAACAGGAATATAGCCAGCCCTTGTCTGCTCTCTGGCCTTTCTCCAAGAAGGCTGGGCAGCCCCAGGAAAAGGGCCAGTGGTCAAGTCTGCTAGGAGATGGTGGAGAAGTCTTCCCACAGCAGTGGTGGTCAAGGTGTGTGAAAGCATTGGCTGTGCAGCCCCTGAAACCACTACTGCCTGAGCTGTGGGGAGTCTGCAGGGCAGATCTGGTGGGTGCACACCAGGACAGGGCAGCTGGTCCAGGAGCGGTTGAGGGATGGGACTGAGCTCTGCCTGTATGGAGACTGGAGGAGCAGGGGGATGTCCTTGCTCTGGGTGGCTTTTTCACCTGGGAGAAGTCCCATATTAGCTGCCTCATGCCCAGCAGGCCAAGGGGAGCACAAATCTCCTCCTCATGCAAACACTCAGGACTCGTGGTTGTTATAAGGGCCCTGTTTTGCTTGGCAGAGGTTGAAAGTCCCAGCAGGCCTCAAACCCTCTCATTCAGCATTTCCATGGTGACAGTGCCGGCCTCCATGGCACCAAAATAAGGAGGCTGGTGCAAGCACCATGCCTCAGGGTGCTGGCTTTGCAAGCCAGAGCTTATGGCTCTGCAGCCTTGTCTTATTGTGGGGGAACTGGGCACATTCCTTCCCCAGTGCTTGTGGAGGGCAATTTATTTTGCCTCCAGTGGTACAAGCACTGAAAGGAAGAAGGGTTTTGTTTAGCTGTGCCCAGCCTCCTGCTCTGTCACTGCATGTGGCGCTGATGGGGATGGCTGCAGCGTCCTGTCCCCTGCCAAAGAGCACATCCTGGGCTTCTGCATTCATAACTCATCGTGGAAAATGTTAGGCTTGTCAATTTGCAATGCTGTGGGAATAACTAATTAAAGGAAAGGGAAGATGACTGGTAAATGTTTCCACTGTCTGAGGAAGGTGCATTTCCGCTGGTGGAAAGGCATTTATCTCCCTCCTGCCACAGCATGGACCCTCCTCCTCACGGTAGCCACTGCACACCTCCCAGCCATGCCATTTGGAGGGGATCTGAACCCTAAGGGGTGTTAGTTGGATGAGGCATCAGCCAGACATCTGTACTTTGCACACAGCCCCTCCTGAGACATGGGAGATGTGGCCACAGTACCCACAACTGCTCCACTCTCCATCCCTGTGTAGAGCTCAGCAGCCTGTCCTCTGAGCTCACTGGTGTGTGGAAGCTTCTTGCCCTTGGCTGGAAATGCAGTGTGGCTCTGGGCTGCCTGGGGCTGGGTGAGAAAGTGGGATTTTGCATCCTCTGCAAGCCCTGTTTTTTTTTTAGCCTGGTTGTTGTTGCCAAGTTGGGGGTGGGGGGGGGGGAAGAGATGCAGCCTGGAAATGTTTTGCAAATAAAAATCTTCTGAAATAGATCCTTTTCACATTCTTTTGGCCAAATCAGTGAATCTTTTGCTGGGAGACACCCATAAGTGTGACTGGGGTGATGATAATGGAGAGACTTAAGTGCCATGTTATTTGTCAATATTTCAGGGGACAAATCTTATAAGTTTGCATGTGTGGGCATCACTTTCCTGTGAAAGCCCTCTGAGCTCCTTTGCACTCTGGCCAGCATCTTGTGGCCAAAGCACATGTTTGTTGGTAGGATCCAGCATGTATCTGCAGGGGCTCCCTCTGACCCTACACCCAGTGTGGGTGTCAGAGCTCTGCTTTTGGGGAATTCACCTCTGGAAGCTGTGAACTGCACTGGATGGCACTAACTGCTCCTGCAGCTCCCCTTTGCACTGTTCCCAGCGCTGCTTGAAAGGGTGTTTAGTTAATAGGATTATAAAGCTTTCCCGTCGTTAGGCAACGAAAATCAATGGAGGGCCCCCAGGGCTGAGCTTCATCCTATTTGCAGCACAGTCACTAGACGTCTGTGCTGGGTGGGTGGTGAGGGCTGGAGGGAGGACCTACCACCTCCCCTGCTGTGTGCTGCTCCCGTGGGGCCTCCTGCAGATGCAGGGGATGCTCTTGCTCTGGTGGGGCCTCCTGCAGATGCAGGGGATGCTCTTTCCACCAGTGCCAGCTGCATGTTTCTCTGATGGTGACGGTCCTAGTCGGTGCAGTGCCTGGGAGTACATGGGCAGTCAGGATGTGGTGCTAGCTGTGTGTCCCAAAGAACTGGCTGGTGTTCCCCAGTGCCCACATCTGCTGCTGAGCTAGTGTGAGAAACCCAGGCACTTTTCCTTTCTCCAACCAAAAATGGTGGCTTGCTCTAAAAGCTGAGAGCAGGCACTGCAGTTCCTGAAGGGACTTCACTCTACTCTGCTGGAGGCATCTGGAGACAGAGGCTCATTAACCTGTGTAGTGCAAAGTGAGCTCTCAGCTCTCCATCCCCAAAATGCAGCAGGCTTCCAGCCCCTGCAGAGCTGTAGGGGGATAGGGCTGGGTGTGCAGCCTCTTCTGAAGCAGATTGCATATCTGCACTGTCCTCAGGCCAGGCCTGGGAAAGCTCAAGTCTGGCCACAGCCCTCGGGGAGGTCAGGGAAGGGCCTCTGTGCTCTCTGGACTGTGTCCACTGAAGCTGACAGCCGTGGGGTTTGGCCAGTCCCACCCCGCTGTGTCCTTGGAGGGTGAGGGGATGCAGGCTGTGCTGTCTCTCCTGCTTTGATCAGAGGCTCTGCCTCTTGGGAGCAATTTGCAAAAAGGCATCAGCCCCTTTTGCAGCAGAGGAGCAATTTTGAGCCCTTCGCTGTCAGCTGAACAGGAGTCCTGAAGGAAGCTTCCATGAAAGTCAGCCTGCTTCAGGAATCTAGCCATGCGATGACTGTATCCCATGCCCATGGCTAACTACAAGCTGGCAGAGCAGGGACTGCATGTGGTGGGAGCTTCTTTAAGTCTCCCAGCCTGCAAAGCAAGCCTGAAAGGATCAGGAGAGCCTTTGGCTTAGTACATAGGGCTGGAAACCTCCAAGCTGCCACAGCTGCGTCTCGTCTTTCTGAGCCTCTGGTTTGCTGACTACAAAGTGACATGGAGCAGTGATGTGGAGCTGCAGATAACCTCTTGGCCACATGTTATATAGGCTAAAGAAAGCATGAGGATTTGAGATGGTTTTAGACTCCGTGGCACAGTGTCCTGTGGATGAGAGCAATGAGGGGACAGAAACCTCCTCCCTTGGGTTTGCTAACACTTCAGCTATGCTATGGTAAATATGCTGAAGGGGTCAACCCTGCCAGTGCTGGAGGCTTAGCCAACTGGATGAGTGAGTGGATGCCCTGTCACTGATGGATGCTGCAGTTAGTGTATTGTGCTGTACATCACCTCCGTGTGCTCCATCTTTGTGTGCAGACCTGGATGCATGCAGACATATGCCCTGGCCTTGCTGCCAGCCTGCTCTCTCGCTGCAGCTGGCTGCTGCTCTGACCTGGCTGGCAGATGGAATTTCCCCTGTGGAGAAATTACAGTCAGTAACAGTTGTGATTGTCATGGCTTGCTGGTACCTGCAGCTCTCTGTTTCCCCTGGCATCTTTTTCTTCTCCAGCAAAGATTTTGTTTGCAGTGGGAAGCACCTGGTCATGCTGCTGGGCCTTGCTGAGTCCCAGGGAGGTGGCAAGCTCTGCTGCCAGGGCACGGTCTAGAGCTGGCCAGAGTGTGCTGACCTTTAGGAATTTATTCTTGACGCTGGTCTTTTTTAAATCCCTGATGGGAAGATGTTTTGGGAGATGATGAGGCTACTCCTCATGTTTGGAGCTAGCAGGGGATGACATGGACATGTGGCAGTTCATAGCATCTTCTCACACTAGTACCTGTGCAGCCCCCAGCTCTACAGCCTGCTGTGTATGCCCAACCTGGGAGGTTGGGCACCCCTAAGTGAATACAGTCATCCAGCAATACAAGCCCAAAACATGTGCAGGCTGGGGATTTCCCTGCCTGAGAGCTATGCTCAGGTTGCTCTGGCAGCACAGAGTGGCTGCACGTGGGGTAGAGAGTGGGAAGATGTTGTTAAGTGGGCTCAGTCTAGCAGGGAAACTGAGATCAGTTTTGAGGTGAACAAGAAAGGAATGGTGGGGGCAGCCAGAGTGGTGGGTACCCCTCCTAGAGCAACTCTGCTCACCCTGAGCCCCCCAGCCCTGGTGCACCTGGGGGCTGCTGCATTAGTGCCCCCAGCCTGGCTCCCTCCCTATCTCCCAGGGGGAAGGTGGTTATGGAAACTCAATAAACTGTTGCCATGACAGCCTTGAGCTCAGCTCCCTCCTAGTGCCATACCCACCGTGACAGCTCAATATTATCAGCTCCCATGGGACTGATGTCAACAGGATAAAACGGCTCTCAGCACAGGACGAGGCAGCTGCATGGCAAGCAGCAGAGCCCTTTTATCTTGCCAATGCAGAGAAACAGTCTCAGAAGCAGAAAGGAAGCGTGTGGGTGCCTCATGGTCCTTTTCCTATGAGGGGAGAGGTGGTCCTGGGTCTCATTTGCATCTCTCAAAGCCCCATGAGCTGCACCTCTGGTCTCCGTTGCTACAGTGACTGTCTCCATGGAGACCGGTCCAGCACAGCCACATCACCCGCAGGGGGAGGCCGTGGGGGAGCATCCCCATCCCCTCCCCGCAGGGACATGATGGCTCCCAGGGTGTGCTCTCAGTCCCCAGGGGAGCGTGAAAATTGAAATCCCTCAAGTGGCAAACGTGTGGAGGAATCCCAAGAAAACTAATTAGTTTTTCCTCACCCTGCCTTTAAAGCCTGTTGGCTTTCACTTTGCGTTGGCAACTGCTGCTCTGCACCTATTCAAAGGCCAGTCTCCTGCTTCGCGAGGGCTTGATTGCAAATTAATGTTGCATACGTATCTATTCTGAGGAGCAAAGGAATTTATTCATCTCAGGATGCTGGATGCCAGGCAGGCTTTGCAGAGGCGTGAGGTGCGGCACGAGATGTGGCTGCTGACAAGGGTAATTTTGAGGGAACAAGGGCAGCTTCTTCAGATAAATGCCTAAATACAAGGGTGCAGGCAAAAATCAGTGGGGTTTGTTGTCATAACTGATTTGAGATGAGATAGATGGATTTCAAGTGGGATATACAGAAACACCCATGACCTTAGATTCCAAGGTGCCTTGGATTTTCCCTGAGAAACAGATATCCTACCTGCTCACTGTCTGGAAGTCCCACCGGGCACCAACCTTCGTGTCTGTGCCTGTGTCTCCCTCTCAAAACCTACCACAGGCTGTATTTCTCCAGATGCCATCAGCTTGGGATTTCTGTGTTTTTGAAAGCAGATTTCCTCTTTCTATTACTGTGAAGTATTAAAGGGAAGAGCTATTGGGATTTTCCATTTGCCATTCGCTCGTCATGCTGCTTTGTTTCCTCTTTTGCTTTTCCATCAGCTTCACACAGTGAAAATAAACCTGTCACCTTCGTGGTGTTTCATGTCCAACATTCCTGTGCCTGTGCAGGATGCAGTCAGTGATGTTTGGGCTTGCAGACAATACGTGCAGTTGCAATTTCCTTTCAAAAACAAACTCACCATTGTCATTTCTGTGGAATTTCTTTTAATTTGGTGGAAGTCTTTGATGCTTGACTGCATCAAGCATTGGAGCCAGCCTTCCGTAGGTGAGTCTTTGTTCTTGTGAGTCTCTTGGTGTAAAGAACGACCAACGTGGTGAGGGAGGTTGGTCACAGGTTTTTGGAGCATTCTGAAAGTTCCCAGCCATGCTGGGTTCTAATCCTCCTGTGTGTGAGGGTGTTGTTCAAACCTGCATCCACTGTGCAGAAATTCAGGTGTGATCCATCACGATGTGCTTGCAGAGTAGGGGAGGCTGTTCAGACCCTAAGGAATGGATGCACTTGCCATTGCAGGACTCAGCCTCTCCCAGAGGCAGCAGCAGAGCAGTCAGAAGCAGGATGCATCTGGCATAGGGATCACAATTCAGTTGCCCTGTTCCTGTCAAGAGTGTTACTGGAAAACAGTGAAACAGTGTTTTTCCAGTAATCATTGTTAAATAGGGAGGTCTCCCAATGAGCTTTATCTGCTCAGCTGGTTCTGCAGGAAATGATAAAGCTCTAATGCAAAATGAAACGGGGAAGCATCAGTGGCTGTGCTGGGGCTTCCCTGGCTGCTACATGTAGCCACTGGGGTAATGTGATAGCAGGAGATTTCTGTTCCACTCCTTGCAGGGCTTCCCCACTCCTTGGGCAGGCACATACTGCTGTTGGGCTCCAGCGAGTCCTGTGCTTGTGGGGGATGGTGTTTCTGTTATGGGTGTAGCTGTATGTTTAAGGTG
This sequence comes from Urocolius indicus, assembly GCA_013401255.1. Classification (NCBI taxonomy): domain Eukaryota; kingdom Metazoa; phylum Chordata; class Aves; order Coliiformes; family Coliidae; genus Urocolius; species Urocolius indicus. The sequence goes on along the minus strand of WBNH01003486.1, from coordinate 51,873 downwards.
CTGAGCTGTTGTTGCTGGAGGATCAGGGATCATAGCACTGTTTCCACTCGTGCCAGCCAGACTGGAGGAGGAGTAGGATGAGGCTGTCGTTCAGAAGTCTGCGTAGGATCGTCCTGTCTGAGCTGGTTTGATGCTGGGTGAAGCTTTGCCTTGTACTTCTGCTGAAAATCTCCCAATGGGAAATTGTTGAAAGGGACGTTGCAGATTTCTGCTGCAGGACAGTTACAGCCCCCAGCGACTCGTGCAGCTGCCTGGGGAGACTGGGGGGTGGACATGCATGAGTTGGCCCTGGGTGAGAGGTTCCACACTGTCTCTGGGACTGTGTGAATGCTCCCAACATCTGGCTGATTCCCCCTGGCCGGAGCCTTCCACTCACAGCAGCTCTCGTGTCCCATCAGCCCTCGTCTACTGCTCCTCTTGCTGTTCTGTTCTGCTCCTGCTTTGCCTGGCATCTCTCCTGGGACTCTGCACTTGTCATTTTGCTTTCCTTTGCCTGGGTGCTTTTGTGAAGAGCTATCCCTTGGGCATCTTTACAGCTGGCTGGTGGGAGGTTGCTGGGCTGTCCATCCCTTGCTGTTACCATGAGGCCCAGGGGAGCCCCACACACCAGAGCATCAGCAAATGATGGGACTCCTACACCTCCACATCACCTTGGCAGGGACTCCTGTTCCCACAGTAAAGCTTAGCCTCTGAACAGGATGATAAATGGCTTCCTGGGGATGGTGGCCTTTGGAGACGTCAGCACTTGGGTGTGAACTCTGTCTTTCTCAGGATGTTGGTGCAGACCCTTAGGCCTGTTGGAAGGTGCAATCCCAGCTGGCCAAGCCCAGCTTGTTACTGGAAAGTTGTTATTGGAAAGCTATGCTTTGCTGATCTGTTATTGCAGGAAGGTGAGTAACCTGAGCTGGAGCTGAAGCACAGGTTTGAATCGCCTCTCCTGGAACCAGAGCTGTGGGTGCTGCCCATGCTGGGGGCAATTTTATTGCTGGTGACAGCAGTGTGAAATGTGGGACTGTCCTCTGTGGCAGTGCACATTGTATTGAGTCACCAAGACATCATATACATACAAGGACAGTGACTGTCTATGTCAGGGTGTTTCCTGGGCTATGGCACTACCTCTCTGCCACAAAAAGAGACAGACAGTTGCCAAAATGCTGTCAGGCAAAAGCTGGGAGATGGCCCTGGAAATGCTTTGTCCATGTGCTGTAGCTGTGATCTCCCCTCTCCTCCCCTGCAAAGCCATTCCCAGGGCAGCTGTCCTCTGTGTCTTTTGCTGCTGCTCTTCTCAGCCACATAGTGGTTGAAAAAAAAATCTGTCTGATTTCCAGTTCTAATTTATTCTGTGGTGAGTTTGTCCTTATGTGGTCTTGTTCCAGCCTTGTCCAATAGCTCTCATTCCTGCAGCATGTAAGCACAGGTTTTCTCCTGGAAAGGATGATCTGGTCCCCGCTGCAGTGCCATGTTCTGCCCCAGCAAGTTGGGAAGGTGCCCAGCTCCAAGGTGAGCAGCACCAAGGGTCTGTGTGTGTGAGACCCGGCTGATCCCAGAGTCTGGGATGGCTCTGCCTGCTGTGTGGATGACTCAGCCCAGCCCCAGGGAGGCAGGAGGGAGCGGAGGCTGATGCTGGCCCTGATGCTGGCCCTGCACTGAGCTGGGCTTGCCAAGCCCAGCTTACCTAATGCCGCAGGAATGCCCTGCTCAGCAGGGCTCCTCAGCAGTGCTCCTAAACCCCAGCGTGCTGTGAGCTGGGCTTGTGCTTGTGACCTCGGGGTTTGGGAAAGCTGGGACAGGGCTGCATCATCCCAGACCTTTGCCCTGCTCATGGCAAGTTGCAGCTCCAAAGTGGCACCCGCTGCTGCGTGCACTTGTGGGAAACCACCCAAAAATGCCTGCCTAGAGCAGGGTCTCTTCACCCTACTTATGTCATCCCCACTGGCCCCAGCAAGGAGGGCAGTGGTAAGGACACAAACTCCTGTTTGAGGACAGTGAGAACTTTTTATTGACTTGGCCCTGACATTTCACATGGCTCCTCTGTGGGGTATTCAGCTGGCCCCAGAAACTCCTTTCGCTAGGCACAGCCCATGGAACACACCAAACTACTTCTCCACTGCAGTCCTCTCTGGAGAGGGACGCGCTGGGTGTTTGCCCCAGTTATGAGGCCTGGTGTCTGCAGTGGCCCAGGGTGAGAAGGTGGCTCACAGCCTTGGTCCTAGGTTTATTCTTGTTTGTGAGAGCAATAACGTGTGTGATACACATGTTGCTCTGTGTCAATTCTCATCCTACTGCATTGGTGTAAATTCTATAGAAAGATGCTCTTTGTAGCAAAACCACCCAACTTGTGCCATACTGTCCTTAGCAGAACTCTGTTTTGGACTTACAGGTGCTTTCTGGCAGCAAAGGCAGCTGGTGCCACACTCACCTGGGCAAAACTTTCCATGCAGAATTGACCTGCAAACAAAATGACCACCAGTATTTGCTGTCTTTTAGTGCCAGGCTGCCTTTTCAGTGCCACAAGGTTCCCAAACACTCTCTGGATGTGAATTATTTAAGCTTCACTGTGGTCCTTGGAGTATAGGAAGGCATTGAGCTGAAACTGCCTCTGACAATGGAAAGCAGGGATGAGAGAAGGAAAGAAAAGGGGAGGCTCCAGCCCAGATCACTCAAACTCTCCGTCTCACACCCTCTCATCCTTCCAGCTCTGCTTGTTTGCCTGCCACAACAGCCAGAGGGAATTGCTGTAGCTGCCGCAGACACAGTTTGATCATAATCAGAAATCAACAGCAGGCAGGACCTGTTGTGTCTCTGAGACAATGCACAGCCTTTGCGAGTGCCACGCATGTAGATGAGGCTGAAAAACCTCACACCAGTGCGAGACAGCAGCCGGAGCCAGCACCGAGATTACCCTGGAAGAAAGGAGAGGCTGTGGGGAGGCAGCAGGGAGGCAGCGTGCGGTGGCATGCTTGCTAAGGGCTGCTTCACCCAGCTCGGGAGCATCGCTGGCTACACACACGCATGCACACACACAGGCACACTCACACACACACACACAGCCTCTTGGTGCAGCTCCTCACAGCTCTTTGATTTGCAAGGAAGGAAATAAGACCTCTTAGAGCAGCAGAAGCGGCAGCTGTTGGCAAGATGTGCCGACAAAATTGAGCAGGGAGGGATCTCCAATCGGTTTCGTTGCCTGAGCTGGACCTGCTCCTGGAAGAGGAGCGGCGGAGGAGAGGAAGGAGGATGAGCAGCCCCTCCATCCCTGGGAAGATGGAGGCGAAACCTTTGTTCAACGTGCAGAAGGCTTTGGTGCAGCCTGTGCAGATGTGCATGTTGGATATCCCCCTGAGCGTGCAGGATGATGATGTAAGTAGAAGGCAAGTGAGCTGGCGGCTCGTTTTTCAGCTGCAGGGCTGCGGTGGGTGTGTGAGGGGCAGAGAGGGGCTGTGACCCCACCCCGGGGCTCTCCAGGGGCGGTGAACTTCTGGCAAACTTAAAGATGCCAAGAGCTGGCACCGCCTCCAGATGTGATAGTTTACCCTCTGCAATGGTGTGTTTTGAGGCAGAATGTATCTTGCACTTGTTAAATTCAGGGCACCAAAATGAAAGGATGAGTTTGGGAGAGAGAGGAAGCCTTCCTCTATGGAGAAAGACTTGTGTTGTAGCTCAGTGCAAAAGGGAGTGTTTGCCATGTGTGTCCTGGCTCTGCCGCCCTGGAGTGGCTGATGAGTGTGAAAAGCTGGGAGGCAGCAATGGACTGCAGAGCTTGACTCTGCCTCCATGCACCTTTGTGCTGCCCAGCCTGGGTTGCCCCCTGTGTGGGCATCACTCCTACTGTGCTGCAGCTGCAGCCAAGTGCAGGGTTCACTCCATGATGCAAAAATTGGCGTTGGTTGCAGCACTGAGGAGGAGGTTTCCCAACGTGCTTGTGTGAGGGGATGCCTCATGAGGGCTCCTCTTATCTTAACTCTGCCCCTCTCAAAAATACACTATGAATCTGACTGTACTAGAAGGGATCCTGTGATAAAGCTACTGGAGAACCCAAAATTGGGTCAATGCTTTCCAGAGCTGATGGGTGGCCCTCCTGTGTAAGAGATTTGAGTGTGATCCAGGTGCTGTTAACATTTGAGACAGAACTTCCTTTGATTTTGGTGATGAGAAAGCCCTTGTTCTTGCTTTGTGTGTTCAGTGTTTGTACCATCACTGCAGGAGCCTTAAATCTGGATTTTCTTGATGGCAAACAATTGATATGTCATGGTCAGTGTTACCTTCTCTCCTACATTATCTGTATGTTTAAGGAGGTGAAATGACAGTACAGAAATGAGCTTGGGAAGAGGGAGGACTTTCCTGCAGGGCGGTGTGTTGGATCTCAGCAGGGGTGGGAAGCCCCAGCTCAGCAGTGTGCAAGTGTCTCTGCAGGGACAGGGGACTTGCAGGGAGCCTCTTGTATTTAGAAACACCCCAGGGCTTTGCCAAGATCTACAGTGTTGCTGCACTAATGAGGATACCTGTGATGGCCACTGCAGAGCTGGCAGGGTGTGCCAGGGGTGGGAAACATGCCCTGAAAATCCAGGTGCCTCCTGTAGCATGTGTGGGAAGGAAGAAGGGCAGCTGGACATTGGGAGGTGGCTGGAACATGGGATGGAGCAGGTGAACCAGTGGCTGGATGCTTTGTTCTCATTTAGCTTGATTTTTAAGCAGCAGCTTTCTCAAGGCTCACAGGATATCCATTCCTGATCAGCAGTGTAATCTGGGGCTGGATTTCCCTGCAGCCCCATGCTGCAGCTGGGAGATCCTCAGGGTTTGGGGGATCCTTAGGGTTTGCCTGACCCAGGCAGAGGCTCCTCTCCCTGCAGAGGGGAAAACCTAATCTGGAGACCTCTGCTCAGCTGGACAGGAGACCAGGCGTGGGAGATGCCCTGTCCTGGGTTGCTTGGAAATGGGCTTCACTTGCTAATCTTATTCCTGGTTTTATTGCAGAAAAGAAAGAGGTTGTGTGCTATGCAACATTTCCTACCAACCCTTTGTGACTGCTGGGTCACAGCCAGTCCTGGGAGCTGTGTCAGGGGGAGGTACCAGTCAGTACTCTGGCACATCACAGCATCCCTGTCCCTCGGGTCATCGCTGGGGCATTAGCTTCATTGTACAGTACAGAAAGGTTTAGTGCTTTCCTGTGGAAACTTGAACTGCCCTGAGGACTGTCTGTGAGCCTGGTCTTTACCATCCCCATTTCCACTTAATCTGAGGCTCTGCACATCACCTGTGTGCATTTCCCAGCCATGACCACCTATGCTAGCTCAAGGCTCTGCTGCTGCTTTCATCCCCTGCCCTATCTTGAGTTGGGCAGAGCAGGATGAGACCCCAGGGTCTGCATCAACTGGCAGCACCTGTGAGCAGGAGGCAGATTTAGGACTGCTCTGCCCTCTCCATGATCATTTGCTGGTACTTCAAGGCTGAGGGTGCTCACTCCATTTTCCATCCCTGGAAAGTGAAGGTATAGCAGCTCCCAAGCCCCCATAGAGCTGGCACCTCCCTCTGCTGCAAAGCACAGGCTGGTGGAGAAGCACCAGGGGGGAAGTCCTGAGTGGCAATTTCTGTCTGTGGAGTGATGGGGAAACTCCTCTTTCACCATTGGAGATTCCTCCCAGCCAGAGAGGGTTTGGTGCCTCACACCTACCCCTGTGCAGGTACCTGCTCATGTCCCCAGTGTTGCTTCTGCCAGTCTGTGTGGGCATAGAGGAGGGAGCTGTGTTGGTATTTCCTCCTCTGTTTCAGGATTTTCAGACTCATGAATTGCCTTTCTTTTGGAGATGGTACAAGGAGGTTGGGAAAAGTTTAGGAGCTGTGTTATGTGGAGGCTTTTGGATGCTCACTCTGCTAAGAGATGGGAGGCCAGAAATTTATTCAACCAGGGAACAGGCTAAGAAGCAATTGAACTCTGACTGTGTCACAGTGGGTATCCCTGGCCCAGCACTGCCTTCTGCACCTGTTGCAAGGTGGGAGTGTTGGAGCAGCTCTGCAGGAGCTTCTCATACCCATGTTTAGTGGGTGGTCAGCTGGAAAGGGAACAACCTTGCCTCAGGCCACCCTCACCATGGTGGTGCACACCTGACAGAGCAGAGTCTCATTTCTCTCTTTCTTGCTAGCTTTCAATGGGACTGTCCATTCCTCCCTTTCATAATTCAGCCACAGCAGTTGCAAAATTAACCAGTGTGCCTCTCCTGCTATTTTGGGTAGGGATTTCCAAAGCTTAGCTGATAAAAGAGCAATAATTTCTGTGCCTGGGAAATGGGGAAATCAATGAACAGACTGTTGCAAGTGATGTAACGGCTTTTTGTGGCATCCCAGGCAGTTCCCTAATGTGATGGAGCTCTATGGCACCCTGTTTTGTCAGCTTAATTAGCAATATCTGCTCCTTGCTAGTGACAGGGCCAGGAGAGATCAGTGAGCCCATGTCCTGCAGGTCAAGCTGCTGGTGGTTGGGGTGTCCCAGGCTAATGCCAAGCAGCAGACCCAGTCCTGTGTCACGGTGAAAATCCCTGGGATGTGCCCCCTTGTTGCAATGTCCACTAAACAACAAGTCAGAGGGGAGTGCAGCACAGCTTTAGTGTCTTCCAGCACAGCTGTGTCTGAGTTGGACACTTAATACAACTCTACAGAGTGAGAAGGGAAATAACCAGGTGAAACTGTCAGTGTCCTACTTAAGCACTTACATCCTCCAGAGCTTGTCCTGGTGATCTCCTCAACTTTGCCTCCTCCCTTTCTTCTCTGTGACATTGTAGTAAGTGCAGTAGGTTTGACTTCAAAGCGGTTAGCAAGTATTTTCCACTCCAATGGACTAATTAGTTAAATTGCATTTCACATGCTAATTTATTCCTCTAATATTATTTTTTTTCCCAGCGTACTGGAATACAGGAGGAGATAAAAGCTTGATTTGACCTTAGAGCCAGGCTCAGAGAAGCTGGAGATGGGAACAAATGATTAGTTCTTAGGTTTGCTGGAACGCAGGCTTGTCCCCTGCCACATGTGAGGTCTTGTTCAGTTGAGTTTCAAGTGTTTTAGCTGCCTGCAACCCAGGTATCTTGGGTGAAATGTTGTCCTCTGGCATGTAGAAGAAAAACTTTCAGAAGAGCAGTAATGAGCTGCTAATTTCCAACCTCATTGTTCCTGTCTGCAGCACCAGTATCACTTTGGAGTGCTGCTTAAATGGCAACTAATTAATCCTCGTGGGAATGGTGTTACTTCCTGCACACCAAGGGCTGAAGGGATCTGAATGGGCACCAGAGCCAGCCTTGGGATTCAGTCCAGCACTTGATGGTCGTGTCCCATGGCAGAGATGATGATGCCTGTCCTGTTCACAGCACTGTAAAGAAGCTGAAAATGCCCCATCCTTGCCAAGCTTAGAAGGTTGAGTTGCCAAGGATAGGAGGTAGATGCTTCCCCCATGCAGGCTCAGTGGGGCTCAGCTCTATTCCAGGGGGCTGCATGAGGGGCATAGGTGCCATGGGTGCCCTTGGGCAATGGGGTGATTTGGGGACTGGGTGGGTTGCACGGCATGAAGTTCTCTTATCCCATTGCTGGCAGCTGAGCCCTGACAGCCCTGAGACCCTTAACATCTGCAACTCCAGCAGCATCCAGCATGTGCTCATCTGGGACAGAAAGGCTTTAACCCAGTGGGGCCGGGGGCTGGTGCTTGTGTCGCTGGCAGGTTGAAGCCTTGTGCCAAGTGTTGGGGTGAAGCCATGGCTGCACACAGCCCTGCAATGAATCAAACTCTGTCCTCTTGGTATCAAAGGCTGTTTCTTCTCCACTGCCTGTGTATGGTCGATGTTATCGAGAGGGAGGAGCTGAAAATGAGTGCTGGGACTGTTTCCTGACCATGCTTACAGTCAAAAACAACAAATCCCTCAGTCTCTGCTCTTGGCCAAACTCTCCTTCTCCCTCGGCTGAGTTGTTGCTTGGTTTCTATGGAGAAAACTAGAAGCTATGGAAAAGGTCTTCCAGGTTGAGTTTTACTCTGTAGGGACAGAAATTTAGGAGCACACTGTAGAGTCTGGGGATGTCTGAGCATTGCCGCAGCAGGGCTGAGCCCCCAAGGCTGTGTGTGCCTGCACAGGGCAGCTTCGAGCCTGTCTGCTGTTTGCTGCTGCTGCCCAGGCAGTGTGTGGAACCCCATTGCCATGTCTGCACCTCTGTGCTGGTTTTATCAGTCCCAGGGAGGGACATCTAACCCACAAGGGTGTCAGCCCCATGAACTGGATAAACCCCTGTGAGCTGTGAATGTGAATGCATGAGGCCACGAGTGCTCTTGGATGTGCCTTTGGCTTGGCTGGAGGCTGAGACCATGTCTTTGCAAGGCTCTCCCAGGAGCTTTTGGGGTGCCAATAGTCGTTGTTTCCAGCCCTTGGTGGGGCTTCAGAGGAATGCTTGGTGTGATACCTGAGAATTTATACTGCCTGAAAGGAATGGGGAAAAGGATGGCTGTTCCATTTGGGTCACTGGCACTAAAGCATCCAGAGTCTTCACCTCCTCATGTGCCTGTGTTCATCAACCAAATAACCAACTGAAGTACTGTGGGAGCTGTGGGAGTGCTGGGCCAGTAATATCAAGGTTACTTCAAATGAGTGGTTAGCCAAACTGTGTTAATTGCAACCAGGCAGACAAGGGTTGCCAAAGTAAAATGAAAATGCAGACCTCTGGAGCCTTGACCAGTGTCTGAGGCAGCTCCCTGTGGTACAGCCTAGCTCAGGGCTTCATGCTGCCCAAGTGTATGTCATTACAGCCTGAACACCATCACCTCTGGAATGTCCTAGTTGCAGATTGAGTTGTGTGGTACTCACCAAGCGTCTGTACTTGGCCCTTGCCTAGGCACTGCGTTGGGTTTGGTCACACTGATGCCATCTCCAGGCAGCTGCCTTACATGTACCTGGGTGCTGGGTGCTTGTCTGGGTGCTTGCCCACTGCAGGGACAGGAATGACCAGACTGATTCTCACTGCTGCCCTGACAGAGTTATTGGTGCAATTAAAGCAATGCTAATTCCCCCTGTATAACAAGTGCAGAAGGAGCTGACATTTCCAGCACTTGTCCCATTGATCTGCTTTCAATATGTTTTTGTAAATGTCCTGGCTGGATCTGTGCTTGCTAGCACTAGCTGCAGAGCAGACACTGCAGAGAGAATTGGGTACTGTACTGTGTGCCACATCATCTACTCAAGGCAGACTCACTGATTTTGGTGGCATCACATCTAGCTCTAGCGAGGTGCTAGAATTGATTGTGTCATCCTAGAGCATTTCTTTGTTGCTTTACTCTTCCTTCCCATCATTGAGCACCAACTTCTCTGCCTGGGATCTGAGGGCAGTGTAACTTACTCCTCTTGCAGCCTGTGCTCTGTAGACGTGTGTCTGAGAGGTACAGGCTCTGCCCCTTGTGCTTTCCCTTCTCGAGTGAAACGGGATCTCAGTGCTTTTGGCTTCCTCCCTCTCTGCTCTCGTTTTTCATCCTGATGGTGCCACAGGAGCCTTTGAACTCAGCAGAGCATTTTTCATGGCTCTGGGCACTGCTGAGGCAGAGGCACAGTCAGGCCCTCGTGCTGCTGGCACTAGTTGGCTCCATCCTGGTACCCTGGGGCTGGGCACCCCGGTGAACAGCAGATTGGCAGCGGGCAGGGGAGCAGCTGCCTCCTGACCCTTCCATTCAATAAGAGCCCATCAATGCCATTTGCTGTCATCTGTCACTTTGCATCAGGGCTCAGAGCAGCTCCTGCAGCAGCAGCTGTTGCAGGAGTGTGCCATGAGGGCTGCCTGTGCTGCTCGCTGCCTGGGTGTGCTCAAATAAGGCAAATCCAGTTTACTGACTGGTTTGGCACATTACAGGCAATCAAAGGTTGGTTGCCTGGTGCCCACTTTGCAAGAGCACAAGGGTACTTTGTCCTTGGCTATCCTGCCCTCCCTGAGCAGAGATCATGAGTTGGTAGTGTCTCCTGCCTCCCTCCCTCCTCTGCATGGCCTCCCATGCTGCATCCTGCAGTGGGGCTGGCCCAGGAGCTGTCATTGATACAATCACTTGATTTTGCATGTGTAAGCTGTTAAAAACAGGAGAAACGAGAGGTTTCACCCCATTCATATCCACCAGTGTGACAGCAGAGCATGAATGTAGCCCTGGGCAGCTCCCATCCAGGGTCTCCAACAGAGCTGGCCCTATTTGCCCAATGCTTCAGTAGCAAACAGTGAGCCCCTGGACTGTGCTACTGTTGAGACAGCCAAGAGTGACGGTATTGAAGCAGAGGTGTGACCTGCATGCACTCAACGTGCAATTAAATGCCTTGAGCTGGAGCCTGCCTGCCTTTAGATGTGGCTGCCTCTGCAGAGGGGGGATGGCACCACTTCTCGCTGACACAAGCTCAGCTCTCGCGGTCTGTGCTGTTGCTGAAACGTCCCCACGTCAGCACCTTGTGACTGTGTGGTGACTGCTCAGCCAGCACCCACATACCTCAGGGACCTCCACACCTCTGCAAATCCAACACATGGCTTTGGTGGATCCCCTGACCCTCACTCTGTCCCTGTGCAGGACGGGGGATGCTTTTGGTTAAGCCTTGCTGAGCACAGATAGTCACTGCTGCTGCACTCAGGTGGGACTGAATGTAGCCATGGGAGCTTTAAACAGTGCTGAGGTGCCACCCTGTCAGAAACCCTGTCCTGCAACAGCTTGGTTTGACTACAGTGCCCTTTTGATGTAAAGAATGTCTTTGGTTTCAGTGCAACGTGCTTGTGAGGTGGCAAAACACTACAGCCCAAGTAATGGAGGACAGCTGGCTGTGGCTCCTGTTGGTTCTGTCTGTTGTGAACCTGAAGTGCTTTAATTGTGTTGTTTTAGCATTAACATTACTGAGAGGATTGGCTCCATCTTGGCCTGAGGAGATGGCTCCAGCCTCATGGAGAAGTGTCATATGACAGTGCTGTGATGTACAGGCCAGGCTGGTGATTTGGTTTGGGCAGAACTTGTGATATTTGGTATTTTTAACTGCTGGCTCCTGGAGTCATGTGTGTGGCATCATGCACAGTGCCTGGAGAGAGAGGAGTGCTCTGCACAGCAGCGTGTGCCCTGGCACTGTGGGCCACAGCTGAGGCTTTCAGGAGTTAACTCCATGCAAATTCTGGTCATGAGCAGCATCCCAGGTGCTCTTCTTCCTCTGTGCCTCTATGGTAAGAAACTTCCTCTTATCTTAAAATGAAGCTTTGACTTTATGAACCCCAAAGACTGTCCAAAGACTCAGTGGTTGAGTTTTGATGCGTCATCTGATGTGCAGACTCATGCAGGCATCTCCTCTGCCTTGTGTCCTCACTCCTCTCGCAGCTTCTCTGAACTTGCTCTGGGGTTGTCCCTGGGCATGCTGGGGCTATGGCAGCTGGATACCTTGGGTCTTTGCTCCCTCTGGGAGCCCTGGGAGTGGGGAGTTCCCAGTTCTGTCCCTCTGAAAGTTGCTATTTGCCTTGGTAGTTTGGGGCTGGAAGCTGTGAGCTCCAGAGCACAGCTGGCAGGATCAAGCCCTTAAGGGACTTGGAGATACTGAGGAGCTGTTTGGGACGAGCTATTTGACAGTTTGGGATGAGCTGGTGGTGTTTGGCTGTATTGTTGGTGACAGGGAAACAAACGTAGGGCAATGCTCACGGTAGCAGCGGTGGCCCAAGGCAAGAAGGCTTTCTCTCTTGCCTGCCAGGAAATAGCACCCAAAAAACCCACCTTAAAAGTAACCCCTTTCTGCTCCTCCTTTTCCTTTAGACTCTTACATGCTTTGCTCTGAGAGTCTAGGGTGTGTCTTTCATGATATCATACCCTCCTCAGCACTTCTACTTCCTAGGCTGGAAACTAAGTACCAGTGAGAAACTGCAACCAAGGGAGGAAGGAGAGGAAATGTGGTTGTAGTTCCAGACCCTCGGCTGACCGACCAGAGCAGCTGGGGAGCACATCTGGGGGCTCTGGAGAGATGTGCTCAGGATGGGGCAGCTGTTGGCAGTGATGTGGGGCTGGCAGCGTTGCAGTCGTGGGTCGGGGAGCCCCTGCCCAGGGTCCCTCCTGGTCAGCCCTGGAGCTGGCTGGGAGATGGAGACTAATCCCTTCACGCCCTGCTGAGTGCCCTCTGAACACAGAGCAAGAAGGAATGAAAAGCAGATGAAAATCCTGGATTTCCCTTTCTATTTGGCAGAGGGATGTGGGAAGCACAGGGGAGGAGGTGGACAGGCTACAGGAGCACAGCTCCACCTTTTCCCAATGCACAGGGCACTGGACCAGCCCATCCATCCCCATATTTTGGGGTCAGCACAAGGCAGGCTGCTGCTGACAGTCCAACTGGTTGCAGCATGGCACCAAACTCCATCCAGGACCTACAACCAACCTCGATTTCCAGAGTCCCTCAGTTGCTCAGCACACCCACTGCCCTGGCTCTTTTGCCTCCAGACAGCTCCTGAAATGAGCTTTGCCTTTACAAAAGCCAGTGAATCTCTTCCAGGGCCCTGGGGCAAGGAAGAGGGGAAGGGGAAGCTCTCCAGGGTTTTGTCTCTTGCAAAGAGATGAATCAGTGCATGCCCTGTCTGGCATTGCATCCCTTCTTCCCTGTTAAGATGAGGGAGCACTGGCAGGGGCTGCCCAGATGGGCTGTGGAGTCTCCTTCTCTGGAGACTTTCAACCCCACCTGGATGAGTTCCTGTGTGCCCTGCTCTAGGTGCTGCTGCTCTGGCGAGGGGGGGGTTGCACAGGATGAGCTTTCGAGGTCCCTTCCAATCCTTAAGATTCTGTGACCTGTGAGAAGCTCACCAGAGGCAGGACAGTGCCTTGCTGCTGCAGAAAGTCTCTCTGAAGCTGGATGAGACCCTCAGGGCGCAGCTTGTTTCACTCGCCGTCTGGTCACTGACCCTCCTGCAAAAGCTCAGGTCATGTTTTCTCGTTGTTTTCCCTGCAATTAGCAGGACAGAAAATTCTTTAAATCTAATTTCCTACCAAAATAAGGCTAATGGTGTCTGTCTGCCTGTGGCCTCTCCCAGAATGACTTCTGAACCTGCTGGCATGCTTCACAGCGCTTTGGCCGAGGGCTCGCGGGTAATTAAGTCTGTGCAAAAATGAAATGAGATGGTTGAGAGGAAAAAACAGAGTCTTGTAAATGCCCCAAAACATCTGTAGCACGAGTTCATGTATTACTAGACACCAGTAAATCCACGTGGGATGCGCTTCTTACAAAGCCTTTAACCACAAAAAACGTTTTCAGTCTCAGTTGATGCGTTTTTAGGCACCGAAAACTTGTCTCGAGATGCGAAACCGTAGGAAACAACACAAGTGGTTTCGGTGCTCGTGGGATGACCTATTCATATTCACAAACCCCAAAATAATACCTCAGCACTCAATGTTGTTCCTGGATCCAAGACTTGAAGGAAAAGCAGCATAAATCATGGACCCAGAGGTATAAAGTCGGGCGGGTCAGCAGTGCCTCGACGCCTCGACGGGACGCGGCGGCACTCACCCACTTTGTTGTTATTTGTGCCACTGTAACTGAGAGATAAATCTGGCCCTTGGCCACGGCTGTACAGTATTGTTTGGAAGAACACTGCTCCTCCACGCCAAAAAACCCCCAACACAAAGAGGTTTTTTTGCTGGCCATTGCGAGAGGCCCTGGAATAGCTTCCCCAGCCCAAACAATGCCGAGCGGAAACCTTTTAAAGTGGCAATTACCGAAGGGAAAATCATGTTAAAAACATCCTTTGAGGGTCTAACAATACCTGGGAATACTAAAAGACTTTTACAATTCTTAATTGACTTTTGAGCCATAGGACTGTTTGTTTCATCTCTGCAATACCCAACTCAGGACTGGGCAATGAAACTTTCCCTTTCCAGCTCTTGCCAGCCTCTTTTCCCATCTCTCACGTGGCTGACAGCAATGAGTGTGCTCTCATTGTGCTGTTGAAGCACAATATTTTCATGCCCACTCACTGCATCCTAACCCAGACCAAAGCAAATTTGGCCCAGGTGATTTGGCAGGGGCTGCAGGGTGTCAGCAAGCTGGCTGCTGGTCCAGCTGCTGGATGTCTGTCCCCCCGTGCTCCTCCTCCTCATCCCTGCGGCTGTTCCAGGCCCTCTGCCTGCCTCACTTTCAATCACATCAGCTCTTTGCTCTGCCAGAGACTGGCTCCAAGGTTTTACCCCTCACTTCAGATCAAGTCAGCTTTCCTGCAGCTTTCACAGCGTCTTCCCAACGTGTCTGGGGTTTGATGTATGTTTTCCCTGACGTTTGTGGAGCCAAAGGAGATACAGAACCATTGTTGGAACATCCTTTCCCATATCCCCCGTTAAGGGGCTTTGTTCCTGTTTGACTGGATTTCTTAAGTAACCTCAGTTATTGACTTGTGGTATTAAGTGTGTGGTACGTTGTGGTGTTACTTCACTTATTTCCAGGTTCTGGTATTTAAATCTGTTCCACCTTATTTCTCTCTGGATTAAACCAAAGCTGTGTGGAAACCTGTTTTATTTTGCTACCGTCTGGGTGATTTACAAGGGGCTGTACTAGGCTGAGAGGGTGTTTGGGGAAGGATGGGGTGCTCAGTCCTACACGAGCAGAGACAGAGCATCCTAAAGCCATAAGAGCAGTAGATGCTGCTCCCTGTTACGTAGCCAGTCACCAGATGGCCATTGCAGCTCATATTTTGTGTATTCAACAGAGCAGTGTCTGGAGCTGAACTGGTGCTATCAGTCTGGACCCAGTATCATTGTACCAAAGGTGCTTGGAGGGAGGAATAGCAGTGTGCTCAGAAAATCCAGCATGTAGCCTGTCTTGCCAACCAGTGAAAGCACATTATGCCCTGTAAATTGCTTGTTAGGTTGAGCTTCTGTTGGGAGGCTGGGAGACACATTGCCTTGCTTCCCGCATCTGTGTAGCCTCTGGCCACCCTATATGTGAGCAGGGCAGGAGCTGGCAGCACTTGGGGTGGGGGGTGAAGTGGGAAGTGAGGGGCTCGGTGTCTGGGAGAAAGTGACTGTTGAGGGACCCTGCAAGGCTCAAGGTGCTTTACCAATGCAACTGCCACCACTGAGCTTTACCCAACACCATCAGACAGCGATGTGTTTCCAATACATAATGAAAACCTCACTCTGTGACTTTATTTTTGTGGTAGGTGAGAAGGGCTGGTTTGGTTTCAGGAAGGAGTTTCCTCTGTCTTCAAGGACTACACCCATTGCAGTCTTTCCCTGCCAATTTTTGTGGCTTCATAACCTTTCTCCTCTTTTCTAACAAGTGATTTTTCTTTTCCTGACTGGTATGCAGAGGACCTGTGCGAGCAAGGATGGAAACTACAGTAACTCTGAGCACCTGGGAGACTTGAACTTGTCACAGGCTGATTGCTAAGCAACACAGAGAAATGTTTTTCCTGTTTTTCTTTTGGGTACAAGCACCTGAGGTGGTGTTTGTGAAAAGAGCCGAGTGAAACATTCTGGCAGAAAGGTGATAGGGAGATAAAAGCTACTTTAAAGATAAAACAGCTGAAGAAATAGTCTTTAGCAGAGGAGCTCTGGTGTGTCTGCAGCATGTCAGGCTCCAGCAGCTTAATGCCAGCTGAACTCTGCACTCAGGGGAGCGCCGTGGCCGAGCAGCACGTGGGAAAGCAAAGCTCTGCGACCCAGAGCTGCAGCCCCCTCAACATGGGGATGGGCTGTAACAAAACTCACTGGCTGGTCTCTGATCTTCTCAAAGACCTGTGGTCTTTTGTGCTTGTTTTTCTGCAACCTTTCTCCTTCCACCCTGCAAAATGCTGTAAGGTCTTTGGTGCTTTTCACAAGCTGGACTCTTTATCTTTGGCTTTCTGGGTATGTTTTAATGTTAGTGGTTATATTTGCCTTTTCTATTTGTCAGTATTTTCAGTGTAAATGGATGTGCAGCACTTTGCTGTGAAGGAATCAAGGCACCTCTCCCCAGAAGTGCCTGCCCAAAGCCTGCTGTGGTCAGTTGTTTCTTAGAAAGTGGCTTGCTTCCCTCCCACCCCCCATAGTGACCTTGTTCTGATGAGTTTTTAAGAGGCTACCAAGCTTGAAAACCAGAGATCTGTGTTGTCACTTGCCACCCTAACAGAACGCGTTCAAATACTATGGCTAAATGGCTGGCTTAAGAAGTAGGGATTGAGGAGAAATGTTCCTGCAAGCTCCCAAATCTCCAAGGCTGGTGGTGTAATTGCATGGCCATGGCTGAGCTTCAGGAGCCTGCAGCCTCTGCAGGAGATACTTTCGCCCAGCTGCATGCAGGGGCTGCAGGAAATGGAACACAGAATAGCTGGATGGGGAGGTTTAGATCCTAATTGCCTGGGGATTTGATGTGTTTCCTCTGCTAGGAGCTGACAATAATCAGGAGCTTGCCTTGCTGTGTTAGATGTCTGGCATGCTTTCAGACAGGCTGGGGGAGAGCTGTGCTCCTGATTTAACCCGGCGGTTAGTCGGTAGCTGCCCGTGGGGAGGAGGAGGGGATGCTGCAGCTGGAGAGCAAGTGCCACCTGCAGAAGGGGCAAAAAGTGCAGGAGAGCTGGAGTCAGCCGTCCTTGCTGCCAGCACAAAGGGTTCACAGTGCCTTATCTGCTGGGAAACAGCCCTGAGAAACACCCAAAACCTAGAAGCTGAGCAACAGATCCAACTGCCCTCGACCCAAAATACTCCGTGGAGAATTTCCTAGAAATTCCAGTGGTGTGTGGCTCACCTCTGAGTCAGGTTAAAGAGAGGCACTGGTTGTCTTTTCAAGTGAGAGTTGGGTCTGTGAGGGACTGAGGGCTGTCTGTGATCTGTTGGTCCCGAAATTCTGGGAGCAGCAGCTCTAACATCTGTATATAGATTGTACTAAATGGAGCAGTGGCATTGTTTTCCCTTCTTGCTCAAGTTTAGAGTTTTTATTCTTTGTCTTGACACAAAAGAGGCTTATTATTATTATTTCTTATAAACTAATCTGCCGGTTGAGCCCAGGCAGTGGAACTGAAATCTTTCAAATTAAATATCCAGAAGGTTTTGATTTAGGACCCAGTGCAAGTGTAACAACCAGCCTGACTTTTAGTTAATAATGCTTTTCTATCACTAGCCCTTCTCTGCCTTTCAACCAGCAACAAAAAGGGCTTCCCCAGCCCTTACAATAGAAGGAAGTGTCATCATCTCCATTTTACAGCGAGCGGCCTGACCCAGAGCACGGCGGGGATTCACTCACCAAGCCTCGTGCGCTGCTGCCAGAGCCTGGGACAGAGGCTGGGTAATGTTGCAAGTCCCACATAAAACAGCCCAGTTCCCATCAGAGGCTGCTGGTTTGCGTCCTGGTTCACTCACTTGTCAGACAGCAAGAGCTGGTGGTGTCTGGTCCTTGAGAGGTGGCTGGGGCTGAGTTGTGCTGTGGTGGGAGCATTGGGGGTGTTTGCAGGCAGCCTCGTGCTGTGCAGGAGGCAGCAGCCCCTGGGAAAGTGTTTCTGAGCAGTGCTTTGGGATGGGCAGCATCACTCAGCTTGTGGTCTGATGGAGAGGAAACTCAGCAGCACTGAGTGCAGGAACTGGGTCACTGTGAGTTTTGTCCTGTAGGAAATACACTGGAAAGCCCTGCTCAGAAGTGGAGCAGCGAGATGAAGGCAAAGGACGGCAGTCTGTAGGAGAGCTGGAGGATGGGGCTGAGAGGGATGCTCAAAGGTCACATGCATGAGCTTGTGTGTACAGGGGAGAGACAACATGTGGTCTGCACTGAGTCCTGTTATTAAGAAACAAAGCAAGGTCTGAATCTGCAGGTCCTGACCCAAATGGATTGAGCTAAACTGGGCTGAGAGTTTGCAAAAGCCCCTTTGTGTTACCCACTCCACGTTGTTTACCATGCAGAGAAGCCCCCAGGCTGGAGATTCTGGCAGAGGAGCATAGATTTGTGTTGTGTAGACTCTCCAGCATTGGCCACATGGCTTTGTATTTATTCAGCCACGTGCTGATTGCAGAGTGGTGTGGAGAGAAGCAAAGGGAGGGCTTTCCCCAGCACCTGGTTCCTCGCTCCTGCGGCCGCTGAAGTCGATGGGACACTGACAGCTGACGTCAATGCAAAACACTCTTGTGTGCTGTGAAAAGCTGAGTTTGCCAAGTGTGAGTCAGTCATTGACTGTTTTCTTAAATCCCCTGCTCCTGGAGTCGTGTGCATGTAAAATAATCCCATTTTTCAACAATTTCTAAAGCCTTCAAGGGTGTAGGGGAGAAACCTGAGGGTGTGATCTGCATCTTCCCTTTTGGCTTGATGCTCAGGAGGCAAATGAGAAGCTCTGAAAAGTTATTTGTTTTGAATCTCATGGTTTTCAAGAGCTTGGCCCCGAGGGCTGAGTGTTTGGGGTTAGCTACGCTGAGCAAACATCCTGAACTTGGGCTCCTGACCCCGCTTTGAGTGTTTTGCTTTTCAGACCCAGAGGGTTCCCAGGAGAGGAGAAAGGAAACTGGCTGGCTATTTTTAAACCCTTGCAGTTGCCTTCCTGCCTTATATTATTTATTATCCATTATCAGAAGTGTTTCTCTCCTGAAACCATCTTTAGTGGTCAACCAAAGGACGGGTGAAAATTGCCCGTGGACCAGAGCTGCATCTTTCTGTAGAGGTCAGAGGGAGCTGGAGGCTTTGGAAGGGTTTTGCCAGCTGAAAATGAGTAGCGCCGGTAATTATTATGTGCACTCAAGCAGTGACAAGCAATTCCAGGGGTGGGCTGTGATTGCACCACCCTGAGAGGTAAACACCAAAGCAAAGGCATAGTCTGTCTCCCAAAGACCCTCCAGCCCACAGAGACAAGACTGATTTGTGCTGGAGAGCCGGGCGCTGCCAGCCTGTGCTGTAGGGCCCGAGTGAAGCGATGCACAGCACCCATCTCATTTCATAACACATCTGGTGGCTGTCACATGGCTTCTGCAGGACGTGGGTCCAAGGACACCTCTGTGCAGAGCATCATCACAGGCTTTCTGCAGCAGAGGAACCTGACTGGCACCGTGCCTGAGCAGTGTTAAAATCCTCATTGCCCCCAAGAGAGCATCCGAAAGCCCTTGTGCAGGGCTGGGTCCCCTTTCCCAGGAACTCCCCTTGACCCTCTTTGGCTCCAGATAAAGAGGACAATAGCCCACATTGTCCTCTCTCATCATCCTGCCTGGTCAGTTTTCAACTTTGAAGCGTCTGGCATGGCTGGCAGCTTTGTTAAGCCTTTCCTGCTGAGGCAGGAGCTGCTGCTGCCCCTGGGCAGAGCTGGACATGTGAGCTTGGGCTCCATCTTCTCACTGCGAGTAAGGCCGCAGGGCTGGAAGGCTCTGGGAAGCTGATGTTATTTCAGCTGCGCAAGGAGCTGAGGCGTAAAAGACGAGGTTTTGGTGGTGTCAGCAGCAACTGCCCAGACCCTGTGACACACTTTATTTGCAGTATGTGAGGAGAGAAGGGGAAGAGCCAGGGGAGGGCTGAGAGCACGCTGTGCTCAGCGCTGGGGGAGGATAAATGACAAACAGTTTGGCCTGTTTCTCCTTGCCTCTGAAAACAGAATCGCATTGCAGGGTTTCAGCATCAGCTGCAGGCTCGGGGCCTCTTTTAAGCGAGCCCTGCAGCCCTGCAATCCCCCTGGGCTGTTTATCTTTTCTTGAGTCACCCCTTGCTCCCCACTTTGCCCCTATGTCAGGGCCCTGGCACAGGGAAAGGGTCAGACCCTGCTCTGGGCACTGACTTGCTGTGAGACCTCTGTGCCATCCTTTCATCACCCTGGGGCTGCTGCCCACCACCCCCACAGCACCCCTGACCCTGTGCCCCCCTCAAGCCCAGCTGTGGGGAGCAGAGGGCAGGGCAGAGCTCTGAAAACACACACACACACACAGAGCACTGTTGGCAGGGTGCTGAGCTCATGGGATGAGATAAAACTTGTCTGTTCAGACACAGCCATGTGCTGTTACTATTCAAGCACTTGAGCTGAATACTTTGTCTTGGGGTGGTGGTTTGTAAGCCGAGGTGCTGCACCAATTCCCGCTGCCACAAGGATCCTCCTGCACAAGCAACGTCAGCTCTGGAGCTTCTCTCCTGCCCCTTCAACCCCCAGCTGGGGCTGGGGCGAGTGT
>WBNH01003486.1:0-31743 GCA_013401255.1 Urocolius indicus | reverse complement strand
CCCCCCCCCCCCCCGTCCCCGGGGGTTGGGGGGGGGGGGGGGGGGTGTGTGTTCCATCCCACGGCCCCGTGTGTCCGTGTCCCGCCCCGGGGCCGGGCCGGCACAGCCCAGGGGCGGGCGGAGGCTGCGGGAGGAAAATCCAGTGCCTGGTTTTACAGCCCGGCCGGCTCCGTCCCGGCCCCGCCGTGACATCAGGCAGCTCGGGGGGCGGTTGCGGGTTGCCGGCGCCTTGCCCCGCTCTTGCGGGGCTTCTCCCGTCTCTCATCCCGGGCTGCTCCGATCCCCTCCGCGGCTTTCCCTGACCTTTCCCCTCCTCCTTCCCTCCACTCCCCCGGCGTCCCGGGGGTGCTGAGCGGGGCCGGCGATGCGGGGCCGATGGTGAGCCGCCGGAGAGCCCCCCCGCACCATGCCGCCGCGCCCGCCCCCGACAAGATGTTCGAGGGCTGCCGGCGGGCTCGGAGCCTCTGGGGCGGTGTGAAGCTGGAGGTGGCCGGGGAAAGCAGCCCCGTGGTGCTGCACAGCTTCACCCAGCTGGATCCCGACCTGCCGCCGCTGGAGGTGAGCGCTGGGGCTGGGGGGTGTTCCAGGGGGGGTGTTCTTTGGNGGGGGGGGTTCAGCCCACCGCGGGATGGGAACGCGGCGGGGGCTCAGCGCAAATCCCCGCTCTAGTCTGTGATTCTGCGCTTCGCTGGCAGCTTGGTCCGAGCCAGCCCGGAGCTGGGTGCGGGATGGCTGCGGGCAGCCGGGTACCCCCAGTGCCGTGTCGGTTGATGTAATAAATGGGTGCCCCTTGCGTAGCTTTTGTGCCGCCTGTGCCAGGCTGCCAGGCTCTGCTGGGAGAAACCAAAGAGATGCTCTCCCTCGAGACAGCCAAGGGAAGGAGAGAGATTGCTAAAACCGGCGGCTTGTACTGTTTCATTTGAGACCCGGGCAGGAGTCTGCTCAGATCTGAGCTGCTCAGAAAAGGCTTCAGGCTCGTCCAAACCACAAAAGCGTCCTCTGGGAAGGTTATGGGCATGGGGAGGACTTTGCTGGAGGATGCAAAATACTTGTGCTGCTTCGGATTTGACCTGAGGCGGTTCAGAGTCAGACTCTGGTCCCCAGGAGGTCTCAGCCTGAGCGGTTTGTTGATGGCAGTGTGGTGTGGAGACACCCGAAATAATCTCAGTCAGAGCTCTGCCTTTTTTTTTCTTAGCAATGGACGATCATCTTCGGCGTGCCAGGAATGTCATTGATTCTCAGCAAAGGGTGGGTTAGGAGCAGCTCGGCTGGAGGAAGCTGTTGGCGTTCAGGGGGCTGAGCCGTGGGTCTGGGCTGTGCGGTGTGCTGGTGCTGCAGGGGTTAACAGCAGCGAGGGTCAGCCAGCCAGGCTTTGCTGGGATTTAGAGCCAGCTGCAGATGTGCCTCTCTCTCTGGATGCTTCCCGCTGGAAAGGGGAATCACCACTAAAACCTCGTGTTCCCGTGCAGTCGCCGCGGATATCTGCTGAGGACAGGCAGCGTTTCAGGGCTGAGGGGCTCCTTCTCCCAGCCCTGAGCAGCCACAGGCTGGGAGGGATCATCCAGCTGTACCAGTTCACCTCTAGCCTGGTGGCAGGGGCTTGTCTGCTCTGCCCAGAGTTCATGAAAGCTCCATCCAGATTATTTTCCCCTCCCTGTTTCTCTCTCGGGGGTGGGCGTACTGACATTGTTTGCAGCACATCATCTGGTTCGTGTTATGCCTGGCGGGAAGTCCAACCTCTCCGGCCTGCTGCGCTCCGGGAGGATGAGGGGCCACGCTTTTGGCAGGGAGAGGGGAGGAAAAGAGGGGGTGGTACAGCATGGTGCTCTTACCCCTGGGGAGAGACTGCCTGGCATATGACAGCCTCCACATGCTCTGCCCAGAGAAGGCCCTGGAGTGCAGAGAGGGTTTGGCAGCACCTCAGGTGATGGGGGCTGAGAGCGGTTTTGCACCCCCTCTACTCACCTGAGCATGGCAGAGAGAGACAACTGCCCACCAGACCTTCTCTAAAGTCATTGTTGCCCAGATTTCTGCCCTGGGCTGGCTGTACATGGGTCTACACAGTGTCACGGTCAGAGCACAGTCTCAGCATCTGATTTTCCTCCTAACTTTGAACAACTTGTAGACAAATTCCTCCTCTCTCTGTACCATCTGTTTGCAAGCAGTGGCAGGAAAAGGGGCATCCCAGAGCGGTGTGTGGTGACCTGGAGATGCTCCAAGAGCTGCTCACCTCTCCTGTGTTCCCATGGGAGGGCCTCTGTATCTGGCTGTGATACGCTCATTGGCATCGTTGGGATGCACAACTGGAGAAAGGAAAAGAAAATAAGAGCCTCAGTGTTGTGACAACTGTCCTGGCAGCAGCCTGCCTTGGTTATAATCCTTGAGTAGAATTACTCTGCAAAAATGCATGCTGGGAGGAGAAGGTAGATTATTTGAATAAGAAAACCCCTGTAGGCTGTCAGTGTTTGGTTAACCCCTGTTGATGTGGCCCTGGGGTCTGTGTTGGGAGCCTGGGGCTGCCACGTCTGCTAAAGGGAGCTGTGCTTCCCAGGCTTGGCATGTCCCCTGGGACAGAGCTGGTTTTGGTGGAGCTGTGCCAGTTTATGGGGTGGATAGTCTGGTCCCACGGAGAACAGAGGATCCCTGGAAAGCCTCTGGCCAGGTTCACTGCAGGGAATGTGGATCTGGTTCTCTCTGGTGTAGCCCCAGCGGGGTGTCAGCAGGGCAGATCTTTGCCTGTATCCTCAGGGATGGGGTGTTGATCCAGGCATTGCTTCAACAGCCACATGAGGTCTCACAGCCACATGTTGCCAAGTGTTCTTGCCATAATTTTTACCACAACAAATGTCAATCCTTCTTGTCCAGTGGCAGCCACCAAGTGAATCTGATGGCCCTCCTCCTGGTCTTTGCTGGATAAGCGTGCTGCAAAGGCTACTGCAAATGACACAGACTGAAACTTGCATGAGGCTGATGTTGCCAAACCTCTAGATAAGTGGTATAACTGAGGAATATCAAAAAGCCTTCTGTCCTTGCTGCTCTGGCACTATTTGTTTTCAGAACAATTAGGAGATTTTCAGTTGCTAAACACATCCTCGAAAACTTGAATTGCTCAGCCCAGATGCCTTGGAGGTCAAGGCTTGTTCTTTACAGCTGTGAAGGAGGGGAGGGAGGGGCAAAGATAGCTCTTAAAAGCCATTTTCTTTTAGCTTCCTATGGTGTCTTTGAATGAAGGTCCTTTTCCTCCCAGCCTGTTCTCTCCCCAGCCTCAGGCACAACCTGATATGCCCCTTGCAATTTGCCAGATGCACATCATCTGTTGGTATTCCTTGGATGGAGATCTGCCTTCTGGCCTCTTTCCAGGAAGGTTTAGAGGTGGGGGGGGGGGGGGGGGGGGGGGGGGGGGGGGGGGGGGTGAGGCCAGCAGTAGGCTGGGATGCTGATTGCTGGTGGTTGCTGCAGGTTGGGAATAGCAGAGGTGTGGGGGATTTTTGTGTTAGTATTTCATGTGCTTGGAGAGAAGTTGGAGAGGTGTTTCTGCATGTGTTGGTGTGAGGATTGTGTTACTTGGAGGCTTTTGTGCTATGTTTCTGCAGGAGTGGGGAGCCTTCTAGTAGTACTAGGATCTCACTGAAATGTTGACTTAGTACTAGACTGGCAGACCTGGGAACTGGAATCCTTGTTTATCCACAGGCTGGATGGACAACCCTCCCATCCCAGCCACCCCTGCACCTCAGCTTTGCTCCTGGGGCTCCCTGCAACACAGGAGTAAGGAGGTCCTGTGTAGCAGCTCAAGGTGCTTCCAGGCCCCCCAGATCACACTACTGCTCCGCTACAGCCATCTGTTTTCTACCTATTAGGGTGGGATTACCAGACAGGAGCAGCTAAATGCAGTCTCAGAGGATTTCCACACTTCCCTGTGCTTGGATTTGGGGTGTGATGAGCAAAAAGAGCATTAGCCACAGGGACGCAGGTCAAGCTCGGCCAGCACTGCTGATTCAGCACTGCTGGGGTGTCAGCTCTGACCACCCCACAACTAGGGCCAGAGCATGGCTTGTTTATAAGGCCAGAGCATGGCTTGTGTATAGTGCTACCTGAGTTGGTCCAGCCGTAGGAAAGGCTTCACCACTAGCAGCTCCTCCATCACCCTTTCCTGCTCTCTAATTGCCAGCCGCTCTATCCCCCGAGGGATGTGTAATTGAAGGAGCAGGGAGCTTATTTAGGTAACTCTAGACCACATTTAGAGGCTGGGCATCCCCTGCTTGTACTTTCTCTAAGGCCGTTATCTCCAGAGCTGCCCAGTGACTGGCTTCCAAGGGGACGTGTTCCTTTTATTTAAATATATACTTTGAGCAAGGCTGTTTCAGTTCTCAAATATTTCTTCATCTCCCACAGACTCAGCAAGAGGGGGGAGAAAAATGTGGTTGCTAAGGAGCAGGATTTAGATACAAAGCTGGCCGAGCTGCTGGCGGGGGGCCCGGGGGGCTCCAGTGCAGCTCGTGGCGGGTCAGAGTCTGTGCATTGCTTTGGTGGGTTGGCACCTGCGGGCTCTGGAGGAAGGGGGTTGGGATTTGAAGGAGTATTTGAGCTTTGGGGGAAAATAGTGGAGTTTAGGACTCTCCCCCTCCACAGATTAATTTGTTCATCCTGTGCTGTTGGTGTGTGGTGCTGGACGGCAGCATCCGCGGCCTGTCCAAAATGTGTGTCGTTTGCTATGAGGGGTTTGTAGGACCTTCATTCACAGTGAGGAGCATCTGTAGGCTGAAAGGTGAGGCTGAGGCGTGAGGACTCCTACGAGGAGGGACTTGGTGCCCAGCGTGCTGTTCAGCCTCATGCTGGGACTGTATCGCTGCCTCTAACTGGAAAGTGCCTGCCTGGGAAAACGTGGCAGCAGGGGAGGAACTGAGCTGTTTGGCTACGTCTGTTGTCAGTCTGTCTCATTCCAGCTCCTGTGTGGAGACTCACCTGCACATTACAGCAGCCCCAGCCCTCCTGGCTCGCTGAGCTCCAATAAAGATGCGTTTGGACTTTGCCCCTGAGTCATTAGGGAAAGGGAGCACCAAGCTCCGGCATGGAGTCAGCCCAGCTCCCTGGGGCCCATCTGAAGGGAGGCTGGCACAGGGGCAGCTCTGCTCATGCAGAATCTGGTGTTAGCAGGAGGTCTGTTGAGGATGGGCCTTTCATTCTCTGCACACCAGAGGCGACAGGAAAGTCCTTTCCCAAATCTCTGCGTGGGCTGAGCTGTCACGTCCCGTGGGCAGCAGCGAGCAGACACCCATCTCCTTTGGTGCAGGGAAATGGCAGCTCCACAGCACCCAAAACTGTCCCTCTCTGCCTGATCTGGTTTTTCTGATGTTGCGCAAATAATGTCTAAAGGTTTTGGTTCCATTCCTGGGGCTGCATTGGTACAGGTGCTTAGAGAGCAGAGCTTTTACATCAGGCAACCACCAAGTTTCTGTGTAACACACCTGAGGGTCGGCAGTTCTGTAACAGCCAAATGTCAGCACAGATGAAGCACGTGCAGAGAGGCCCATGCCTGGCCCGTTTCACTTGTGTAGATTGACAGCAGCGAGTTTGTTTTCATTACACAGTTGGTATTTTGATGAGCCCTGCTGTCAGAAACACGCTGGGACGGGGAAGGGTGTCTGCCCACTCCAGACACCGGGTGCTGAGTGCCTGTGCACCGGGGCTGGTGGGCACAGCTGCCCGGCGAGCCCTGGGGTTGGCAGAGGCAGGACGGGGATGACTCTCCAGCTGCTCCAGCTGAGTCCTCAGAGCTGACAGGGGAGGTAAAAAGTTGTTTTAACTTGCAAAGAGACCAGATTGGAGAGGAAACTCATCGGAGGCAGCTTCTTCTGGAATGCTGAGGCATTATTTTTAGAGCGGCTTTTCTTTCTGCTAACCACACTTCAACAAACAGCAGCTGAGCTGTGGGGCTGTGTGGAAACCTGCTCTTCAAAGGGCTCGCTACCCGTCTCACCAGAACTTCTTTTCATGTGATGGAGCAAAACCACACAACCTTTCCCTTGCTCTTTAGAGTGGTTGGGTGTCCATGGCGACCCGCAAGCTACAAGCCTGCCCCGGGCGCCCCGCTGCTGCCAGCCTCGCTGTTTGTGAAATGATGTGTTTGGTTTGGGTTCGCCTCTGAGGCTTGGAACTAACTTCAGGAAACTATCATTTCACCAAGCTAAGGCAAAATGAAACATGTTACCTGAGACTGGCAGGGCAAAAACTCAGCTGTGGGAAGGGAACAAGGATGCTGAAGCACAGTGTGGTCAGGGGGGTTGGGGCTTCACCTTCCAGTTTAGGCCAAAAGCCAAGGGATTTTGTTCAAAGACACTTGCCTAAAAGGTTCAGCTCAGGGCCTGCTGCTGGTGAGGTCTGACTGAGCATCAGAGCAGCAGCAGAGCCTGATGAGCTGCAGGAGGTGGGGGGTTTTGGGGATGTGAATTTGGGCTTATGGTATCACCTCTGTTCCTCCCATGCTGCAACCTCAATGATCCCTACAGACTTCTCAGAGCAAGACTAGTGCTTGGTTTGGTTTATCATCCTAAAGCGGCCCAACTTTTCTCCAAATGTTGCTGTTTGTTTGCTTTTGATTAGGTTTTTTTTTAATTGGATATTTGGTCTCAACTACAGTTCTGCTGGTCAGGACCCTGTGGCCAGATCCTGTGCCAAGCAATGCAGCAGCAGTGCCTGTTGCTGGTGTCTGTCCCTGGGATAACTGGAGAATGTCCCTGAGATAACTGGAGACTGTCCCTGGGATAACTGGGTTTCTAGACAGTGTGGTTTACTAGATTCAGTCCCGATTTCAACACTTGAGAACTGGCACTGAGAGAAGCCTGGCTGGTCCCTCCCTCGAAGCTCGCTGGGGGTGACTCAGAGCATAACTATGGCTCACACCAGTGTCATAACAAACACTCCCTGAGGTGCTTCCTGGGGAGGGGGTATCCCACAAACTCCATTTCTCACTGTTCTTATTCCCATGGGTTTCAGCACGTTCCTCAGCAAAACTTGGCTCTGGGAGGATGTGGCTGTTACAGGCTTGACCCGTCTTAGTCCGGGCAACGTCAGAGAAAAGGAGCCAGGAAAAGAAGAGGAGCACCTCTGCCCTCTTCGTTCTGATGCTGCCCCATGGTCATTGTGCAGATCAGCTTTTTGGGTGTCTCAAGGTTTGTCCCCTCAGATAATTCTGAATGGGAGGGCAAGCTGTAGGGATGCTCACCTGCTGCTGGCAGTCCCAGGGGATGAGCAGGGTGGCAGGAACAGACGAGTCAGGGTGGGAACGTGCCTGTACTGGCTCACCAAAGTACCATGGCCAGGAGGAACAGGCTTCCTTGTGTGGTGTTTTACCTGCCATGAAAGAGCTCAAGTAACAAGAGGGGATTCTTGCCTGGGAACACCTGCAGTGACCCAGCGCTGGGTTGACATCCTGGTGTTCCTAGGCAGATGCATCCCTTTCATCATCAGCCATCACTGGAAAAGAGCTGTGTCTTAAGCATCAGGAGAAAAGTGTCACAAAGGTCTGTGATGAGTCAGGGTAGGTATGACAGGGGAGCAACCATGGGAGCTACCTGCTCTCTGCCTGCTACCCCCAGATTTGGCTTAACATCTAATAGAGGGTTAGCTGCCTGCATCTCCCACTTTGGCTGATGCTCAGACACAGTCCAGGGCAGGACCTGCACCTACAAACACAGATCTGGGGGGCTGAGGAGGGAATTCATCCCACCACCATAGCTGTCTGTACCCTGCCAGGATGCCCAGCTTCCTCTGAATGCATTCCCCACACTCAGAACAGGTCTTGGCTCCAGACCTCACTCTTGTGCTCCTGGCCTCTGTGTACAGAGGTTTGACAACAGCTGGATTCTTTTTTAGGGTGTTTTTTTTCTCCCCAAAGGTGCTAATTAAACTTAAACTCTCATTTGCTTCAGCTGTGGAAATCAAGCTTAGTTTCACTGAGCATCCTGATTGCAGGCCCCCCAGGTGTCTGCTTGTTGACTCCTGCCCCTGTACCTGCTTATATAGCACCTACTGCCTCGTTGACACCTATTTAAGTAATGCTCTGAAGGTGAGATTTTCTTGATTACAAAGCAGAAGTGCTTGCTCTTCCTCCTCCCAGCTTCCCACAGGCACTCCGGGGAGGGGAGTAAGTAGGGGGCTGCCATCCAAGAGGAGAATCTCTTCCCTGGGAGGGGATGGTGGCCTGAGAGATGCAGCTAGGATGCAGTGGGACACGCTGGGGCTGTGGGTGTCAGGAGGAGGCTGGGACGAGCCAGGCTCAGCCCAGATCTCCACACAGAGTGGACGGCAGCATGCGGGCAACAGTCAGAGACATCCCACGTCATCGTGGCCGGGGCGGGAGCCGGGCGCAAGGGGCACAGCTGGAGAACAAAGGCTTGCATTTATTCCTTGTATCCTTTCACCAGCAGCCCCTCACTGCCTCCCTGCACTGGATTGTTGCTGCATTTTCTCTGCTTCAGCTGTTTACTGGGTCACTCTGCTGCACACACAGAGCGAGGCCGTTCCTGTGCCACTGCCACCACGAGCCCTTCTCCGGCCCCGGAGCACAGTAGCAGCATTGAACCGGGCTGGGAGAGCGCCCGAGCCTGCCCTGCTCTGGGGTCAGGGTGGGCTGGGAGCATCTGGAGCCCCTCAGGCATCCTCCTCTGTGCACACTGGAGTGATGAGATTTTGGGGAGGAGGGCCTGAGGGGTCTGGGCTTGGCTTTGCCCACACCTCAGTTGCAGCAGCTCTAATGTAGGGAACATAAGTTGATGTGAGGCAGTGTAAACAGCAGGGTGGACACACTTATTTCACGAGGGCTTATTTTGGTTCAGCTTATCTAAGCTGAGGATGTGCCTGAGCTACATCGATATTAACCTTGTTCAGGCTGAAACAAAAGGTGACAGCACAGTCACTGACAGCCAGGCAGGGCTGTGGCTTTTGGATAGCCTCCAATTTGCCCACCCCAATCTGTGCACCTTCAGAGTTACAGCCAGCCAGCACTCTCTGCTTGCTTCCCCATCCCTGCAACCTACAGCAGCTGGGTTACTGTACAGGCAGCTGTTCATGGGTTATCTTGGTGTGTGGCAAAACTCAGCGGGAATATTGGCATGGGGCAGGGTTCAGCATGGCATGAGGGGTGGAAAGTCACCCCTGGGGTCTGGGCTGATGTTTTACTCCTGGCAGTTGCTGGAGCTGTTGTCCTTTCCGCATATCCCACGTGCCTCACTGGTGCCATAGGTGTGTGCCTGGGTGTGTGTTGTCCCTGTGATGGTCAGGCACATGCTGAGGGGGAGGTTTGATAGAAGAAGATGGGTTTGGAGCAGCTGATGCTTCTTAAAATCAGTTTTTTTGTCTGTCTGGGCTGGCATACAAGGGTTATGAGCTGAGGGCAGGAGAATATTTATTCAAGGCTTTGTGTGTCAGAGTGTGAGGACTTGACTTTTGGGACAGACGAACTCAGTGGCTCGCAGATGCTGCTACATGCAAGGGACAAGCACTGCCCTGGAGCTGCAACAAGGGGCAAGTCTGTGTGCTCTGGGTAACGTGTGTTCAGACATAACTCACATTTCAGGAGCAACCATACCAATGGGTTTCAAGGTATGTCAGCTCCGGATACAGACCTCACTGCCATCCCTTTCCAAGTAGATATGGCAGTTCCTGCTGCTGCAGAAATAATGTGCCTGGGGCAAAAGGGCCCTGTTTCAGCAGTGGAGTCAATAGAGTAATGCTAGCTCAGGAAGGCTGGAACTGTAATCTCTTTGGGACACACACCCTGTTGTTCTTCACATTTGGGCAAGGCCTTTTGCAGAGCTGTCATGTTCCATGTGATTTACAGGTGCTACTGTACACAAGCTCATTTTTGAACTTGTTTTTGTTCTGTTTTCTTTTTTCTTCTGCAGATGTTTCTGTTCTGTCTCAGTGCGATACAGACCCTTGTTCTGAGCTGAAATGACTTACTATGAGCCACTCAATCTTTATTTACCCTTTCCAGAGCAACGTGTGTTAAGTTTTTATACCCCAGTTATCACCAGCTGTGTCCTTCTGGTTTCACTTCCAGTAGTTACCCTCCGGGCTGCGGGTGAGTCGGTGGCAGAGCAGTTGCTCAGTGAGCAACAGCAGGCTGTGGCCCTCGCAGGCAGCCTGGCTGTGTGCAGGCGTGGGTGCTGAGCAGGGATGCTGCCAACACGCACGCCACAGCGAGCACGAACACAGAGCTGAGGACTGTGGAGCAAGAGCTGGAACTGCTGTGTCGGCGGGATCGTTTTTCCATCATCTTAGAGAGGAAGCAAAACCTGCTGCACTCAGTTTTCTTCTTAACCTTCAGCAGCCTGTGAAGGGAGCCCAGCCCAGCACGTCCCCTGGGAGGAAACATGAGGGAAGTCCCACTTTGGTTGTGTTTTCATGTAGGATGCAAATGTCTGGGCAGAGGTGGTGGTGATCTTCTGTATTCCCAGGCGTAGGAAACGCAGGGTTTGGAGTTAAGCAGTCATCTCTGGCACTGCTAGTTGCAGGTTAAGTTTGCTTTTCCCTGGGGAGGTCCCTGAGCAAGGCTGATCCTCCAGCACCTGCATCACCTCCAGTGTCAGGGGTCCTGATCCTGCCCCTGGGAGATCAGCAGAAAGGGAGTGGACATGGAGTGTCTTTACAGATCTTGATTTCCAGACCATAAAAAGAGTGAAAAGGTTTCTGCATGTGGGAAGGTTCTTAGTTTTCTTTAAAAGCATAAACAAAAGGAGGAGGAATCCTGTGTATCTACTCTGTCTCGTTTCTGGACCTGAGTGCCGAGCTCCTAATCCTCTCTCCAGCCATTGACTCACTGCATGCGAGTCACAAGATGCCTTTGTAACCCATCCAACAGCCGCTGCTTTCTCCTCTCCCTGAGCTGTGAGGGTGGAGAGGGCTGCCTTTGAAAACCACCCTCTGGCTTACAGGCACAGGATCGGACCTGCCATCGGCCTCATGCAGACCCAGACCCCGAGGGAGCAGGGCTACAGTCCCCTCAAGAGGCAGATATGGGGTCATGTGTCCCCTGATCCTGCTCCCTGGGAGTGTCAGGTGCTGGGTGACACACAGCCCCAGGCTGTTCTCAGTGGGGAACAGCAGCTTTCTCTGCTGAAACACCTGAAACAGGGAAA
Source organism: Urocolius indicus (assembly GCA_013401255.1). Classification (NCBI taxonomy): domain Eukaryota; kingdom Metazoa; phylum Chordata; class Aves; order Coliiformes; family Coliidae; genus Urocolius; species Urocolius indicus. The sequence continues at coordinate 20,605 of WBNH01003486.1, read as the reverse complement.
ACAGAGCTAAGGGCTGTGAGGAAAGCCCTCTGCAGAGCCCAGCAGCTGATGGGGTGAGAACAGGCTCTCAGCTGTCACCACTGTCTTGGTGTCCTGGCAAAAACACCCCCTTTTCATAGTGGGTTTTAAGTTTAGCTTCTGGCCCTGTTTCTGTTCTTTTCCTGTTTCCTCCTTTGTCGTTGTGTTTTAATGGGCTGTTGGAATGGATCCTGGGTTGAGGCGGCTCTGAGCAGCCAGGAAGGAAAGCAGAAAGTACTGAAACCCCGAAGGAATCGTGTCCATCTGCCTGACAGTGCCCAGGGCAGGGGCTCAGTGCAGCCCAGCCGTGGTGAGCAACTCGCTTTCCATCAGTAGCAATGGGAACACAGCTCAGGGAGAAAGGAGGCAGCAGAAGATTAACCTACCTGACCCTGCTGCCACCATGGTCGGTGCTGGGGTGGTGTTTGTGAGCAGGAGAGCTCCTGCCCTCAGTGGGGCTGCACACGCCAAGGGTCACTGAGGCAGGCAGACACCAGCACGGGGAACCTTTCCCCAAACACAGGGGATATCCATCAGCTTCCTCACCAGCTTTGGGTATTTTCTGTAGCTTTCCTGAGCTCAGCCAGGGGAAGGAAACTGCTGATGAGCGTGAGGAGTGGATGGGACTGGCAGAGCTGGGGGGGAACATCCCTGTGGGGCTTTTGGCCTGGAAGTCCCCACGAGGAAGGATGTTGTGCTGCACGAGCTTATTTTGGATGTGTAGGACAGAGGGTGCTTCTGCTTTTGCGGTCTCTACCTTTGGTTCACAGAGCTGCTGTTGTTTTGCTTTCACTAGATGGGGGTGGCTTTTTTCCTATTTCCTTTTACAAAACGTGGTACATTTGGGTTTTACAGAAGAGGCCCCACGGTCACTGCAGCTCGTTGCACGGGCTCAGCATTTGCTCTGGACAGTGAAACAAAAGTTGTATTGGGGCTTGTGCCAGCCCTGGGGACACGGGCTTTAGGGGAGCCACTTGCCTGGGGCTTGTGCCAGCCCTGGGGACACGGGCTTTGGGGAAGCCGCTTGCTTTCGTTTCTGGAAAGGCTCATTTCCCGTTGCTGATGGGGTTATTCTGAGAAGGGACTGGGGACTGTAGAGCCCAAACCCTCTCCTTTCTGTTTCTGGCCTGTCAAACTTGTGCAAACACGGAGCTTCAACGAGTAACTCCCGGTGATGTGTCTGAGGCTCAGCTCTGCCTTTCCTTCTCTCATTAGCCAGTAATTCCCAGCAGGCACAGGTTGCCCCTTCCCATGGGCAGGGTTAGTGTCTGCTTAGTGGCCACAGCCCTTTGATAACACGATGCAAAGATGCTCTCAGCTCTGTGTTAAACCTGTCTGTGGAACAAGCATTTTGTGTAGACTGGCTGAAGGGGAACAGAGCAACACAAATGTCTTGATCTTTAAACCATCTGCTGTTCGAGGAGCATCAGTAAAAGCACTTGAAGCAGTTTTGCCTCTTCCACGTGTGCTGAAGTTAATACCTTTTTCCAATAACGGTTCATTATTTTGTGTCTTTGGAGACCAATGGACTAACCCAGAGCACGTGGGACCAGAGCTCTTAAGACTTGGTAATTGTTGGCTAATTGTCTGTGTGTAACATGCAGGGATGCTGTCATGCTCACACTTCATCCTGCACTTTACTCCTATCTTACTAAAACCTTTGTGACTGATCTCAGTCACTTCCTAAAACGCAGATCCCCAGCCAATATTTTGCTTTCCTGCTTGTCTTTTGCACTTTCCCCTCCCTTCAGCCACTGAGGAGAGATGAAGGCAAGTTCCCTGCTGCTCTCTGCCTGGCTCCTGCGAGGGTCCCTCACACCACAACCCCTTTCCCAGCCTCACAAACCTTGGCTACATCGCAGAGCTCGTTGTTAAACCTCCATTCAAAGACGTGGGGTTCCACACCACGCTGTGTACTAGAACATTCACCAGAGACTAAAAGAGTTTATTGCATGGAGCTGGAATTCCTCCCTGGTGTAGTCACCAATGCTTTGAACTGTGATGGGGAGAGTTGCTCACGCAGCCTGAGGCTATCTGCAGTTGGAAGAGGCGGTCTCTAAAACCAGGCAAGCCATCTGGTGCAGACCTCCAGTCTCAGATTTCAGGGGATGAACTCGTGCAGAGTTCACTCACTGCTTTTGCAAAAGCCTCTGGCTCTGCAGAATTGTGTGTCTGATACCCGCAAGTTAAACGTGTGCTTTTTCCCTTGTGCCCTTTTCCTGCTGCATGGAGAGGAGCAGGATTGTGCACCCTGACGGGAAAAGTCCTGGCCAAATGTTAATTTTCTGTTTCTTCCCTTTTTTGATGCCCATCTTGAAATGCCTTGGATCTTACTTTCTGAGCTGCTGAGTTCGGTGGAAAGTGCAAGTGCCATAACTTGCTCAGTTAGTGCTTTCACAGCAAAGCTTTGCTGAATCCTGTGGCAGCTGTTTAAAGCACAGTCTGAGCCTGATGGACACATCTACCAACACGATGCTGGAAGCAGAAGGGCCTGTCCATGTGTGTTTCTGCCATGGTGGTTGGTTATTCAGGTTGAACTACCGATGAAGGAGGGTTTGCACAAGGATGCTGGGCTGTGATTGTGCTGGCTGAGGCTTGACTCACGTTCCTGTCTGCTATGAGGGGCAGAAAACTGCAGCAGCTGTGTAGGGCAGGCAGCAGTAGCTGTTGCAGTGATATTTACCAGCATTCATCTGTCTGAGCTCCTTGGGGACCATTTAGAGGATGGTTGACTTGCTGGAAATCCTGGTGTGAGTGCCAGACTTAGGATTGCAGCATTCTTGGTGACTGGCATGTACATGGAGCCACAGGTCAAAGTTTTGCGTGTCTCCCAGCCCAAGTCTCCTCATCTGCAAAGGGAGAAACGTGCTCTGGTGCAGGTGTTAGAGTGGGACTTCACCGGCTCTGTCCTGCTGCTGCTGCTTTTTGCTTCGTTGGTTTTTAACCAGCATGTGTAGAATGCACAATCAGCATCTTGGAGAAGCAGCAGTAGGAAAGAGGAAGCTCACACAGAATATAAATAGCCAAATTTTAGAATGTACCAGTGTAGCAGCTCGCCTGGCTCTTGGCTGCTGGAGACCGCGGGGAAGCTGCTGACTGTGTGTGTGGCTGGCAAAGGGGGAACTTTGAGGGATATCACACAAGTCAGCAAGACAAGAAATGAATGAATCTGACAGTCTTGAATATGGGAAGGAAGTAAAATGTGCTTCCACACATATCAGCATTGGGTGTATCCTCTGCACATGACACGAAATACAGAATGAAAACCCGTGCACCCTTATGGCAACACTTTCCACTGGGGTTGCACAGCAGCTGCTGGTGATTCATGGATTCATCTTGGGACATTTTGTCCCCCTATTTAATTTGATTTCTTCTGAACAAACATCTCATTTCTCTTGATGTTTTGTGTGTGGGGTTTACAACTGGCCAGCCAAACCTCTTTTCTGAGTTGGACTGTACAGGGGGCTGGTCCTGCCAGACCCAGAGCTTTCCTCCAGCTCGAAGTCAGCATCACTGGAAGACAGGAAGGGTAGGGCTCATCTGCAGGTTGGGTGATAAAGACCAGGAGAGCTGATGAGAAGCACTGTTTGTTGGTAATGATTCCCCTTCTCTGTCATTACCCCTTGGGCTGTGAGTTTGTGTGCTCAAAAGGCAACTACTGCTGCTGCTTCTGGAGGACAACATGTAACTGTGGGTGCTGGGGTCTGATGGTCTCTGTGGAAAAACTGGGAAGAGTTCTCACAGCTTTGCTTTTGTTTTTGTTGCAAACAGCATCTGCAGGTGGGAGAAAGACAACTTGGCTGACTTGGGCTCAGGTTAGGTGCCATTGCTGCAGGTGGCTGATCTGGAGCAGATGCAAGGCTTTGGTAGTGCCAGTCCCCCTAATTCTACTTGTGTCTGCTGTGACACGTTGGCATAGGAGCACCTCATTCCTGTGAGCTTTTGGTGGAGAGAGGGAGAAGGGATGGAGGGAGAAGCCCATCTCTGCTGCCAGTGCACAGGACACACCGTGCTGGTGGGTCAGTGCCTTTTCCATTCCTGACATTCAGACTTGTTTGTGCTTGAACATAAATTTATGCCGAAGAACAAGAGAGGGATTGGCACCGGCATCCACAAAGATGTCTGTGTGTCCACCACCACCCTGTGTGGGTGCTGTCAGGGTTGGTCTGGAAGCCAGTGAATCCTGGGAAAGGCTTCTGTTGTTCAGAGCATAGCTGAAGTTAGGAGCCTCACAACCCCTCGAGCTTCAACAAACCAAACCTCTCCATAGTCTGGCATGAAATGAGAAGAGCAGGTTCAGCAAGTGAGGAAGAAGCTCAGGAACCCTGCCCAGGGGGATTCTCCATCCTCATTCACTACAGCCATGAATAAAAGGCTTTTTAACGTTTTCCCCATACTTTCTGAGCTGGCTGTGGTTCCCTGCCTTGATTCCTTGCTAATACCCTGCTCAAGTCAAGAGCTTGTTATGACAGCAGCAGAGTGGCCAGTGCTGTGGTGGTGATGATAAGGGAGGGTGGTTAAAGAGCATGTCAGGTGCATGTTTGGTACGTCAGCTCAGGCTCCTGTTCAGTACTTTCTGCTCTGTGTTTCTTCATGTACAGTGTTGTCTGTAGCTGGGGCTCTGGGTCTGGTCTGTTCATGGGGAACAGTTTGGGAGGAAGATTTTTTGCAGGGGACAGCTCTGGGACTCAGTCCTGAGGTTCCCTCCTGCCCCACAGCAGCTTCTTCCCCCTGTGTGGTTGCTATTGCTCAGGGGTTTTTGTGCTGCTGAGAGGCAGCTTGCAGGGAAAGCTGTGGGCTGGCTCTGTGCCCTGACTGGCAGTGTGATATGCAGGGGGGACTTGTCCCCGTGCCCTAGTGTGTGCCTGTGCCTCCCCCTGTTAACCAACTGATTGCTTTTGGGCATCTTCCCCATCTGCTCAGCAATGGGGTTTGCCACGTGCTGCACCGTGTCCTGCCATTTGGCGTGGGGGATGGAGGGTGGCAGAGATCGCTGTGGTGTTTAAAAGGACTGGCTAAATCCTCTTAAGAGTAGCACTGACTCAGCAGAGTGTGGTGAGAGAGGAGGAGGAGGAGGAGGGAACCAATTTGTCCTTGTGGGGCTGAAGCTGCCGCTGAGCCCCACGCTGGCATATGGAGCTGGGGGAGGCATGTGCCTGGGATCCTGCCCTAAGAAGCATCCCCTACTGCCTCACCACATTTTATAGGTGGTCTGCATAGAGCAGAAATGTCACTGTATGGGAAAGGCAGAGGCCTGGGGAGGGGGAAGCAGCCAGGGCTGGCACAGGGCTGTGCAGCCCTTTTTCCCCCCAGGCAGCTTGGGTTTGCAGAAGGTCTGAGACACCAAGCCAGGAGACACAGAGCAGAGCAAGAGCAGCTTCCTGAAGTCCTGTCTCTGCCCATGTGCTGGCTCAGGTGTGGCCAGGGTTAAGCTGGCCAGCAGGATTGGTGTCGCCTGGTTTGCATTTCTGAGCAGGCGAGGGAGACTGGCTGCCTGCCGGCTGTTGCCTTTGGCTTGCTGAGATATGAGCCCACAAGAGCATCTCTGCCACGCTGCACCCTCCTTATCTCATCGTGTATCTTGTTCTCCCTTGCAGAGCTCCACACAGGAGATTGGAGAAGAGCTGGAGGATGGTGTGATCTACAGCATATCGCTCCGGAAAGTGCAGCTCCATCACACAGCCAACAAAGGGCAGCGCTGGCTGGGGGTAAGCTGGGGGCCACCAAACGCCTGCCACGGGGAGTTTGCAGATATTTCTCTGCCAGAGACACAGTGACCTGATGTCAGGGCTTGGCAAGGTCAATGCCAACCCATGGCTTGCACTCTTCTTGCTCCCTCATACACTCCTGTGCTGATGAGACCTTCCAAGCCTTATCTAGGAATCATGTATGTATTTGGGAGCACTTGCTGGCCTCTGCCCAGCAGGAAGGGCACTAGGGAAACAGTCTGAAACCCCCTTTTGCAAAACACAGCAACTCTGATTTGCATCTGGATTTCATCACCCTTGAGGCCTTTCCTGGGAATTTCCAGATGTTCAGACCTTCCCAGCTGGGTTGCTGGCATTTGGTGTCTGAGGAGACCCAGCCTCCCCTTTCCCCAAGCCTGTCACGAGAGCCCTGATCACTGTAGGGGGGCCTGTGGTCCCAGCTGAGACCCGAGTGGTGTCTTGTGAAGCTGGTGGCACCAGGTTACACTGGAACGTTTCTGTCTTCAACCAACCCACTGACTTCTGCTCCTGCCCTGACAGTTTGAGAATGAGTCAGCCCTAAACCTCTATGAGACGTGTAAGGTGAGGACGATAAAAGCCGGGACGTTGGAGAAGCTGGTGGAGTACCTGGTCTCAGCCTTCAAGGGCAATGACTTCACCTATGTCACCATCTTCCTGTGCACGTACCGAGCCTTTGCCACCACCAAGCAAGTGCTGGACCTGCTCCTTAACAGGTGAGCCCCAAAACACAGCTGGGGGCGGCTGGTGTCTGAGCCTCCCTGTCCAGGAGAGCCTCCAGCATCTTCTACCATGCCTTGGGCTTCTCCCAACTCCATCAGCCTGGAGATTTTGAGGCAGGGAGGACACATCTTCCCAGAGAGCTGGAGCCCTCTCAAGCTGCTGCCCTGCTGTGAGGTGGCCGGTGCTGGCTGCTTCCCTCGAAACACGAGGGGCTGTGGCAGCGTCAGGGGAGCAGGAGGTTCATCTCCAGCCCATGGCAGAGCTGGGGGTGACGTGGAGGGAGAAGAGGCAGTGCTGAGGGGCAGCCGAGTCCAGGATGCTCACTGCCTCCTCGCTGTGTCCCACAGGTACGGCAAACTCCACGTGCAGGCGAACGGGGACCATGCCAGGCACGCTGTGGATGAGAGGCTGGAGCTGAAGAAGTGAGTCTGAGCGCTCTGTGGGCCGAGAGGAGGGTGTTTCTGGCCGATAGATTTTTCAGTTCCTGTCCCCAGCTGTTTGGGGTGTGCTGTGGTGCACATGGGTTTCTCGTGGCACCCGGTTCTCACCTATATTCCCTCTCTCCCTGCAGCACCATCTCCTCCATCCTGGGTGCTTGGCTGGACCAGTACTCAGAGGACTTCCGCAAGCCCCCGGACTTCAGCTGCCTCAAGCAGCTCATCTCCTACGTGCGCCACAACATCCCCGGCTCAGACCTGGAGCGCCGAGCTCGCATCCTTCTGGCCCAGTTCCAGCAGCAGGAGCAGAGCGAGTCTGAAGTGGAAGGTAGTGGGATCCTTTCCCCACTTGCAGGGGGTTATTTGGGGCTGCAGGTGAAGGGAGTGCAACTGGTTGGTGTTGGGTCTTGCTGAGTCCCCATAAACCCTGGAGGTAGTCCGGGAAGCTAATCCAACCCAACTAGAAGTGTGATTTCTAAGTGGATTAGCTAATCTGCCTTTAATCCCCTGCACACACTTGTATCCAGGTTTAAAATGACTGTCCTTTTATCTGAGCCTGAGCACCCGAGGTGTGAAGCCAGATGGGAGTTAAGAGCTCGGGAGGTGGGGTGTGGGTGGGATGTGGGTGCTCACAGGGGGTCGGTGTGAGCCCCGGCTCGTGGCAGCACCACGGTGCTCAGCTTCACACCATCCCTCACAGCTGTGGACCACGGCAGCTGCACCTTCCAGCTGGTGGAGGAGAACGGGGTCGGGGATGGGAAGCCAGATTTCCTCTCCTTCTCCCCAGAGATGGTGGCAGAACAGTTCACGCTGATGGACGCTGTGAGTATTCATTCAATGGTGCTCTGCCTGCCCACTCCCTGCTGCTCTGGGTGCAGGCCAGAGACCCCATCCCAGGGACCCCAAACAAACCCGTTTCCATCCCTTTACGTTCCAGGAACTGTTTAAGAAAGTGGTGCCTTACCACTGCCTGGGCTGCATCTGGTCACAGCGAGACAAGAAGGGCAAAGAGCACCTGGCTCCCACCATCCGTGCCACGGTGTCGCAGTTCAACAGCGTGGCCAACTGCGTCATCGCCACCTGCCTCGGGGACCGGTCCCTGAAGCCGCAGCAGAGGGCCAAGGTGGTGGAGCGGTGGATCGAGGTGGCTCGGGTAGGAACAGCTCCCTTCTGTGGTGTGTGGATCCCAGCAGATCCCTGGGCTGTCTATAACACTGAGCCCTGTCTTGTTCTTGTCTGCCCTCAGGAGTGTCGCATCCTGAAGAACTTCTCCTCCCTCCGAGCCATCCTGTCGGCTCTGCAGTGCAACGCTGTTCACCGGCTGAAGAAGACCTGGGATGAGGTCCTACGGTAAGCAGGGCCTGCTGGGCCCCCGTGCTCGCTGGGGGAAGTCTTGCTGTGGCCCTTGAACGTGTAGGTGGGATCACCTCAGCTCCAGCATTGCCTCTCAGAGCGTGCCCAAAACACAGGGACCAGTGTAAGGTGTCAGAGACCTAAGGAGGGGAAGGAAATAAGAACACTGTCACCTTCACCTCCATGTGAAATACCGTGGAATAGCAAGGCCCTGCTAGAGCTGAGAGCACAGCTGGGGTCACTGGGGTGAGCAGAGAGCCCCGGGAGGTGACCCCACCACTGCAGCCTTGCTGACTTTTCCCCTTATTTCCCTTTGGGCAGAGAGAGCTTCCGCACCTTCCACGAGCTCTCCGAGATCTTCTCCGACGAGAACAACCACTCACTGAGCCGGGAGCTTCTCATTAAGGTACGGGCAAGCAGCCCCCTCCTCGCCCTGTCTCTGGCAGGGAGCTCAGGCTGGATACTGGCACAAGCTTCCCTGGTGTTCCAGCCACCAGGCTGTAAAGTCCTGTCAGCCCCCTGGGATTGCAGGGGTCTGAGAACACTCTGGGCTTTTCTGCTTCTCCACCCTAACACCGTCACTGCCTGAGGCTCACAGAGCTTTTTAGTGAGCAGGGATAAGCAGTGGGATGGGATCCAGTGTACCAGGCAACAGCTTCTCCTCAGAGGCAGCTGCATTTCTTAACAACCCAGTGCAAAGTCCCCTTGGTTTGAGGGGTTGTAAGGTTCCCAAAAGGCTGCAGCAAGAATGTCCTTCTTCCCTGTGGAGCCTCTCTGCAGATTCCCAGCCTAGCTGCAGTTTGGGAGCTGAGAGGACTCAAAATGCACAAAGAGTAAGAGCTCGCCCTTTGAGGAGCTGTTTGTACAGAGCTGGAAGTGGGAGCAGCAAGTCCCTGTTCACTGAGCCTCTCCTCCCTGTGAGCCATAAAAAAAAGCTCAGCTTTGATTTCCTCCTCTTCCCCTCATCCCTCTTTCCCTCTGCAAGGAAAGTTGCACCAATAGAAGCAGGGGTGAATTTTAGCTCATCTGTTAGTGTAGTTTCCACTCGTGCTGACCCCACCTCTCCCCACCATCCAGGAGGGCACATCCAAATTCGCCACCTTGGAGATCAACCCCAAGAGGGCTCAGAAGCGGCAGCAACAGCAGCGGGAGATGGTGAGTTGGGCACAGCCCCCTCTCCCCTCCTCCCCAGGGGCTGCCCAGGCTGGTCCCTGCTCTCTGCTGACCCAGCCTGTCCCTTGCTGTCCCCACAGGGCGTGATGCAGGGCACCATTCCCTACCTCGGCACTTTCCTCACGGATCTGGTGATGCTGGACACCGCCATGAAGGATTTCCTGGATGTGAGTATCTCCATCTCCATGTTCCTCTGCCTCTCCTTCCTGTGCAGCCGCCCCAGAGCCTGGGAGCATAATGGGAGAGCAGGTCCCCCGTGTGTGCTGTGGCTGACACTGCACCCTGCACTTACACCTCTGCCAGCCCATGGCCATGGGCCTCTCGCAGCTCCCGTCTGTGGGGACACTCATGCTGCAGGAAGGGATGGATGATGGGAGCAAGATTTTTCTGCCTGCTCCACACTGATTTTTGGCTCCTTCTTTTCCAGGGTGGGCTGATCAACTTTGAGAAGAGAAGGAAGGTGAGAGCTTTGCCCTGGCAGGGAGCACTGCAGGGCAGGTGGAGGAGGCTGACTTGGTGCAAGCCCAGGCTGTGCCAGTCACTTTGGGGCTTGATCCCTCTCCGTTTTTGCTGCCATTTTCTTTGGTTTGGGGGAGGGGGATTTTAGTTCTGGTCTCATGGCCTTCATTTGCTGCAGGAGTTCGAAGTCATTGCCCAGATCAAGCTGCTTCAGTCAGCCTGCAACAACTACAGCTTCACACAGGAGGACCAGTTTGTGGACTGGTTCCACAGCCTGGAGCGGCTCAGTGAGGCCGAGAGGTGAGTACTGGGGAGAGTCTGGAGGTCAGGAGGTCCCACCACTCCTCTGCTTTGGCTATCCACTCCCTGCTCTGCCTCCTTTGCCCTGGCAGCAGAGAGAGCTCAAACCCTCATCTCTCCTGCTCAGCTACGGGCTGTCATGTGAGATCGAGCCACTGTCCGAGTCAGCCAGCAACACGCTGAAGGCCAAGAAAAACACGGGCATCATCAAGCGCTGGAGCGAGTGAGTCTGCTCATCCCTGGTGGGCTGGAGCAGGGGGCACACAGGGCAGCTCTGCCGAGCATTGCAGGGGATCAGGCCGGGGCAGCCAGTGCCCTGCCAGCCTCACCCCCACTTGCTCTGCTCCCACCTCACCTGCTCCTTGTCTCCCGGCAGCCGGCAGCCGCCGAGCACCGAGCCCTGCGCCAGCGGCAGCTCCCACTCAAAATCCTTCGACCAGCTCAAGTGTGGGCAGTACCTGTGCAGCGGGGACACCACCGACTCGGTGAGCGTCACCTCCGCCGGCTCCAGCAGCTCCGACGTGGAGGAGATCAACATCAGCTTCATCCCCGAGTCCCCTGACTGCCAGGAGAAGAAGGTACGGGGCAGCTCGTGGGGTCCAGGCCTCTGGAGACAGGTGCAGCTCTGGAGCTGCCCCCAGTGCTGAGGGGAGCGGGTGGGGGTCATGGGGGGTGTTTGTGACCCACGGGGGCAGGGGAGCCCCTGCCTGTGTCTGCTCTGGCAGCGGGGCAGGGCTCTCGCCCCTCCGGCTGCTGCAGCCGTGTCGGTCCCCCGTTGTCACAGGTCAGTGAGATCCCTCTGGCCTCCCTTCCCCAGCGCTGGTACGCCCCGCCTGTGGCCGATGGAGAAGCTAAACCCACTGTGTCCTCCGCATCCCCTCTCCTCCCTGCCCTCCAGTTCTGGGAATCCACCTCTCTCTCCTCCCTGGACACGTCGGGCATTGGCTCGGGCTCCAGCAGTGCCTCGTCCTCCTCCGTCTCCTCCACGCCGGTGACAGCCTCCCGCACCCACAAGCGCTCGGTCTCGGGCATCTCCAGCTACTCCTCCCTCTCGCTGCCCCTCTACAACCAGCAGGTCGACGACTGCTGCATTATCCGCGTCAGCCTGGCTGTGGACAACGGCAACATGTACAAGAGCATCCTGGTCAGTGCAGGGCAGTGACGGCTTGGGAGGGGCAGCTCACCCTGCACGGCCCCGTGTGGGAGGGGATGGGGGCAGGAGGGGATGGGGACAGGCAGCTCTGCAGCTTTTTGTGCTCCCCTGGGCTAATTACACTGTGCTGACAGGTGACAAGCCAGGACAAGACCCCGGTGGTTATTCGCAAGGCGATGGCCAAACATAACTTGGATGGAGATCGGCCTGAAGACTACGAGCTCGTTCAGATCATCTCAGAGGAGAGAGGTGTGTGCTGGGGTGCTCTGGCTTTCCTGGGGGCTACATCCCCTGGGCAGCACTGAGGCAGAGGTGGGCTTGAGAGGTGACAGCAAAGGGGTTTCCAGCACCCAGCCCCACTGTGGGCCCCTTTCAGAGAGAGGGTGCCCTACTCACCCCCATCCTTGCTCACTTCCAGAGCTGAAGATCCCTGACAACGCCAACGTCTTCTACGCCATGAACTCCGCCGCCAACTACGACTTTGTGCTGAAGAAGCGGGGCTTCTCCAAGGGCGTCAAGATCAAGCACGGCTCCAGCTCCACCCTGCCCAGGATGAAGCAGAAAGGCCTGAAGATCGCCAAAGGCATCTTCTAGCCTCAGCCCCACTGCCAGCCATCACCGACGGGGCCTTGGGGACAGGCTGCTCCGGGCTCAGCCGCGCGTCTCCCTCCCGCACCGAGAGCCGGAGCACTTTGGCAACTGGCACCGCCGCTGCCTCTCCGCACAAGCTCCCCGTTTCAATCAGGTCTTTTTTTTGCTACCCAGGAAGGCAGCAGCAGGTGGGGAGGGGAATATCTTGATTTCATTTGTTTTGTTGGTGTTTTTTAACCTTCCACGGTGCGACGCCAGCCCAGGCGCCGGCCAGCCCCGAGCTGAGCCCGCCTCTGCCGTAGGTGCCTTGTGTCCGAGTGAGCCGGGGAGCGGTGACTCGCAGAGGGGCCCTTTGCCAGGAGCACAGCACGAGCCTTCACCCTGGGGCTGCAAAGCCTCCCAGCTGGTGGGGTGCTCTCCTTCCCGGCTTTCCTGGTGTCGTTTTACCTCCACGTCCTTCCTCCCCGGGATAACCGGCGTCGCCACTGCCGCACACCTCTGCCTCTCCTTCCCTTGGGAGGGGCTGTGGCTGCTCTGGGCTGGAAAGGCTGCAGCTCTGCACCGGTGCTGGGAGCCCCAGAGAGGGAGGGAGCTGTGGCCGTGGCGGGGATGGAGCAGGCGCCTCGTGCTCTCCACAGCTGGGAGCCTCTGTGGTCTGGCTCCTCTCCCTGATGCAGCACATCAAACTTGCACCAAAGATCCAACGCCAGTATCTGTTCTGCCGCCGGGGGAAGCTCTTGGCCATGCCCCCACGCCGACAGCCTAATGAGGAGGAGGATGAGGAGGAAGAGGAGAGCAGATTTCTGTCTGACCTTCTGTAAACAGAGACGTTTGCTTTGGGCGGGTGGGTGAGGAGCTGCAGAGCTCCGTGTGCCCCGCTGCCCCCGCCTGACCCGCAGGAAGTGCCACTCGCCTTGGGCTTGAACCGGAGCCTTTCAAACTCTGACCCTGGGAGCAGCAGCAATGGGACTTCTTTTGTATCAAAGTTTACTGATTTTTTTTTTTTTCAATATTTATTGGTTGTAAATAGAAGAGATGAACTTGTACATTTTACTAACCCAGCCCCACGCCCTGCAGCACAGTCCCTCTCCTCTCCTCTCCTCTCCTCTCCTCTCCTCTCCTCTCCTCTCCTCTCCTCTCCTCTCCTCTCCTCTCCTCTCCTCTCCTCTCCTCTCCTCTCCCCACCCTGGTATTTAAGGCTGCTGGGAGGGCCGTTGGCAGCAGCAGTGCTTTGCTGTTGTGTGTAGGGTGCAGACCCCACAGCTGCCCTCGCCCTCATTTCTCTACCACTAGTCACTGGAGCAGAGGCAGAGATGCTGGTTAGAATCACTGTAGGAAACACTAACTGAAGGGGAACTTTTTTAGCTTCTGGCTCCATCTCGTGGGGAGTTTTTCAGCGCTTCCTTCCAGCACATGTTTTCTGTTTCCCCATCTGAGCTGTTGGGTGGGTGCAGCACCTTCCCCAGCTCCAAGAGAGCAGCTGGGGCTGGTGGCAGGAGTGAGGCTGTGGGCCCCCAGCACAGGGGTGGAGGGAGAGACTGTGTGGGTGGCATCGCCTGTCTCTGCAGATGATGGGAGCCCCTGGCTCCCTGACGCAGGGGCAGCCTCCTGCCCCTCACCCTGCCCAAAGCCCAGCCCTTGCCCTTGGGCACCAGCACCCCAGGGTCTGTCCTCTGCTCCTGCTCCCCCCAGGGCCGCGCTGGCCCTCACTGCTGGCCCCCAGCAGCCCCCTGTCACGCAAGGGACTGACTGTACCATATGTATTTTGTACCACTTCAATGAAGGAGCACACTGCCTGGTGTGACTTGTACACAGCAATGTAATTAGTCTTTGCAATAAAATACTGATGCTCAGAAGTCTCTGCCCCAAGGCAGGGCTTGTCCTGTCCTCCTTCCCCAAAATGCTGGCATGGTCCTGGAGGAAGAGGAGTGGAGCTCCTGGCACCTGTCCTCCATTAGCTCTGCTGAGTTGACCTTTGGGTTGGGTTTGAACTAAGATAAAGGTGTTTTGTTTGAGGGACTGGTGCCTGATTTTTCACCCCTCTTCATGTGAACCTGTGAGCTGTTGCATTTTCTGGCTGACTTTTTTTTTTTTTGCTGTAGGCAATGGCTTTAAGAGCACTTGGAGTGGTTGGGCCTTCTGGTGTGGAGAGAGTGGTTTGCCTTGCTTGGAGGCATCATTCCCGTGGTGCTGGAGGCCTCATTTCCTGCCATGGCCAGCACCTTTGTTTTCTGGTTTTTAATTGCAGCAGTGGAGATTACTTGGATGTTGTGGTGATTCTGAGTGTGGGTGTTAGAAGATGCAGCTGCACTATCCAGAACTTCTCTGTGCCTTTGGCTATGTAGATTACTTTAAAGCCTGAGTGTTTGGAAATGAAAGGATCATACTGTACAGACAGGCTGGTAACACCATTACCTGCTCAGGCAGAATTAAACATCCAAATCACTGCAGTCTTCCCAGATGAGGAATTTTGAAGGTAGCCGAAAAATAAATGAACTCTGGCACAAGTGATTTCTGGCCTTGGGCCTCCTGTTGATAGAAAACTTGGCTTCAGAGGTTTTTTTTTCTCACATTTCTGTTTATTTTATTTTTGGTGCCCAGGAGTTTGTTGAGCTGCTTGAAGGTCTATTAGCCAGCAACTATGAACACGTAGGCACTGTTCCCTTACACCACGAATGACACCCATCACAGGCAGTGCAAACAGGGCATCAGCATCTTAGCACAAGTTCTGCTTTCCCACATTCTGAGGGCTGCTGAACCCTCAGTTCTCAAGTAATATGAGCAGAGACAATGGATCCTGTCCCAGAGCAGCCAGGCTGCTCACCGAGGTCACACATAGTCCAGGATTTCTGTCTCCATTTCATTTTCACTCCCATCAGAAGGCTTGAAGTCTTCTTCCTCCTCTTCCTCTTCATCATCCTCATCCTCTCCTGTCTCATAGGCCAGCTGCTCTTTGCTATCTTCACTGCTTGTTGTATTTGAGAAAAGAGCTTAATGGGGCAGACAGACAGACAGACACTGTGACATCTCCCCCAGTGAAACCTGAGGGCATTTGCAGCTCACAAACGTGTGAGGAAGGCAGAAGCTAGAAAGGCACAGCTGATATTGCACATCTGAACAAAATCTGACCAAGCCCAAAGTCCTCTCTTTGCCCTCCAGGAACACTGGCAGACCAGCAGCAGGCTCGCAGTGCTGTGCTTCCTCTCCCAGATGATTCTGACTTAAGTCTCTGGGGTTCTGCTGTGGCCCAGCACCATGCAAAAATTTCCTCCCTTCTTGTTCTATTAACAGCATCAATACAAAGTAAAATGCCACCATCAGATACATCAGTAAGATCTTGATTACTGCTGGGCAAAGACATTTAAAACCTGAAGGTTGTGATACTGAGAAGATGAAATAGAAAAGCTTTACTCCCAGCTGTTCCTGATCTCGACCCATGTTCATGTTGCCAAACAACAACCTCAGCCCAGAGACTGTAATGAGCCAGAACACAACATGGAGATGCAGCACAAAGGATGCAAATACAGGAACTCCCCCAGTGCTGCCAGCAGTGTCCTGTCAGCCCACCACCACCATCAGGAAGGGAGTAGCACACTAGAGTAGGCAGTAAGGCACTGGGATATTCAGGAGCATCCTTACCAGGTCGTGTGGATCTGATGATCTGCTTTATCATCAGGGACATGGTGTCTCTGAGGTCGTCGCTGGTCTTTGGGAGGCACCACCCGTCCCGCTCTGTGCATTCGGACTCGGCGCCGTCATTGCGACGGATGATTTTCTGTAGGCTAAAAAGCAGCAAAAAGGAAGGAAACGTTTAACCTTCCACATTCAGATGTAGGCTTCAAATGAGACAGGCTATGGCTTACTCCCTCTGAATTGGACTTGAGTGAGAACAGCCTATTTGGTTATTCAGGTAACTGTCCATATGAGGAAGGAAGTTCCTGTATGAAAAGTCTTTTCTGTTTTTGTTGAGAAGCTAAACACCTCTCAAGTTTCTGATCAAGGAGAGATTGGGGAATGGACTGGATACAAACAATAGGCTTTGCAAACGAGCTCTGACAGAAGACTCAGCTGCTATGTGCAATACCTTTCCACGTTGAGGTCGCAGAGCTGGTAGAACATCTGCCGGTACGGGGGCAAGGCTCCTTCTCGGAAAATGTAGATGGATTCCTGAGAGGAAGAAAGGATTCATGTGCATTTTATGGTGTGACAGGACAACTCTGCTGTAACTGAAAAGTACTTCTGATGGGCTGATTCAAGAACAAGGCATTTCCAACATAGATGAGTTCCAAGGCAGAGGTCTGCATCGTGGCAAAAGATAAAGCTGAGTGAGGAATGCAGCAAGATGCCACTGCAGGCAGTCACCACAGCACAGGTGTGCAGAGAACACACTGCCCTCTTCATCCCCTCTGCCTGTAGCCTGTTAACTGCGGAATACAGATTTCATTCTAGCAAAGAGTGAAGAGACTCTTGTTTAAGTATTTCTTTTGCCTTGTTGGATTTTGCAGGATGACCTGATGAACACACGGTGATTTCCTGCACTTGACTGCCCATAAAGTTCCAACTTTATCAATTGAAACAAAATGTTCACTGCATCTAAGACTAAGGCTGAGGGTACCATCCTGCAGGTAAGTAATGCATCAAGTGCAGAGGCAGGTTCTGTAGTGACATGTACAACTAGCAGCTTCCCAGGTAAACCTGAGGACATCAACTCCCTCACACCTGTCCCTTTGATGACTGACAAAAGAGGAAACACCTTTTTTTTCATTAAGCTGTTTCCAGATTCTGGTAAGAGTCATGCTTACCTTCAGTTTATACCTGCTGCAGGCAGGCTTTTTTGTACCAGCTGTAGCAGATGTACCAAGACCCTGTTTCAGATCATGTACACTGACTGTATGACTTGCTGAAAGAAAAACAAACAAAGAGTCCTAATTAGGGATAACTTTCACTGTGGCAATGTACTGTCACTTCTGCATGTTGACGCAGTTTTGCTGGTCAACAAAAACCAGACAGACTCAGCAACTGAGTCCATGTTGCTCCTTCTTTAGAGATGTTACTGGGCAGTCCAGGGAAAAGTGGTGAGTTTGTTGCTTTTTTGTTTTGCAGAACTCCCTTCTGTGTGCTTACAGACACTGTGGCTCAGCCAGATGTACATCCAAGACTCTCACAGCAGTACCCAGCAGGAGCCTCTTCTGCTGTTTTTCACAGCAGCACCATGTTCTACCCAGAAGTAAAACTCCCATTTTGGCTCAGGTAGAACCCAGGAAGGCCTTTCACCACCTGTGGCTAGGATGGGGCAAACAAAGAACCAGAAGAGCCAGAGCACAGCATACCTTGCTTCTTGACAGTGATGGGCAGGCTGTAGTTATACGTGCTGCGTTTTGCTTTCACAGGCATATCATTAGGGGCATAACCTGGAGATGGAAAAAGAAAACCAATGATGAGCTGAGAGCAAGGACCCTGCAGAACATCCCTGGCTCAGTAACAGAAGGGGTGGTGTGTGAAAGTAAGAAAAGCAGTACCAGGATTAACCAGAAAGCAGAGACAGCATCTCTGTGGGTTGGGCCTTTTTACCGTATTTCATTCCACAGCGAATTCGGAAGTCCAGTACTTGATAAATCTTTGCTTCAGGGTGTTTCCTGGGGTCATACCCAAACCTAACCCATAAGCTTCTCCAAGGACCTGTCAACTGCATAAACACACATGGGGGAAGGTGGTTACATAAAACAGTGCAGTGTTGCAGAGGTTCTCAAAAAAACCTTAATATTCTCCTCATTGCCCCAAGATTTTCTATCAGCCCTTTCCTCACTTGCCACACCAGTGTTTATATACTGAAACGTGGACACTCTGCATCAAAGCACCTGTGTGCTTTTACAAATTAACTTGCAAGGTCACAATATACAGTGTTTACCTGGGAGAAACTTGTGTTACCGTTGCCAGTCAAAGTCGAATTTAGTGTCTGACTGAACTGAAAAGCTGATTAGAACCAATGGAGTGAACAGTTACTGAATCCTCCATGGCTTTTAGCTTCTGTTCAAGATCAAGGTTTTCCATCCTTCCTTTCTCTTGACATAAAATTAAGATCAGTTACTCAGCAGCAGGACCTCAGAAAGGGTAAAAGGACCAGGGCCACCCAGCTGATGTTCTGCCTCCCAGCAGCCTCTGACAGACACAGGGCAGATGTCCAGACTCACCATGTAATAGGCCAAATACGGCAGCAGAAGTTTCAGCTTGTCTGGGTGGACACTGATATTGGCTTTTACTGCATTTCGAGACCAGACAGGACGGACTTCAAAGAGCTAAAACAAAACAGAAAGAACTATGAGAACAGTGGGGAGTGGGTCAGCAATGGCAGTTCAGCTTTCCAAGTGGACTTCCTTCTGTATCTGGGCTTTGAGCCCTTAGTATGAGCTATCAGAAGAGTAATGTAAGAACTCGTGGCACACAAAGGAACTTCAGGTGAGTGGGCTGCACAGACTCAAATGTTGATTTGCATCATTGAACTGAACACAACAGTGTCTCCTGATACTGTATCAGGCAGTTGCAATCACCAAGAATTGTGGGGGAAGTCAGGGAAAATGGCTGCATGCAGTTTTTTGCTACAAAGCATGCTGCAAAACCGTGCTCAGCCCAGCCCAGGAATAGGACACGCACCTTTCTTAGCTCTTCCTCCACCTTTTTATCCACAGGATTGGTGCACATTTTCTTCCAGGTCTGTACAGCAGCATCCAGGGGTTTACTTGGAATTTCTTCATCATCGAAGTTCACAAAGATAGCGTTGTGTGGGCGACGGGCCCTGCTGAGGCCAATCAGGTTCTCACCAGACACCTGGGGATTGTTGTATCCCTCCCTAAAAAACAGAGAGAAGATCAACTTTGCTTTCTGCCTGTGGCACACACAGACCTGGGGCCTTCAGGGGAACGTGCAACAACAAAGTTTGTGTTCCAGATTTCAGAGGGAACTCAATCATGTGAGCAATGGGTTGGTTTGCCTTTGGCCCAAAATTTCTGATGACTCTCATGACACCACTGAAGAAAGAAAGATTAAATTACAAAACAAAACAACTTGCAAAGCTGCTCCCAGTTGCCTGATGACAGAGATTCCCTGCACTACCTGACAGAAAAGGCTCGGGCAGTTGCCTACTGATGTGTGTGAAACGCATTTGCAGCACAAGGGCTTCACCCCCTGCACTTGCTCTGCTGCAGGGGCTGCAGCTCAGGGGCTCCAGGGACAGGGCCCCATGCAACTGCAGCTCAGATAATGGGGTTTGCAAGTGCTGATGAAGGACTGCAGTGAGAAAATGAAACATGTTTCTTGTGGGAGATCTCACAGATTGTTCTGTTGGAAAAAACAAGCAGGTGCCAGGAGGGAACAGGTCCGGTGAGGGAGGTCACAGGACATGTCATCAAGAGATGAAAATCTGACCTTGAAGACTTATGTGTTAGAAGCACATAAAGAAACATCGAAATGTTTCACTGCCTGCTCGTTCCAAAACCAACACAGCTGTTGACTACACGACAAGGAAAAACACTGACCGGTGCTGGATATCCGGACGGTAGAAGTAGTCAATGGGAGTGTCCAGACGTGAGAAAATTGGCGGTGGGATGTAGAGAGGTAATTCCCTGTGGAAAAACTCTTCCTTCTCTGGTTTGAGCATCAGGACTTTATCATACATGGAGGTTTGTTTGCCATCAGGACCAGAGTGCATAGCCAGGTACTGGAAATCAGACATTCCTGGGAGAAACAGAAGTTGAAACATTGTGAAGCTCATTGTGAACGTAACAGTATTTCTCACAGAAAATTCATGCAAAGGTTTATACAGGAGGAAGAAGGCTGCAACAAGACACCTGGTTTTCTTTCCAGTCCTGAATGATTGAAAGGGAAACGCTTCCCTTTCCCCTCAGACACACTTGTCCTGATGCTGCAGGGACACAATCCCAAGTATTACCCTGAAATTTGTAAACGGTGGCGACGGTCCCAAGAATTTCCATTTCAAAGTGGACTTCAGGCTGGGTTTGTTCTTCGGTGTCCAACTGCTGCTGCTTCTTCTTCTTGGTCCTCCTCTTCACCTTGAGCAGCACAGTGGAGGCGGGGAAGCGATTGGCACACACGGGATGGCAGTAAGGGTCCTTGGGGCGGAAATACAGCTCCAGCCTCTTGGCAGGGTCCGCGTAGATCTGTCAGCAGGGGCAGGCACCGTCTCCATCAGCATCGCACCGCACAGACCCTGCCTGGCACCAGCCCCCGGGCCCCTTCGCAAGAACCGCCGCCCCCGGCAGCACCCGGCGGGGCCGCGCAGCCGCTCCCCCACCGACCGACCCCTCCCGGCTCCTCTCTGCAGACGGCAGCGGCCCGGGGGAGCGCCGAGCCCGCGAAACCACGCGAGAGGCCACGCTGGGCCTGGGCGGCCGGGCCAAGGGCGAGATCCCCGACCGCGGCCCCTCCGCTGCCTCCAGCGCCCTCCGCAGCGCCGGGCCCGGCCCCGGGCCCCTCCTCACCCGCGACACCCCCCGCTCTCCTCCCAGCGTCCGCAGCATGGCCTCGACATCCCGCACCAGCCCCGGGTACTCCACGCACACCAGCCGCGGCGTGCGGGGCAGCTCCAGCACGGCCGCGCCCCGCTCGCCCCGCGCCTGCCCCGCCGCCATGGCCGCCATCGCCCCCGCCCCGCCCCG
>WBNH01003484.1:47271-80285 GCA_013401255.1 Urocolius indicus | reverse complement strand
GCCCCTGGCTTGGGATCTGTAGTAAAGTGAGTAGCTGCCCCTGGTCCGGGGTCAGCTTTATCAAAATGAGACTCTATCACTGATGTAGAGTCTTTAAAGAGATCAAAATAAATCTCAACTTCACCAATTCTCTCCATAGAATGCAGGGGAGTCTCTGCTCTGGTACACTTCCTCCTCTCTTCCCTCACTGACCTTGGATTCTGCATGGTTGTTTCTCTCAATGTTCTTACTCCTTGCACCACCACCAACCACAAGCAGAAGAAGAGAAGAAGAAGGAAGAAGCAGGAAAAAGATGGAGGAAGAAATCTCCTTTTCCGGCTTCATAAAAGTGATCATGGAGGCGTCTAATTGGCTCAGCCCCAGAAGTGGGTCTGGCTCAGAGCTGGGGAGAGTTGCAAACAACTTCTTATAGGTACCATCTTTACAGCCCCTTCCCCCTTCCCAGAAATGGCTATCACATCAAACCATGACATGGTTATCACATTAATGTTTACAAATGCATAAAGGGCAGGTGTCAGGAGGATGGAGTCAGGCTCCTCTCAGTGTCCAATGATAGGATAAGGGGCAATGGGTACAAACTGGAACATAAGAGACGGTCCTGCTCTAGCAGGGTGTTTGGACTAAATGATCTCTCGAGGCCCCTTCCAACCCCTAAGATTCTGTGATTCTGTGTAATCTGCAGATGTGACTTCCTAGCTTAACCTTAAACCTACTCATAACTAAACACTTGCTGCTTGGCCTTTGTACTGTAAGCTGATCTTGCTTACTTTTTTTGTGGACCTGATCCTGAACTGAGACTACTGACCCAGACTGTCTTACTGTGACTGTCTGTGACAACTCCTGCTTTGTGGAGCAGTCAGCCCATGCCTCTACTTTCAATGAAAGATACAGGAAAATTTAAGGCTAAATAAATGACTCTTCATTGTAATGATATATAATCAAGAGGGACTATTGAACCTAACTTGAGATAAGTGTTGGAGGAGAGTCTTATATAAGTGCAAGAGTAAATTTGTTGCATGTGTTTGGGGGGAATATTTTGCAACATCTATCCAGATGTCATCGATTTTATGAGTATTATTAAAACAAATATTAATTCAGATCAGACTTGGATCCATTTTTTAAACTAAATTTACTAATAATAAACGTCTATGAAAAAGAAAGTGAAGCAAATAAAGACTGAAAATTAGAACAGAGCCAATAAAATAAAGGTTTTGGAGGAACAGGATATGATTTAAATATGCTAAGTAAGTTTGATTCTATCTTCTGTAGCCTAAATTAATGCAAATACCACCACTTATTTTAAATGGTGCAAAAAATGCTTCACTAATTATTCTAGAATAAAGAGGTTGACAGAGATTTGCCTCAGTTCATGTCTGTTGCCGTTTCAGGCAACACTACGTGGTGGTTCAGACTCATCTCCCAGCTCTCCGACAGTCGAGGGAAAGGATCACTGCACACATGGTGTGGATGGTGCTCTTTCTCTGTCTCCGTCTCCGTCCCTGTCTCCGTCTCCCCCTTATTGTTTATGTTATGCCCTTATATCTGCTGGCATAAGCACCTCCTCTATCTCTGCCCTGTGCCAGACCTCTCACTTCCTCTTCACCCCTCGCGTTACAACCTGAGATCTTCCGGATGCCTACTACACATGTCTTTTTATCAGTAGCTTCTGTTATATAAAAGAGCTGGGAAAATAAACATTTCCCAACATTTTCATTTCAAAACAGGGTATAAAATCCCTTTACCATATTATGCATAATATATCGTTTCAAATAATCAAATTACTATGTAATGCTAGTGAAGCTATTTCCAGGAAGGCAGTTACATCTTCTACTAGCCACATTGTTGATATATGTTTGGGATCAGGTTCATAAAACAATAAGACTGTTTGTTTGTTTGTCTTTTAAAATTTATATAAACACAAGTTTTGTTATATGTTAGGAAAAATTCTCTGCTCAAAGGCATCAGGAGAAAATCACCTTTGTGTTGCCTTTACATTCGTAGGATTGTGCTCTTCAATTCCATTTTATTAAAGATTTCCTCCTATACATTATGCAATTTTGTGTAGTAATAATCTCAGATTCTCTTCTCAAAAAGATAGACAAAACACGTTCTCAGTCCATCAATTTTGTATACTCCTGTAAGAAGAAGAAAAGCTAATCACTGCACACTCTAAGATTTGCCCATTTACTTTCTCTGATCTGTGGCTTTTCTGTGTGTCTGGCAATACATTGGCTTATGCACAGGAGTCCAAGTTAAAAGCAATTGCTTTTGCTCCATTTGTTTTTATGAAGGTGCTATATTCATCTCGTGTTACAGCATTGTCTATTTCTCAGCAAATAATTCACCTTTATAAACTTTATATGCATTCTGCTGGGCTTTTCTCTGTGTGAGTTGAAGTGACAAGCTGACCTGTTCTTAAGATCTTTTGACTGCATGTCTATCAAAGCATTAATAATGAATGCCCAGCTATGATGGGCTGGGTACATAGTTAATATAAGTGATAGATAAATGCCCAAGTAATTCTTATATGGTGAAATAGGGTATAGAAAAAACACAGCACATCTGCCCACAAACACACTTTAAGAATACTTTTGATCACACTTGGATTATGCCAAAGCTTTTGATGTCCTAGCTTCAAGTAAACAAGATTGAAATACCATAATAAGAAGCCATTTTAAACAGCATGCCTTGAGCAGTAATCCATTCAAGATAGAGGGAGGAGATGACTGCAGACTAGCTCACTCCACTGCCAGACTGTGTGGTGAAAGCATAAGAGATTAAAGGAATTTATCATGAGAAGTCATCTAAGCATCAATAAAGTTTAACTCAGCAATCAGAACCTGTAATTTATAAAATGACTAGAAAGAACACCATCCCATTCTGTTGCTCTTTTGGACTTCTTACAGTATTATTTAACTAGTTATATTCTCACTGCTTTCTTGATGTATTGCATATCATTTACTACCTAATACTATGTGTGAAGCTTTTTGTATCTGATCTGAATGATTTTTAGTTCATTTGCCCTTATCCTCCAGCTCCTTATTCTCAGTCTTGTTCTCTGTCTATTTTTATTTTCCATCAGATTCTGTCTCGACCTGATGACCTCTGCATAGAAAATGTTGTGCTTCATCACAGGTGTATTTCTGTGATCTCTTCCTGAATCTTCTGTTTCATGTCATGTGTTCATTTTAGATATTTGATCCCTTAATGGTTCAAAATATACCCATTGGTTCAAATCAGACATAATGTCTTCTATAATACTTACTTTTTAAGAATACATTTCTGATAGTTTTACAATGTTGTCACTGTGTTTACAGCAAACTCTTTTTATTTTAATTTTGTAGGGGCCTAGGATGTAAGTTCCTAACTCACTACTGAAGTATGAAATCTAATGGTCAGATCCAATATAAAAGGGATACCATTGCTTCATCTACATTTTCTGAAGGAGAGTGGCTATGGCTGATGTGATTTATATTGCATCACATTGATGTGTGTTAAGCATGCTCCAGTGTGCTATGACAGATGTTATCTACATTGTTTGTGGGTAATTTATTGTACAGATACTGTATACTTTGTGTAAAACTGAGTTTCTGGAAAAAAGAAATGAAGATTGACTTTGTCTTGTCTTAGCAGCCATGCACTGTATCATAAGGATCATAAAATAGGAGGAAAAGATTTTCCCTGAAAATAACTGAGCATGTTCAGCTAGTGAAATCTTCTAGAGTGTGAGAAGTGAGGGCAGTCAGATAAAAGACACAGCAGGCAGTGAAACTGCAACATGTCCAGAAACTGAAATGTTCCACTGATGCATTTCTATGGAAAGACTGAACTTGGCAACCGTGAATGTAGCAAACAGTAACAGCAGAGTTCAGCATAACTAGGATATGTTTCTTTTCAGTATGGTGGTCATTTCAGCTCACAGTTAGGTAAATTCACACTGCTAATTCACAGGAATTGTTACATGCAGCCATGTAGAGAAAATGAATAGAGCACATAGTCTTTCATTAGTCTGTTCTTTCTATGGAATCTGGTAAGAATTGTGAAGCTACTTCTAGCCCAAAAGTGATTGAAAGTTGCTTGATATTGAACAAAACAGAAGAAACTACTTACTCCATAAGGAAATACTGAATAAGAGGAAAATTGGTTTTCAAGCCCTTTATTTTTTCACTTGCATTACCTGATAGGTATGTCTTCTCTATTTCACAGGCCACCTTGCTTCTCTGTCTTTATATAAACTAATGATTTAATTTTATCGGGTTATTTTTAGTTGAACAACTCATAGTAGTAGTACATCATCAGGGACACCTTCACACAGCCAACCAGAGGTTTTACACAAGTCAGTCTTTCTTTTGGATTGTTATAAAACTATTTCTTATCACGTAAGTGCATAATGGCTTTACAGATGCAGGGATGAGAGCTTTCTGGGCATTTTTTGCACTGTCTGGATCATTTCTGTAAACACTTGAAGACCACTTTCTGAGTGTTGCCAGTAATAATTGTCATTAATGATTAATCAATTTTTTACCTGTAGGACTTAATATTCAAATATAGATGAACAGAAATCTTTAAACACAGGTAAAGACATTCAGTTTTGTACTTGGATCATCTGATAATGTTGAGCTTCTGGACAACTGGACAGCTGCATGCTGATAAAATTTCCTCTGTAGTATTAGTTATGTAAACTGATTCCATAAATAACTACCCATTAGTTAGCAATATTCCCATTCTTCTTCTTCCTCAAAGTTAATATTCTTTAAATTTTAATATAGTTAGAAAACAATTTCTGAGCTTTAAGCTGCAACTAGTTCAAATTTTCAAGTTATAGTTTAGTTAGAAGTGGCTTGGTAGTCAATGTACAGAGATTTATCTTTTAGGTTTTTTTTGCTATTTCTTCTCTAGAAAAGATTAAAAGAAAAATTAGAAATTTCTGTCTCCTCCTTGAATGTTCTACTCATTTCATAGAATCACAGAATGGTAGGGTTGGAAGGGACCTTTAGAGATCATCTAGTCCAACTGCTCCACAGAAGCAGGTCAGCCTAGATAAGGTTGCATAGGACCTGATTTGAATCATCTGCACAGGTTTTCCTCAATCTACACAGAAACTGGGAAACTAATAAAAAAATATATTTAAAAAAAAATGTTCTTAGAGATCTGAAAAGGAAATAAACCTTAAAAATAGTCAGATGAAACTCTAAGAATAATGACTTAATAACGTTTAGGGAAAACAATCACAATTTTAACAAAATAGAAAGATTAAAATATGTATATTATATATTTACACACTTAAATATAGTTTCACCGTGCTTCCTGCCTAAGGAATTAGCTTTGTTTTCCTGATCAGCGTCTAGATTGCATACAAAAAACCTAAAGAGATATTTCTGAAATCTAAGGACAAATACTTTCTACATCCACAAGTCAGCAGCTTGATTTTAAAAACCAATACTTCCATACTTTTTTTAAAGTTATACACAATTAAGCTAGTTGCAGTTATTAACAAGTGTATCACATACCAAACACTTCTAAAACATCATTAGATTGTGAAATATTATTTTAAAATATTACATTAACATCTTAACTTTTAAAGTAAAATTTTGAAAATTTATCTTAAAAAGTAAGTTAAATGCCTTTTATTCATTCTCTGCATTATTTGTATATAGTGATTTTTCCTGGCCCAGGTTTTTCAGTATCAGAGGGGCTAAAAAGGTGGCTTCTTTAAACAAAAAGAGTTGCCAGAAGCTTCCCCTGTAGCTGACAGGGTTAGGAGCAGTCACTTTTAAGTTGGACCCTGCACCTGACCCAGGCCTGGCTAATTAGTGATGGAGGTAATGCCTCTGTGAATGACATATTTGAGCAGAAAAAGTTGTAGCGCAGTTGCAGAACTGCAGCAGCAACAGGGAGAGAGAATGTGAAAACATCTCCGCAGACACCAAGGTCAGCAGAAAAGGAAAGGTAGCAGAGTGCCTAGGCACTAAAAAGAAGGCTCCCCAGCGATATGTGGTGAGGACCATGGTGAAGCAGTTTGTCCCCCTGCAGTTCATGAAGGACCACAGGGAAGCAGAGATCCACTCACAGCCCCTGCGGGAGGTGCTCACGCCGGAGCAGGTGGATGCCTGAGGGAGGTCGTGACTCTGTAAGAAGTTCATCCTGGAGTAAGTTCCTGTCAGGACCTGGGAGTCCGTGGGGGAGGTGCCCACGCTGGAGCAGGTTTGCTGGTAGGACTTGTGATCCTGTGAGGGGGCCCAAGCTGGAGCAGTCTGTCCCTGAAGGACTGTTTCTCCTGGTGAATGACCCACGTTGGGCAGTGTGTGAGGAGCTGCCTCGTGGGAGGTCCTATGCTGGAGCAGTTCGTGAGGAGCTGCAGACCATAGGAAGGACCCATGCTGGAGAAGTTCAAGAGGGACTGTGTCCCATGGGGAGGGACCCCACAGTATAGCAGTGGGAAGTGTGAGGACGCCTCCCTCTGAGAAGCAGCGTCAAAGTCCATCTGTAACGAACCGCAACCCCCATTCCCCATCCTCTGCGCTGCTGATGGGGAAGGAAAGGGAGTCCCGGGAAGTGGAGGGGTGGGGAGAGGTATTTCTCATCTCCCTGCTCTTATGGTTTCTTTAATAAATCAAAGCTTTCTCTCCCTAAGGTGAATCTGTTTTGCCCATGACGCTAATTGCCAAGTGATCTCTCTGTCATTTTCTCAACTCAATGGCCGTTTGTTATATTTCTCTCTCTTTCCTGTCCAGTTTAGGAGGCGGAGTGATATTATGACTGGGTGGACATCGGGCTAAACCATCACAGTGTGTATGTCATGGTTTGGTCCTGCTAGCAAAAAAGCACCACGACAGCCTCTCACTCCATGCCCCCTTTCAATTCCACCCTCTTTACGATGGCAGAAGCCCCAGTGAAATGGGAGTAAAACATAAGCAAGATTGTTGTGGTTTAAGACAAGGGCAGGGAGGCCTCACTGCCAATTATGGTTCTTGGCAAAACAGACTCCAGTACTTGACTTTGAGAGGAAAGTAGGAAAGTTTATTCTACAAGAAACAGAATGGAATAAAAGCAAAAAGGGAGTAGGATGATGAGAGAATTCCAACCACCACTTTAAGATCTAACGCCCACATCCCTTCTTTCTTTTTAGGCCCAGTTCACTGTTCCTGATATCTCTACCTATTCTCTCCTCAATGGCTCAGGGGGACAGGGAATGGGAAATGTGATCAATTTCTCACAGATGGGCTCTGCTGCTTCTCTGTTCTCAGAAGAGGACGACTCCTTGTATTCTTCCCCTGCTCCAACATGATGTCTCTCCCCCGAGACACAGACCTTAACAAACTTCTCTGATGTGGGTTGTTCCCAGCTTCTGCTAATACAGAGTCCCTGACATGGGACACAGTCCTCAGTGAATCTCTCTGGTGTGGATTCTTCACCATGGTTGCAGTTTCTGCAGATACATGGTCCCTCCCTCGGGAAACGACCTCTTCTGGGCATAAGTTTAATGAGCTGCTTTGTTGTGGGTTCCTCCCCATAGTTACAGCTTCTATGAATATTGAGTCCCTTCCAAGGGACACGGCCTCTCGCAGTAGTAGTGATAAAGGGTCCCTCCTTTGGGACACGGCGTCTTCTGGCCATAGTTTTAATGAAGAAAATCACTGTCTCTGGCTCAGGGTCTGTAGTGATATGACTGGGTCTTTCCCATGGAACACGACCTCCTCTGGAACACGACTCGGGGTTCTTAGCAAATGAGTCGCTCCCCTAGTCTAGGGTCAGCTTCCATTAAAATGAACCTCTACCAGTAATGCCAAGTCTTTAAAGAAATATAGATAAATCATAGCTTCACCAGTCCTCTCTGTAGAATGCAGGATACTCTCTGCTCCAGCACACCTCCTCTTCTCCTTTATCACTGACTTTGGAGTCCACATGGTTGTTTCTCTCTCTTCCTACTCCTTGCAACACTACCAGCCAGAAGAAGAAGGGGAAAGGATAGATGAAACAGGAAGAAGAAGTTGCTGGTCAGTAAAAAATACAAATATAGAGGAATTAATTTTACTGTGACGATATGCCTTGTAGAAAGGAAATCAGAATGAGTTGTTTGACAGTGCAAATTGAGACAAATGTTGACTTCTGCAAAAAAAGGTTTTTAAACTAAATATCCTGTAATTCACTGCATTCAAAGAAAGCAACATTTATTGGTAGTTATAATCTATAAGTCATATTCTTCTATTAAATGAAATATTGTTTTCAGAAAAAGCTATATTCTTCTGGTGAGGAAAGTTTGGGATGCATTAATTTTATAATAAAAATAACATAAAGATTATGAATTAATACAAGGAAAGGTCTATACTTGCCATATTTTTATGTACTATGAAAGGGTTAATACAGTAGATCATTTGCACATGGCTTCTAATATAGTGGAAACATTTTAGTAAAGTTTATTTATGTGCTATTACCTAAACTAATACATTTATTGGGAAAAATTTCTGCTTGACATTTTGTGTTTTGACTGGCATTTGCTAGTTGCCAGCTGTCATAAGGAAAGGACTACAACACATGCCGTTAGCAGCATATGCCTTTTTGGGCACTGAATAGCATTTTCATACAAAAAATCAAATGATCCATAACATATTATGCTGTCATTTTAAAACTGCATCAGATCTGTAACATTTATCATGCTCATAATAAATTTTGTTCCCTAGGGCTCAATCTAGCATTTTCTAACTATGTTTGGGGACATAATGAGGAAAATATTTATTCTATTAATTGGTATTACTTTTTTTAGCATGTTAATAATTTTCTCAGAATGGAGATTTCTTGTGATTTCTTGCCTTTGCTACTATCTGTCAAATGGATCCATCTTCTTTTTCCTAGCATGCTATTTTCTCCATCATTCATAACTCTGACAAGCACTTATCAGATAAATATTTGATAGCCAAGCCATTCTTTTCTTTCCCACAGTCATTTGTTTTTCTACCATAGATTATTGTAGAGATTTTCGAGAATGTGTGGGTAAATTAGGTGTTCATTAGTTATTTTGTGATAAAAATACATATTTATTCAACTCATTATATTACTTTTTAACCTTATTTTGCTGAGGAAACAATCAACTCATTTTCCTCAAAAGAAAAAAGAAACTGTTGTTTCTGACTATTACAGAAACTCACTGATGTGTGGATTTCTGTCATATGGGAAAGATGGCTATTCCCTTGTTGGGTGATTCAATACACTGATTTTTCTACAAGGACTATCCGAGGAGCTCTTCAAACTGCAACACTAACTTAAACAAACAGGTCTTTAAATTAAGAAGTTTAATTTATTTTTGAGTACTTAGTAGTAATGGATCATTGTTTTCTAAGAAATATTTTCCTGTTGTTAAGTATGAAATATCAGTGAATTTCTCTGAACCCATGGGAATTATCTATTTTACCCCTTAAATTTTGTTAAGTCAAAAGAATTTTTACCTTGTGTTACGTTCTGATTTATGTTCTGACTCTAAAAAGGCCTCA
Organism: Urocolius indicus; assembly: GCA_013401255.1. Lineage (NCBI taxonomy): Eukaryota > Metazoa > Chordata > Aves > Coliiformes > Coliidae > Urocolius > Urocolius indicus. Next base: position 70,797 of record WBNH01003484.1, on the reverse strand, counting down.
AAATATTAATCAGAAATGTAGGTAATTGAATTGAATAGCACACTGATGCTTTATGGAGTACACCAGACTTGTGGCCATGTTGTTCTTAATCTTTACCTTTCACGATTTTTATTATAGAGTGGTTACCTTAAAGAGTATAGCTGATATAGTTCAGAAGCTTTGATACTTGTGTTGGCCCTAGATTATTCGTATGTTCATATAACTGTTACACACAGAGGAATGGCAAAATTGATAATTAAATTTTATATTTTTAAAATGGCAATTTAAAAAATATATTTTATTTTTAAAGTTCTTTGCATTAAATCTGTACCTAGAGTTTCAAATCTACTATCGCAATTAAAATGAATGCCATGTTAAATAAACCCTCTTGACTTTAAAAATATGTTTTCTAGTGATACTTCTGAGCCTGACAGAAAACATAAGAAAAAAAAAAAGCTTAATTTGAAATTTGACCAAAAAAAGAGTAGATGTTATTTTCTCTAAACACCACAGTTTAAATAAATAAACAAGTTACAAAAAAACCTACAAATCCACAGCAAAATATGTCAATGTCTTTATTTTTATTAGGTTATTATTATGAAAAAATAATCTACAAAGTGTTTTAATATATTCTATATACATGTTAAGCACATACATGTACACTAATAATGCATATGCTGAGAAAGTTATTTATATTTAAACCTAGGTAGGAGAAAAACTGATGAGTGTTATTCAGAAGGATGTCACTTAAATTACTGATGATATCTAACACCCTTTCCCATAAGATAGAATTTCAAGGGAGGAAAATGTGATAAATCGAATATGGAGGTCACATTTCAAAGTCTTGTTTCCTAAGCTGCTGCTCTCTAAAGATAGAAGTCCAATGGCAGAGAAGTATAACTTATAGAAGGAATATTTTCAGTGGTCCAGGTCTTCTATGAGTCCAAAGACATTAAAAAGTCAGAAATTAAAGAAGATATACTCATATGTAGGTGTTGTTTAATCTACAAATTTGTAAAAAGTCCTTCTAGTTAACCATCAACTACTAGTGTTCAACTGCTACACTTGTTATCGGCATATGCAGCATGTAAAAGATACTTTAGACACAGCATCTTTCAAAAACTAGCTAGTTCAATGGATTCTTTCAGATTTGTTTTTAGTGTGCAGTTAATGTGTCTATCTTCCTACTCTCTGGCACAGAAGTCTGAGATTTGTGATCTACCACAGAAAAACTGTAGATTACCAACTAAAACTTCAGGTAAACTCATTCCATGCATTTTACAAGTCTTATTTTCAATCAAAAGTAGACAAAGATAGTTGTCAAATAAAATTTTGATGTAAAGATAATATAACAATTTTATTATAAAATGTTACACAAAAAAAATTTTGAAATGATTTAATATTAGAATAGCAATTTGTCTCATCAATTCAACTCTATTTTTTCTTCTGTCTGGCTGAACAGCTCTAAATGTAATTGATTAATTACTAAGTATAGGTTAGTAATTAGACTCCAGATGAGGTTTCACCAGGGCGGAGAAGAGGATCAACAGAACTTCCGTCGACCTGCTGGCCACATTACACCCCAGGATGCCATTGGTCTTCTTGGCTATGGTACATTGCTGGCTCATGGTTAGTTTATTGTCAACCAGGACTCCCAGATCTCTCTCCACAGAGCAGCTCTGTAGCAGGTCAATCCCCAGCCTGTACTGGTGCATGGGGTAGTTCATCCCCAGATGCAGGACTCACTTGTCCTTGTTGAACCTCATGAGGTTCTTCTCTGCCCAATTCTCAAGCCGGTTGAGATCCTGCTGAAGGGCAGCACAGTCTTATGGGGAATCAGCCAGTCCTCCCAGTTAGGTGTCATCAGCGAACTTGCTGAGGGTACACTCTGTCCCCTCATTCAGGTCATTGATGAAGATGTTGAACAAGACTGGCCTCAGAACTGATCGCTGTGGCCTCCAACTTGATTCTGTGTCATTAATTTCCTGAAATCTTCTCTGGTTTCAAGAATCCGTGTCTTGCTCAAATGTGGAAATTTGTCTTATCTGATAAAGTTAGAATTACTCATTGAAGCATAATAATCACATTCATGCAAAGACTGAAACTGTGCTTGATGACTTTATCACTGGTAGGTTAGTAATTTCTGCAGTTCTGCAGAAACTTTCACACTTATGTTAGAAACCCATGTCCTTTAGAATATCTATTTTGATGTTATATTGTTCACAAAGGAGGGAAAGGGAGTTCATGTTTTTCCCCCTATATTTTATATTTCAGAAGTAGTAACCCAAAGTAAAATTAATCCAGAAATCTCTATCAGAATATTTTCTGCTTTTAATTGATGGCTTTTTAAGATCCTTCAGCCAACTTTTTGTAAGTTTCTCTTCTTCATAGGAATAAAGGAAAAAAAATTCGACCTAAGTGTCCAAGTTATGAACAAATCTAGTGAATAATAAAGTTTTAGAGTGTGAAGCTTTTTAAATAGCCTTGAAGTACTTATATTGAGATTTTAAAAAAAAAATTGAAAATGCCTAAAAATAAAATTATGTAATAAAACTGTAATGATTAAACATGTTTTACTAACACATGCCTTAACTGTTTATCGCATTCACAAGGTGTAATAATCACAGAATCACAAAATTCACAGAATATTTTAGGTTGAAATGAGTCTTTTGAGATCTTCTAGCCTAGTCAATTTGTTTCCTATTCTAGCCCATCTAGCCTAACCCACTGAAGGTTTCCCAGCACCCTTTACTGAATTGTATGAGGCCATTTCCCTGGCCATTTCTCCAGTCTTTTTGAGTCTGTCTGAATGTGGCTGAATATGGTGTGTCAGCCCCTACTTAAAGTTTTCTGCTATTATAGACTTAATAAAGGTGCTCTCTGTCTCATCATTAAGGTCATTAGTGACCTCAGTATTTTCTCTGACATTTGTTACCAAATCTCTTACCTCATTCAGGAATAGGCCTCTGTTTTCTGTATGTCGCGTCGGAGGGAAGACACGGACACTCAATATGAGTGATCAGCGAGCTTCATTTATTAATCGTGCTTACCCAATATTTATACTCTAGTTAATTAACTCATACATAGTGCAAAGCTGAGCTCCTAATTGGTGCATGTACAAAGGATCAGTCCCTCCCGCTTTTCCCATACCTTTCTCACTGCAAAAACAACCTGTTACTGTATAATTGCAACAGTCAAAGATAGTGTGTCTTCACCTCCCAGCAGCTACACCAGCTGTGTGCGATGATTAACACATTCCTCCTCGATCAGCTGCAAAACATCTAGGTGCTTTTTCTCATGCAACCATTTTCCCCACATCTGTAGTCTTCCTTTTGCTCTTTTTTTGACTTGTAGAAATCTTTCCTGTTTCCATTCACAAGCCTTGCTAGATTAATTTTATAGAATCATAGAATGGTAGGGGTTGGAAGGGACCTCTAGAGACATCTAGTCCAACCCCACTGCTGAAGCAAGTCAACCTAGATCAGGTCGTAAAGAAAAGTGTCCAGGCGGCTCTTGAAGACCTCCAAGGATGAAGACTCCACAACCTGCCAGGGCAGCCTGTGCTAGTGCTCTGTCACGCTCACAGTGAAATAATTTTTCTTATATTTAAGTGAAACTTTTTGTGTTCCAGCTTCATCCCGTTATTCCTTAACCTGTTGCTAGCTACTATTAAAAAAAGGGATGCTCCAACCACCTAACGCCCACCCTTTAGATATTTGTAAATATTAATAAGATCCTCCCTCAGACTCCTCTTTTCTAGACTAAACAGTGCCAGTTCCTGCAGCCTTTCCTCATATGAAAGATGTGGTTAAAGTCCACTCTCTTGAAACTCAGGGCTGTCAACCTGCTTTTTTCCTCTGTTCTCTTTTACTGAATTCCACAATCTCAGAGTCCCTGCAGCTGAGACTACCTCCAGCTTCCTCATCCCTGATGAGTTCTTCCTTGTTTATAAGTATCAGGTTCAGTAAATCACTTTTCTTTTTTGCCTCCTCAATTATCTATGCTAAGAAATTTTGCTTGATGCGTTCTAGGAGTCTTATATATTTCTTAAACCCTGTTGTACTATCATTCCTGCAGATACTAGGGTGGTTAAACTACCTTGAGGACAAATAATGTGATACTTCTTCCAGCTGTTTACTTATTCCTAATCAAGAAGTTTGTAGCAGATATTCACTGCAAGAGAGCCAATGTAGGTCTGTCCTAATTTTCACCCACAAGCGCTCAACTGACTCCTGACACATCCAAGGCAGACCTCCATGTAATTTATTATAATAAGATGTAGGTTTAAATCCTTAACCCATAACAATAAATTATGCTGTTGTCTTTAACAGATGGCTTTATATTAATTACTTCCTGTGATTCAAAAGTAAATCTTAAACAGTATCCCAGAACAGTGCACTATTATTCATTGGAAAGGAATCATAAAGCAACTTATTCTGTAAAATATATTTTATCTAACTAGTTCTTAGCTTTTAAATTGAATATGTATTTGTTTTCCAAGTGAAAACACAAATGAAGAATGTCCTCCTTAAATGTATAATAATTCTTTTAATCTATTCTTGGTCTATCAAACAAGTAATAAATTTATCTGCCTGTATATAGAGAGAAATATCTCTAAATAAATGTTTTTGCTTCTTAAATGATTTTTTTTTTTTCTAGAGGAAGTAGTAGTAGTTCACATAGTTACCATAAAACATTTCTTACTTACAATTGTCAAGACTGGAACACTGTACTAAAAGCACCTTTTTTAGGAGTTAGGATGGCAGTTGTTATATGTAAATATATAGTCACCACAAATTTGTCCCAAAGATAATTTGCAGGCTCACTGACAAAACTGAACATAAATGTTACTATGCATATTCCTTAAAGCTGGAGATGATAAAAGAATAACATTTAAACTTGTAGGTAAAAAAATCTCAAACCATAATTATACAGAGCTATATAACAATTTCAGTGTTTGTAAGTGGCATACTACCATTTCATCTGGAAGATGGGTCATTTGGTCAACTACAAAAATATTCTGACAGGGTGATAAGATAAAACAGAAGGTTTACCTTGCATTTATTTCTTTTATAATATGTAATTCATAATTTTCAGTAACTCAGGGTTAAAATTTATACTGTTTGTAAAGCATGAGAAATAACACATCCCTCTAGTGATTGGCTAGTGTCTTTAATCTGTAGTCTACTTTTAATGATAAGTGAAAAAAAGTTGTGTCTAAATCTTCCTCCTTTTATGTTTTTGTAATTTTGGTTATTTCCCAAAAACTGTTTGCCAAGTGCTTGTTGGTGTACAAAATGCCTGCACTTTTATTCTACTATCCCATATGGTGTGCCTTAGTTTCCCAAATGCCTACCACAGTGAAACCTATTTTCTTGGCAGCCACAGGACCTTTAAGAGTCCATACTACCCATTTTCTATTGTTTAGAGACAGTTTGGTTTTTTCTTATTATTTTGGCATGTAATTATGAACAGGTGTTATTAGGTGCAAGGAGGCATGTGGTGTCATGTAATAGGACTGTCACAGAAGATGGACTTCCCTCCTCTTTTCCTGGAGAACAGATGTTCTTCGCAGTGTTCTGTAGACCTTCCTATCTCAATCCTGTTGATATTTGGCATCTTTGCTTAATGGCAAGGGCTCTACCAACTTCTGAATGGGCACCCAGCCACCAAAACAGATGGTCTTACATTCAGACAGCCAAAAAAATATTTTGTGGATGGATATGTTTTTAAAAGCCATAATCCCAGCTGGTCAGTCTGAAATGGTTGTCCGTTCTCTACTCTTCTTTTATTCAGACTTTGTCTTACTGCTACTTTGTCTTTGATCTGGATTATTTAAAATTGCATTGTAAAAATGTCATTAAACATTTATTTTTCTCATATAGAAATGTATATGTACACACTCACAGTCAAATGAAATTCATATTTATCCCTGTAATATCTAGCAAGAGTGGGTGTCTTATGACTTGCTTAAATCAAAATATTTAGCAGTTAAGTCATATTTTAAAATTCCAGATCCTTATCCCATTCATTTCACACATTCATTAATTTACATTCAACACCTATACAATCAATCAAGGTCAAAGCAATCAATGTAAACACACACAGCAGAGTAAGAAAAGTCAATATGTGTCATAATATATAAAAACTTTCATGTCTTTATTTTCTGATAGCTCACTCAAATAGAAGTTGATACATTCTTCATATTCTTAATCATCAAACAGAACTCATGAAATGAGATTCTGTATAACACTTCTTAAGGAAAATAGCATTAGATTAGACTTTGAAAGTTTCCCTGGTTTTAACAGCATGAAATTCTAGAGGCATTTGTTTAAATACATCTAAATCTTTAGGGATTTTTCTTTAGGTAATATTTATATGTCTGTGCTGTAATGTCTTAACTAATTAAACAAGGAATTACTTACACAAGTGACTTGGTTCCTGCATTTTCTATGCATTTAAAGTTACATAAGAATGAAATGTTACACAATTATATACAGTGGGTATTGAAGTGAGGAAGTTGAAACTGACTTATTGATAATAGCAAAAGTCATTTTGCCAGAGGATTCCAATAATGGCAGACCTCTAGCATACAAATCATCTAGAGAAATGGGAAATCTCTAGAATCAACGGTTCAGTCATTTTCTTTTTCTTTCATCAACTTATCAAAGAAGTTGCAAATGACATCTCTTTCACAAGGGAACAAAATCTAGTTTTCAAAACCTGTGGGTTTTTTTCCCCAAGAGTTACCATGCCAAAATGGTAAATGTTTGTGTTAATTTGGACTTACTCTCTGAATCAGAAGCTAAAGAAATAATTAGAAGCTGTGAGTTTTATTCCAGTTTTATTCCATGAACAGTTAGTCTGTATTTTTTTGTATGTCATTGTACACAATGTCTCACCCGTTTTTCTTTCAGGACACTAACATAAAATTATATATATTAAATTATTAATTGCATATATGAAATATGTCTTTTTGCCATGTTATGTTGTTTTATGTTTTTAAATACATTATCTGTTCTAGTATATCCTTTTCAGCCCAATTGTTAAAAATTCACCTTTATGTACATAGATTAACAGATGCAGAAGTAATTTGAACTGGGAAAATGTTTCCAAATATGAAATTTTCCCATGTGGTTTCATTATTATAGATATATAGTTAAGTGCCAGTATTCAGTTTAATGTTGTCAAAAATCTCCAGCTGAAAAAAGATAGATTTCTAAAAAAGAAGGGCATGACCTATTCCACCATGTTATTTCCTCAGCATAACTGACAACAGATGCCATTTTTATATGAGCCTAACATGTCCTCAGAGGCATGTAATAAAAAATAAGGATTAAATAATAAAATTATATCTATGGTGTTGTAATTTATATAAAAAGAAGGGAAAGATAATATTGAAATAAAGATTAGTTATAGGAAAATAAAATAATGAGCTATAACCAGGTAAACTGAAGGCCTCCAGGAGGAATAAAAGATGGAAAAGAAGACCTGTAGTTGACAATCTCATCAATTCATTATAATATCATGGTATCAACAGAAACTCCATTTACAAAGAAATCAGTCTGTCCAGCTTTGTCTCATAGAAGTCTCACAGCTTCATTCTCATGTATGATTTATCCCCAGTAAACTTTATAGAAAGCCAGGATATGTGAGTTGATATAGTAATAGCATACCTAGGTGGATTCAAGGTGTGGTTTAGGCTCAAGCAGGAACAAAGGATGATGAGTAAGCTGCTCACTCACTCCACTTTCTCACGGCAGGATGAGGAGAATAGGAAGAGAAAGGTAAAAGGGTTAAGATAAGGACAATTTAATAGAACAATGAAAGATTAGAAGAAACCACCATAACAGTAGTGAAAGAATACTCAAGAATATACGAGATTAAGGGAATATACAAAGCAATGGGTGTACCAGGACATGAGATGGTGGCTCCCAATTACAAATTGTGGTTCCCAAGGGACATCCTCCCAGTGGCTCCCCCAGTTATATACAGGGCATGACTGTCAGTATGGAATTAAATATCAACTACCCTGGCTGTGCCCCTTCCTGCCTTTCTGTAAAGGTTAAATCTATCCCAGAAAACCCAGAACACAAGGAAAGCCAGTTCTTTCTTGGAAATTTAGGTTTTAAAGCCCAGAATAACCATCTTCCTAATACCAAAAGATGTATCTAGGGACTATGGAAGTTTATAGACTTAAGCAATGTTCTTTTTTTTCATATATAGATAGGTAAAAAAAGACACATACAATAAGATTAGACAAAAATTGACGTTGATTATGAAGGTCATAGGACGATACAGAGAAGCACTTGTAGATCTTGAGGGCTTCAAGGTGTTTCCAACCCATGGAAGATATAGCGAGTGTCCTTTTAGACTAAATTTATTGACATAGTACTGGTTTTTTCTCCTTTATAGAGCTTTACAAGATCTGTTTGCAATTACTGTTAGTTGGATGAAAGATATAACATAATTAAAGAAAATAGTGGTAAAAAGTAATGGAGAAATGAAAACAAGAGACTATAAATAAATCACTTACACTCAGGAGCAGAGATGCTCCAGGGCATTTCGTTAAAGGATTCAAATAAGACAGTCATTTTGAAAAATGTCTTGGTGTTTAGAAGAGGTAACTTCAGCATATATGTTAATATATTATTTCTGACTGCCTCCATGGAAAGCTTGCCTTCAGTGAGATTCAGATGTGCAAATTATCTGAAGTTAATTTTGTTCCTTCTGGCCAAATTTAGATTATCTATGATCATACTTACACTTCTATTGCATAACTGAAAGTTGGTAAATTGTTACATTGAAAAACAGTGAATACCTGTCAAGTCATACTAAAGATAACAATCTTTCAACTCTGGTTTATTTCCTATTATTTTTTTTCCTGAGAAGTTATTCATACCCTGTAATAAAGTTAGTTTTCAATCTTCTACTTAATCTAGTTTAATAGCATAACAGAATATGTGGACTCTGCAGGTGAAATTATATGGCATATATAAGAGTTGAACCTATTAGTCTACTATTTTCTGAAAGTCATCTCTGGTGTCAATCATTGTAGAATGTAAGTTAAAATAATTTTTTACTTTTATAATTATATTAATGGCTATTGACATATTTTGGTAGATTCTGAATTATACACTCAACCATAAGAGTAACTAGATGCATCCCAGTATATAGACATATCTTTATTTAGAAATCAGCAAAACTGTTCTTTATAAATTTATTTTTATTAATGTCTTCAGGTTATTTATTCCACAGTTGCATCTCTCATAAAATAGCTCAGGTATAGTAAAGATTATTGTATCAGCGATAACAGACTGTCTAGATACAATAATGAGCTCACAGCACTGTGGGTGTTTCATAGTAACACGGTTTTCACATGATCCTCTGGGAAGAATAACATGGCCTTACTGAGGCTTTTATTTGGTCTACTGATGCTTATTTCAAAGTAGCTACTGTCTTTTCAACAACTGAACTTTCTTGCTTATATTTGTATTATAAATTCCTGAAAAGGCAAGAATAATCCTTTGTGAATTTAGATCCACTGAAGTGAAAAGAAGCCTCATTTTTATTTCAGTGCTCCACAAAACAAGTAACTTGTACAGAAAGTTGCATTAGCGCTATGACCTTCTGCTGGGAAAGTGATTCTTAAGAGGAGTCCTGCCAGGCAAAAAAATGACAGGGGATTCAATGACTTTGTGCTTTTAATACTGACATATAATTTAAATTTTGCTGCTACTGGAAGTAAGAAGTGTGTGTAAAATCAATGCCATTTCTTTTTTAATTAATACCCCTGCTTTTGTAAAGCCTGAGGCCATTGAATAATAGAAGCATAGTGTTGTTACCTACATCCTAAAGTACTGACTGGGAAGTTATGTATTAGATGGGGCCAGCATTTTGGTATGGTAATGTTAGCTAACAAATAGTTTCAGTAAGATTATCTTAAAACATTCAGTGTTGGGAATGATATGTTTTGAATTATAAAAAGCATTATTTTTGCCACCTCTTTTATGGTTCCTTGTGAAAGTCATTGACTGAGTTTAGGGGATAGTGACCATTTTTGTTGCCATGAGCAACGTAAATTTCAGTGAGAAGTATACAGAAGTGAGCATATATTTATTATGTTAAATAAACAAAACTAAACCTGAAAACAACAAACAAGAATCCCAGATTAGGAGATTCAGAGAAAATTTTATTCCCTTCAATTAAACTTTCTTTTCAGAATCTATGTTTATTATGCAACAGTTTCTTTCTAGATATTTAGTTCTTATGTTTACTCTTAGTTTTTATTACTTTATTAAATAACTATGTACATAAATAAAACAGTAAGGTTCATTTTAAAAAGTATGCAGGCAATTCCCTCTGCCAAGTCATTTTGGACTAGATTTGCCAAAAACAACATATGTCTCTCACACATACAAATATAAATCTAAATATCATCACATTTTGAAAAAAGTAGCCCATTGAACCTGAGTCAATTAATAAATTTCTGCACAAGGATTTTATATTCATGATGGAGGCTCAGCATACAAAATAAGATATGCTATGTTTACTAAACAGTTGAGGGCTACCCCTCCATCAGTCAGAAGTGCGACCAGCTTATGGAAACAGCCAGTATTCAAAAAAGAAAAGTTTAGGTGAAAAGGTAGAGTGAGAGGCTTCTAGGGTGATTCCAGCAGGAAGGATATTTCTGAATGGGAAGACACTGAGAACATAGACACCATTTAAAAAATCCTGAGACACGATCGTTCATCTCTGCATGAGAAAGGAAGTGATGTTTCACAACTGCAATGATCCCAAGCCATTAGACCTACTGAAAGACAGTTCTTAAATCTCAAGAGCAAGCTACAATATGTTCATCCTCTTTCCAGAACAAATACAATAATGCCAGATAGGTTGTTGAGTCTCCATACATGGAAATGTTCAAAATCCAAATGAACATGATCCTGAGGAATTTGCTGCAACTTGACTGTAACTGAGCAAATGATTTGGACTAGATGATCCCTTCCAAGCTAAATGATCCTGTGATTTTCTGATAAAGTTTGGCATAAATTAGCCACAACTAAATTTGTTCTAGAAAATCATTAAAAAATTAAAAAGAAAAGAAAAAAATCCAAACAACATAAACTAAAACAATACCTCCTAAAAAAGTTTAAAATTCTCACAAGTTTGGATCACCTAACAGGAGAAAAATGAAAAAGTACTGATTTCAAAGAGAAACTTTACATCATGATATAATGCAATTGTTTGTCATACTTGAATTAAAGTGATCTAAGATGTCTTTTTGAGTTCAAATTTAACAGGCGGAAGTTCTTTGTAGTAAAAGCATCTCCAGGTCATCTAGCTCTAGCTCTGAAAGACCAGGAGAAAAACTGGAAATAAGAATCAAGAGGATATTTGAATCTATAAATAGCAGATCTTGAGGAATAAAGGGTATTTGTCTAAAAGTCTGAATTATATGTCTATTCAAGAATCTACTTTTTCTAATTACTTATGCATACCTAGAAAGCTGGAATCTAGAAATCAGTAACAACAGGCGTGGTGATAGGGCACGGTTAAGGCTTTCAGAGTAAATCCCAAAGTATATAAGGAAAATGATGTGGTGTAAAAAACTGTGAGAAAACAGTTTAATGGGGCATGAAATCAACCATGTTGGGAAAAATGTCATTCCTTCAGATATTAATGCACATAATAGAAAATTGTACTGCATTGTTTCAGCCTACACTACAGTAACTTACCTACCTTTTTTCCCTTGTATCTTACATAATTATCACTATGAGGTTGCAGTTAAAAGCTTCAGCAGCTAAAACAGTAAGAAAATGCTAAAAATTCACTCTAACACTGAGTGTTAAAAACACTGTACATCATTTTTTGATAAATTTACTTTTAAAATAAATGAACTGAAATCACTTTTCCACAGTTCTTTATGGAAAAAAATCCCACATATAAAGGATCTATCATGATAATTTCCTTTTTAAAGTCTCTGAATAGCTTGTTCTCATATTTCTATTTGAATATGGTTCATCTTTAAAGTTAGCATGGAATAGATACTTTATTGACTTTTTTTTTAAATTATGCGGAGCTAAATTGTAAGCAATACTCCTTTGTTCAGTGCTAATCCAAAATTTTAGATGGAATTGTATTGAATACATGAAATGAAATTCAGTTTCCTTACTATTATTTTATTGTCCTGTCTGCTATCTATCATCTACAGTAATAAGAGCAAAGTTCAAAAGCTGTTAAGTCCGTCTTTAGATTAAATACCACTGGCTTTAGCCCCACATCTTGAGATCTTTAAAAACAAATGTCTTGGATATCTTAAATAGGCAATTCATCCTAACTTGCAAGTATCTAGTATGAAATAAAGCATAGTGCATGAAACAAATAAATGAAATACAATATAAAAATGCAGAAATGTTGCATCTATTAGTGAGAGGAATTTTAGCAATTTGCTTTTTAATGGGATTTCTTTCTCATTTCCAGTATGAATGCTAAGATAACTTCTTTTCCATTTCGTTTAAATCTTATCCATTCTGCCTGGACATGTTCCTTTGTGATCTGATCTAGGTAAACCTGCTTCAGCAGTGGGGATGGACTAGATGATCTCTAAAGGTCCCTTCCAACTCCTACCGTTCTATAATTCTATGATTCTATGATTCTATTCTCTCATCTTTTGATATTATACCTCCTANAAGATAACTTCTTTTCCATTTCGTTTAAATCTTATCCATTCTGCCTGGACATGTTCATTTGTGATCTGATCTAGGTAAACCTGCTTCAGCAGTGGGGATGGACTAGATGATCTCTAAAGGTCCCTTCCAACTCCTACCGTTCTATAATTCTATGATTCTATGATTCTATTCTCTCATGTTTTGATATTATACCTCCTAAAGGCACAACATCTGTGGATATTATTAATTGGATTTTATTATGTGACTTTGTTTTCCTTGTAAACTCTCTGATTTTGAAGACCAAAGCAGATGTCATCTACAACAGTTTTGGTAGTTTTTAAATCTCCTATGTGAAGACAATGTAAAAAAATGTGAATAATGAGTCCTCTCAATCTTTCTTTTAAACTTACATTAAATTAATTGTATTACGTCAGCCGTTGCTGTTTCACTAACAAGCAACTAGTTTATTTTTAATTTTTTTTCTTGTCACTTGACACCTGAGAGCATTAAAAAAAAAAATCCATAAACAAGTTACTTAGGCTATCCCATCCTCCATTACTCTCTTTTGACTTTGTCTCTGGGGTTCTGACACTCTGAAAATCAATTTACTCCAGGCACACTTGTGATCTTCCCCCTCTGACTCTGAAATCCATCAAGTTTCCAAAAATGAGAAGTATCTTTGAAACCAGTAAAACAGGTTATATGGTTGACAGTCATGTATAAAAATCTTTCACTACATATCTTTAAACATGATAGAATTTTCCCTTTTGGAAGAAAGCAAGCTCAACTATGAAAGGAAAAAGAAAAAAAGATGATATAATGGGGATTTAAAAGCAACTGAGAGCAAGCAATGATAGATTATGTTCTTCGTAGGGAAAAAATGATGTTAAGAAACCAGATCTACAGAAATGAAATTCTATATATTTCTACTCTAGCAATTTACATTACCTGCAGGTTTTGCTTATTTGGTGTTTTTTAAATTTTGTTAAGCAATGGAGACTATCAGGAACCTTTTTAGCCATGTTACAGTGTTTATTGAAAATTAGCAAATATTTCTGTCACTGAAATACTTAGATCAAATTTTACTTTCGGAATGAATTGTACCAGCTTATAACTAACCAGGTAATTGCCAGTTAAGTAGATAATTAATAGATAATACAGTAAAATTTTACCCTTGTGGTTTACACAAGATTTTATGCCTCCTCAGCATAACGTCCTCAGACTGCAAGTGACAGGGTTGACAATTTGTAGCTATGACATCAATTAGGGAAATTACAAGTGGAGATGTTTGAGGAAGCTGAATTAAATACAGACACTAAATTAGTATATTTATAGATGATAAGATTTGCAGCAAAACTGCTGTACTTCCTATAGAAAACAATCACAGATAAATGAATGCCAATATTGTTTTTGACAAGAAAAAACCTGAAGATGTGGTACCTAGGATCAACTGATGAGAAGGAAATATTGACAGAGAAGATAAAAAGTTAAAAAGAAGTTAAAAGTCATTTAACCAGAGGNCATCCTAACTTGCAAGTATCTAGTATGAAATAAAGCATAGTGCATGAAACAAATAAATGAAATACAATATAAAAATGCAGAAATGTTGCATCTATTAGTGAGAGGAATTTTAGCAATTTGCTTTTTAATGGGATTTCTTTCTCATTTCCAGTATGAATGCTAAGATAACTTCTTTTCCATTTCGTTTAAATCTTATCCATTCTGCCTGGACATGTTCCTTTGTGATCTGATCTAGGTAAACCTGCTTCAGCAGTGGGGATGGACTAGATGATCTCTAAAGGTCCCTTCCAACTCCTACCGTTCTATAATTCTATGATTCTATGATTCTATTCTCTCATGTTTTGATATTATACCTCCTAAAGGCACAACATCTGTGGATATTATTAATTGGATTTTATTATGTGATTTTGTTTTCCTTGTAAACTCTCTGATTTTGAAGACCAAAGCAGATGTCATCTACAACAGTTTTGGTAGTTTTTAAATCTCCTATGTGAAGACAATGTAAAAAAATGTGAATAATGAGTCCTCTCAATCTTTCTTTTAAACTTACATTAAATTAATTGTATTATGTCAGCCGTTGCTGTTTCACTAACAAGCAACTAGTTTATTTTTAATTTTTTTTCTTGTCACTTGACACCTGAGAGCATTAAAAAAAAAAATCCATAAACAAGTTACTTAGGCTATCCCATCCTCCATTACTCTCTTTTGACTTTGTCTCTGGGGTTCTGACACTCTGAAAATCAATTTACTCCAGGCACACTTGTGATCTTCCCCCTCTGACTCTGAAATCCATCAAGTTTCCAAAAATGAGAAGTATCTTTGAAACCAGTAAAACAGGTTATATGGTTGACAGTCATGTATAAAAATCTTTCACTACATATCTTTAAACATGATAGAATTTTCCCTTTTGGAAGAAAGCAAGCTCAACTATGAAAGGAAAAAGAAAAAAAGATGATATAATGGGGATTTAAAAGCAACTGAGAGCAAGCAATGATAGATTATGTTCTTCGTAGGGAAAAAATGATGTTAAGAAACCAGATCTACAGAAATGAAATTCTATATATTTCTACTCTAGCAATTTACATTACCTGCAGGTTTTGCTTATTTGGTGTTTTTTAAATTTTGTTAAGCAATGGAGACTATCAGGAACCTTTTTAGCCATGTTACAGTGTTTGTTGAAAATTAGCAAATATTTCTGTCACTGAAATACTTAGATCAAATTTTACTTTCGGAATGAATTGTACCAGCTTATAACTAACCAGGTAATTGCCAGTTAAGTAGATAATTAATAGATAATACAGTAAAATTTTACCCTTGTGGTTTACACAAGATTTTATGCCTCCTCAGCATAACGTCCTCAGACTGCAAGTGACAGGGTTGACAATTTGTAGCTATGACATCAATTAGGGAAATTACAAGTGGAGATGTTTGAGGAAGCTGAATTAAATACAGACACTAAATTAGTATATTTATAGATGATAAGATTTGCAGCAAAACTGCTGTACTTCCTATAGAAAACAATCACAGATAAATGAATGCCAATATTGTTTTTGACAAGAAAAAACCTGAAGATGTGGTACCTAGGATCAACTGATGAGAAGGAAATATTGACAGAGAAGATAAAAAGTTAAAAAGAAGTTAAAAGTCATTTAACCAGAGGAAAATTTTTATAGGAAATTCAACAATATGAGGAGGCAAGTTAGATGTGGCAGGATCAGAAATGGAAAACATATAACAGTACTCAAGGCTGAGAGAAAGGACAGCAACTGTTAAGCACTGGAGTTGAGTGAAAGGAGTGTATTCTTCATGAAACATGGCTCCAAATGGGAGTGTTGTCTATGTTATGTAGCTAACAGGAACAAAAAAATCTATTACAAAGTGACCCTTTCCTATAGAGATGTCTGAATTGCAAGCTCTCTAGTTTCTCTGTCATGGTTTATGAATAGTCTCACTCTAACAGAATTTTGTAGTTCAATGGCTCACAATTTGTTTCATATGTGTCTATGTTAATGCTTTATTCAGTTGCATAGATCTAATTAACAAGGGAAATCTGTATATTCCTTGACACAGCTCTCTATTGTCTGTACTGATTGCTTTTCTCTTACATTTTTAACAAGGCATGTTTGTGTATTTGGATAAATAGAGCTATATTTTGGAGAAAATTTCTGTGATTAGATTTATGCTACTCAAAAGCAAAAAACAAAAAAATCTCATTAAATGTCCTGAGCCACTATACAGCTTTTACATTTCATTGGTTGTCAGCACTGGAAAATACTGGTGTGAAGTAGAAGGATTTAGAGTAATATCATAAGGAAAACAGTTGTAGAATCAAATGATAGAATGAACTGGGAAATATACTGTAATCATCTAGAAATTCAAATACTTTAGGAAAATACTGAAAAATGTTCAATTTTTATTAAGTATTTTCTTTTTGGAACTATTTGGGGCTTTCATATAATATTATTAGATTTAAAAATCTTTGAGCCATCAGGCATTAATATGCCAAAATTCTTATTTAAGATGCTGACGTTAGAATAAGCTTCCTTTGTTATTAAGGAAAAAAAAAATCCTTGTTTATATGAAACAACCAAACCCCAAAGCACTACATTTCTTTAAACTAGTGGTATAATGTAGTGCAAATAACTGTCTATATGAAATCATGTAGCACAAACCTATCACATTCAAAAACTATTTTTGAACATTTACTGCCAGTGGGTTGTTACCTACAAGCAGTGAGTCTTTTAATGCTATCCATGGGAAGAAATCAGTGGCAGATGTTATGCTTCTGGCATATCTCTACTTTAGAATTTATGGAATTCTTTACTTTTCCAAGGAAGCTTTCATTAAATGCTGTTACAGTCCTCTATGCATAGTCAACAACCATAGATTGAAACACAAAAGAAGAAAAGAATTCTTTCTCCCTTCTGATTCTGAACAAAAAGTATATAATATCCTAATGCTTATTGCAGAGAAGAATGATGCCTTGTACATTACAATTTACAGTTATAATAAAGAAAAAGTCTCTGATAAGACAAGATGCTCATTAGAATGCCATTGGCAGTAGCAGTAAGAAGTAAAGGACAAGATATTCCTGCCAGTCTTAAAGACATTCTGTGCTCACAAACAACCCTTAGGATATCCTTCCAACAAACTGGCATCCTTTTTTTGTCTCAGGAAAATATAGGTGCCCTGTACCCTAAATTAATAATGTGAAGAAATATATCTCAAGAACACAACATCCACAGAAATCAAAATTAAATTATTCTGGTGCTTATCTTTCAGTGTCCGTAAATTTTATCCATACCCATAGTATTTTATCTAAAACTAGGAAAAATTCTATCAGCAAAACTTAACTCTACTTTTAAGTAGATAATGACCTTTAATCATTATCACACATCAAGATCATAGTTCTTTGTTAGCAGTTGAGAATATGTATGAAATGTAGTTAAGACAATGAATTGATATCATGATAAAGAAAATATACCTAGGAAGATAACGTTTTAATGGAATTTTGTTTTAATGGATGTTTGTTTACCTTATAGGTTTGGTAAATGTCAAAAAAAGTTCATTTTTAGTGAAATTTTAGTATCAATAACAGAAAAAGTTATTATCTAAAAGGCATGGAAATTTCATTGCACATAACAAGGCTATTTCATGTAATAAATATTACCATAGTTAGATCACACAAAAACACATTGTCTTAGGTCATCCATTTCTAGTAAAAGGTGACCTAAAATGAGTTTACCATTAATGCATTATGTTTTCTTTTGAAAGACAGTACCTTAGCTAAGGCCAAAACTTTCTTCCAACCTATTTAAACAGTGACCAGGATTTTTCATGTGTAAAATGTATATTTAGTAAAGTGTCTTGTATATTAAGCAGGAGATCATTTGGTTTGTGCTGGTCCTATAGGTATGCATTTCATAGTCTTAAAATTGCCCCTGAAGAGGTTCTGTCTTATATGGAGATGAGCTTAATCTATATTGTAATGAAGTTCCAACTTGCTGGAGATTCAAAACCGTTAATTTCAGTTAAAGTGTTTAGTAAACTTTTTTTTAATCTATGCCAAACTGCCAAATGTATAGCTGCATATAAAACTACTTTCTGATAGATTATAATACTACCACAAAAATTATGAATAACTATAAAAGCACATAGACACACTTCTAAAGCTTATGTTTCAATCTTTGCCCAACTATTGTTTTGCATTCTTACAAAATTCCAGTAAGGAATTCCCTTCAACTCTGTTACAAGTTTGTTAAGATGTGCAACACAATTCATATCAACTCATAGACTATTGTCTGATTAATGATTAATATTATCAAAACATGATTCATAACACTATCAATAGGAAAGAGTAAAATGAAAATACAGGCAAATAAAGCATTCTTGAGACAAAAAAGCGGGAGAAACACAACCTAAATTGTTTAAAAATAAAATAATCAATATGACTACCTAACAAATTCCCAAAGCAGGCAAAGAGAAACTGGCCTTGCTGCTGAGAAACAAGTCCTTTACAATAACCTTTCACCTTTACTTTGAACTTACTTCTTTATATGTGAATAATTTACCTTGAGTATATTTTCGTACAGAACTGGAGGAAAGACAGGTGCAAATGTCTGAAATGTAAAATTACTTGCATTATACTAAATTTGCATTTAATATAAACTGAAAAATTGTTCTCCAGAATGATGGAGGTGGACAAGGGGGAGGGGAAAAGGAAGGAAGAAATTAAAAAGAAATAAAGAAACAAAAACAAACATGAAAAGGTAAAAAGGTGAAAAGAAAAAGGTAAAAGGGAGAAAAATAGAAAAGCTGAGCAAGTGAAGTTCCTGAAGATTACCTGATTTTTGATAATATATAAAATATAAAAACAAATATAAAAAGATTTACACTTTTGAACTCAGATTGTTCAAGACAGAAATAATTTCCTGAATCAGAACCTCAAGTAAGGCTATGGTTCAATAAACAGTTGCAGTTCATACTTGTAACTCTTGATTTTTATCTATGTTGTAGGAATAAATACGTTTTTCTTATATTATTGAAAACTTCCAAAGAATTTTCTAAAACTGATTTTGCTAAAAATAATAGTTTAAATCATTGCACATATATATGTGTATATGCTTGTGCCTCTCCATTATGTGATACCATATAAAGATAAGAAAAAATAAAATATAAACATACATATACTGTCTACTTAGTGTTGTGAGTGATATACATTTTCCAGTTTCAGAAATTTTTCTGAATGATTATGAATCAGTTTACATGAGACTCCTTCCAGCTCCTTAAGCATCAGCTAACAAGACCATGAGATGAATCTTCTTGGCCATGGTGTGCATCTAAAAGGTAAACTGTAGCATTCCACAGAAGAGCCTTTGTTCTATGGAAGAAACAGAGAGAAAAGACACTTCTCCTGTCCTGCTGTTCAGTTAGTGTCACACAACTGAAAAGTAGAGGATTCACACAGCAGAATACATTTCAAAAAGTATAGGGAAAAAATAAATCTGAGGAGACTCATTAGAGAGGAAATGACTTTTTTGGTCTTGTTTGATTTGATATTTTTTTTAAATTTTGTTCTTATTGCTCTATTTTACATGTTACCTGCTTTGAATTCTTGAACTTATTTTCCGAGTTGCTTGTGTGTCTTCTGTTGTTGTAGTGGGTCTGGGATGGTAGTGATTTTCCACAGTAGCTCTTGCAGTGCTGTGCTTGTTGTTGATATCAATATTATGACTACCACTTGCATAACATCAAGGCTGTCCCTCCAGCATTCCTTCCCCCACCTTCACCAACAGCGGTGAGTGGGCACGATCCTGGGAGGGATCATGGCTGGGACAGCTGACCCAGGCTGACCAAGGAGATATTCCATACCATATGACGTCAGCTCAGTAATATAAACTGGGGGAGAGGAGCAGGAGGGGGAGGCAAGATTCATTCTGGGCCTTCCAAAAGCAACCGTCACGCGTATTGAAGCCCTACTTCTCGGGAGGTGGCCGGACATCGCTGCTGATGGGAAGTAGAGAGTAACAGCTTTATCTGCTTTGCTTTGCTTCTTGCGCGCGCGCGGCTTTGCTATCTTTATATTAAACTGCTTTTATCTTAACCCACGAGACATTTGTCTTATTTTCTTCCCTTCTCTGGCTTGCTTAGGAGGTGGGTGATCAAGTGGCGTGGTGGATGCCTGGCATCTAGCCAGGGTCAAACTACCACAGTTGTTTTTTTTCTGTAAACTTCTATCTTACACTTAAAGTATTAAGAAAGTAAAAATTTTATTTATCATTTCCATGATGTCACATTAATCTTTAATTTTTCTCCTCCTATCTTCCACTGTGTGAATAGCTCAGGAACATGAAGTGTGCTACAGCAGACGTAGAAAACACTTTGATCATTATACGTACACTACATAACTTTCTCAGAGCACATATCTGTCCTCATTCTTTTTGATACAGCTCTAACATTCTCGGAAGTTTTGCTTTCACACCATCATTTCTTTTCATACTGTTTATTCCTCTTTATCTGAAAAAAAAACAAAACAAAACACAACAAGAAAAAATAGTCATTGCTTGACTTCTCTGTCTCCTAGGCCATTTTTTGACTGAGGGTTTTTTTTTTTCAGGAACTTGAAACCTTTGGGAGGACTGAGGTGCGGTATCTCCATTTTTTTTTTTTTCCTGTCATCAGATCACAGACACACACCATATTTAGTAACATAACCATCTGCTTCTTTCACCACTTTTGGACATTGTCCAAAACCTCAAAGATTTTTAAATGTATTGAAGTTCTGTTTATCCCATAAGTAATGTTATTTGGAACAACTCTCTTAATCACAAAGTAGTAGGTAAACCTACCTCTTAACATCTTTTCCATAGAAAGTTCAAAGAGAATAAATATTTTAGTGCATTCAAGACTGGGTAAAATGTTCATTAAATATATATAGAGACCTAGATTCTAGCTGGAGATGACTTCAGCAGTGAACTTGAGGTGTGCCAGTTATAAATACCTGACTTGGCTTGTACCTATATACAGTACTTTTCACATGTCATTGGCTGTTTTGTTTGGTTTGGTTTTTTTTTAACTTAAAGGAATCTCTAAGAAATGCTCTTCCAATGGAAAAAAAAAATAACAGTGAACCAGAAATACAAAATCATAAGTAATTTTCTGCATCTAGAAATGGATCAGATCTAATTATTCTTCTATTTACAGCTGTTTACTCTAAAACCTGAATGGAATGTCTTGATCTCTTTTTCTAGTTTAAAAGCAGAGCTTTGCCTTGAAACAAAGGAGCATGAAAGAAGAAAATCTGCTGTGGTGTGTACATGACGTGAGTCTACATGAGTTGTTCTGCTTACTGATTATGCTTACAATTCATCTGTTCATCTATTCCAAATTCTGGTGTAATCAAACACTCCAAAGAATGCCTTAGAAGATTGAAGAATATGCAATAAGGTTAGGAGACAATGGGTTATAGATACTGAATAAATAGTGATACAGAATGGATTAAGCTATAGCAGTTAGGACAGGTCATTGACATTTAAATTTGTCATCTTCTTTGCAGGAATGTGGCAGTATTAAAGGTCTCTACAACTACTAGGACTGAAGGGATATGCAAGGGGAACTATTTGTCTATGATAAGTGCTGTAATCTCACAAAAAAATACAAAGTCCTTTTGAAAAACAGAAAATTTGAAGTAGCTTTGAAGAGAATTCATCTCCCCTCCTCACAGAAGGGTTATTCTCCATGTTTCATAAGATGCAATAGTCAAAGGTAATAACTCCTCACACTACTCCCCTCTCCCCCCGAAAAAAATTAGAGCTATCAACAGTGATTATTTAATTATTAAAGCAAGTGAACAAATCAACCCAAATATAGAACAAAACACATTCAATATACAATTACTTCAGCAATTACAATTTTTTTATATATTTCCCTCTATGGAGAGCTTTTGAGAAACTATTTCTTTGAGAGTTGCTCTAAACTTAGTGAAGCCTGAAGTATTTTATTCATACACACAGAGGAAAAATGAATCTTGTCTTTTGTATGCAAAGATAGCCATTAATTGCTTAATATTTACCACAGGGACTTTCATAAGCTTATAAAAGGTAATGTAGTCCATTCATGATTAACAGGGGTTAGTCAGGTTAGTGTAGGGGAGCAAGGAATAGAGAGTTCAAGCTCAACAGCCAAAAGAAGGAACTGAAGGATAGACCCAGGCAAAAAGGCACAGGAGTGATAGCTGTAAGAAGTGCTTATGGTAGATAGGGGTGGATATTATGAGAGGTCGTTCAAGACACTGTAATCAAAGCCTTGGCAAAATTAAGACAAACCAGCAGAGATATGAGCTCAGTAAATCTGAGAAACTGAGGAGCACTTGAGAAGCTGACAGTTTCAAAAAGTTATATCCTCCCCTTTCTCTCAACTTCACTGAAAGCTTTTATCTGAAGATTTGCCTTGAAGTCTTGAAGATATTGGCATCATCATGATTTGTCTTTGTTAACAGTTTAAGCTCATGAAAAACAAGAACATAATAATATTATATTTTTCTGAACTTAACAGTTGTTAACTTGTTTTATCTTGGTGAAATTCCATAAGTATTTAAAACAATGAATTCTTTCTCTTATTGACTTTTAAAGAAATATTCCTTCATTTCTATCAAAGGCTAGTAGATCAGGAAGTTCTCTTTTAAAATAGATGAGACTTTTGCACTCTGCAAAATTTTGAAAAGTTTGCCAAATAAACTTTAAAATCTAATTCTTTAAAAGTAACTTTAAGCTGTAGTAGACACTTCATCTAATAGTAATTATAATACCATGATTATTGGTTTCATATACTTATAATCGTTTGTAAAAGATTCTTATACTTAAGAGAATCTAACACTGAATTCCTCAGAGGTTTGTGTTACAACTTTGGGGACTAAATATTAGTGTGACTCTATCATGCTTTCACATCTCTAAGAGTGTGCAATCAGATTTCTTCTTAAGCTTCTCTGCCCTGGATACCCCACCTACTTCTTATCATTCCCAAACTAACCTATGAGGACATCTAGCATCCTTACTTCTGTGGCAAGCTTATTTGAAACTGAGAACCGAAGTGAAGTGAGATAACCTAGAAACTCAGAAAATGTTGAAGTTATTTGGAATGAGCCAAGGACAGAGGTGAGGAGCAAAATGTGCCCCCTACAATTCATGAGGAGATGGTCAGTGACCTGCTGCTCCACACTGATGCTCACAAATCTATAGGGCCAGATGGGGTACATCCTAGGGTGCTGAGGGAACTGACAGGGGTGCTTACCAAGTGTCGTGGTTTAGGCCCATCAGGGAACAAAAGACCACGATTAGCCTCAAGTACCGAAGACTTA
>WBNH01003484.1:26803-46642 GCA_013401255.1 Urocolius indicus | reverse complement strand
CCAGATTGGCCCAGCCAGGCCGGGGGTGGGTCTGAAACCAGGAGTCGGGGGAGAGTCTAAAAAACTTTTACCGGGTCTTCACTGCAACCCGCTCCCCCTGTTACTAAGCAAAAGCAACTCCTTGCTAAACCATGACACCAAGCCAATGTCCATAATTTATCAGCAGTCCTGGCTGACTGGGGAAGTCTGGTCTGATAGGAAGTCAGCCAATATAACATCCATATATAAGAAGAGATGGAAGGATAATCCAGGAAATTACAGGCCTGTCAGTTTGACTTCAGTGCCCAGGAAGCTGATGGATCAGATCATTCTAAGTTCTAGTATGCAGTACATGCAGGACAACCAGATGATTAAGCCAAGTCAGCATGGGTTTATGAAGAGCAGTTCCTGTTTAACAAACCTGATCTCCTTCTATGACAGGGTGTCTCACTTGTTGGATGAAGGAAAGACTGTGAATGTTGCCTATTTTGACTTTAGTAAGGCATTTGACACTGTTTACTGCAGCATTCTCTTAGAGAAATTAACTGTTCTTGGCTTGGATGAGCATACTTTCCTGGATGAGAAACTGATTAGATGATTGTGTCCAAAGAGCCATGGTCAATGGAGTTAAATCCAGTTGGAGGCTGGTCATGAGTAGTCCCCCAGGGCTCAGTACTGGGGCCACTCATGTTTAACACCTTTATTAATAATCTAGATGAAGGGACAGAGTACATCCTTAGTAAATTTACAGATGACACCAATCTGGGTGGAAGCGTCAATCTGCTTGAGGGTAGGGAAGATTTACAGAGACATCTGGATAGGCAGGATGTCTGGGACAAGACCAATACCATGAGTTGCAATAAGGTCAAGTGCCAGGTCTTGCACTTGAGTCACAACAACCTCCAGCAGCGCTAAAGGCTTGGGGAGAAGTGTCTGGAAAGCTGCCAGGGAGAGAGGGACACAGGAGTGTTGATTTGACAGCGGCTGAACGTGAGCCAGCAGTGTGCCCAGGTGGCCAGGAAGGCCAATGGTATCCTGGCCTGTATCAGCAACAGTGTTGTCTGCAGGAGTAGGGAGGTGATCATTCCCTTGTACTCATCTTTGATGAGGTCGCACCTTGAATTCTGTGTCTCATTTTGGGCCCCTCTCTACAGGAAGGAAATTGAGGTGTTGGGGAGGATAGAGACGGGTTGGCAAGCTAGTAAAGGATTTACAGCAGGTCTCATATAGGGAACAGCTGAGAGATCTAGGGCTGTTTAGTCTGGAGAAAAGAAGGCTCAGGGGAGATCTTATCACTCTCTACAACTACCTAAAAGGAAGTTGTAGTGAGGTGGAACTCGGTCTGTTCTCCATAGTAACAAGCAATAGAACAAGAGGAAATAGCTTTAAGTTGTGCCAGGGGAGGTTGATGTTGGATATTAGGATGAATTTCTCTACTGAAAGGGTTGTCAGGCATTGGAACAGCCTGTCCAGGGAGGAGGTGGAGTCATCGTCCTTGGAGGTGTTTAAGAGATAGTTGCATGTTGCACTTAGGGAAATGGTCTAGTGGTTGACAGGGCTGAGACGAAGGCTGGACTCAATGATCTTAAAGATCTCTTCCAGCTGAAATGATTCTATGATTCTAAGGCATTTTCTAATTGTTAATCTTTCATTTAATGATTGAAGACCTTAAAGTTCTGATAAAAGTAACGAGCTAATTTCATCATGATTTTTTTAATGCTTTGAAATTATAATTTATTTCTGAAGAACAAAAATTGCTTTGACAGACCTGCTTTAAGGTTTCTGTTAAAACCACTTGTGTGGGTTTTTGTTTGAAGCCACATGACCAGGGCCTCTTATTTCAATTTCAAGATAGAGCTATTTAATAACATAAATACAAAAGATTTCCACAGCATCATCCTTCCAGCAGTAAGACCATATTAAAATTAACTAGCATTTTTACAGGGGGGATGGGGGAATGACTTTGAATTTACAGCATATTGCTCTGAATGTATCTGTATCTTACGCCTAAAGGAGTATATTACAGATTTTATGTAAAGAATGAATCATAATAGATCTTTTTTTTTCAAAATGTAGCATAAAATAATATTAAGATGAAAAGTTCAGGCAGGTGAAAATTACACAAAGAGACTGCAAGCACACTGGATATAACAAACACCATTTTAGCACCCAAGAAGCGTTTTCCTCCATAATACTTAGCTTGTATCCAGTTAACAAGTTTCAGAAATGGACAAAAATTTTGTTAATATGCATTTTTAGTTCATATTTCATTAGTTCATGCTATCTGAGCTGAAGTTAAACTAAACTTGTTTTTATCATGCCTTCCCTTCTGATCTGTCCACTTTCCTCAGCTCCCATGATCTCAATGCTAATTGTGATGTACAGCTGATGACTAACTTGATTAAAAGGTTAAGATACATCTAAAGGCATAATGCTTTTCTCTTCAGTGATAAAAAAGGTTCATAAATACCATTATAGAGTACTCTGGATTAGTCAACCTTAGTGTAATTTGCAACTAGTGATATTGTTAGACTTTATGTGAGACAGAGAAATTGGTTTTCACCCCAACAAGACTGATGTGAAGTCAATTATGTCACAATCATTTGTTCTGCTCCATGTGTAAGCTAGGATACAAGATACCACATTGAATAAAAGGACCCAGCACTAACCTCTTCCTTGACCATTTGCTGCACATGAAATAAGGCTTTGCTGCAAGACACCAAGACTAAGTTTTGATTGCTTCTCTCATGCTAAACAGCATGAGAATCATAAGGCTAAATACATTTCATCACCCAAAAAGAAATCTTGACTAATAATGGAAATCATTGATAATAGAATAGTACAGTTTTTTGTTTCTTCCAAACATTCTTCTGTGAACACAGGTATGCTCTTTTTGTCTCAGTCTCCTAGAATTTTGAGTGCATCTGAGGTTAGCAAGGTTTGTTGATATCAAAAATGTTAGGTGAAGTCATTGTTATCTTCTTGTAAGTATTTCAGTAAATTAAGAAACTAACATTATCTCATGAACATGTGTTGTAGGTGGCAAATACAATCCAGCTTAAGAGTTGAGCAGAGAGCAATCTCATGAGTTTCAACAAGGACAAGTACAGAGTTCTGCATCTGGGAAGGAACAACCCCATGCATCAGTACAGGCTAGCAGTTGAACTGCTGAAGAGCAGCTCTGCACAGAGAAACCTGGGAGTCCTGGTTGATAATAAGCTAACCATGAGCCAGCAATGTGCTCTCATGGTCAAGAAGGTCAATGGCATCCTGGGATGCATCAAGAAGAGTATGGCCAGCAGGTCAAAAGAGGTTCCTCTCCCCCTCTACTCTGCCCTGGTGAGGCCTCATCTGGAGTCCTGTGTCCAATTCTGGGCTCCCCAGCTCAAGAGGAACGGGGCACTTCTGGAGAGTCCAACGCAGGGCCACCAAGATGATCAGGGGACTGGAACATCTTTCATACAAGGAAAGGCTGTGGGAACTGAGGCTGTTTAATCTAGAGAAGAGGAAACTGAAGGGGGATCTCATTAATATTTATCAGTATATAAAGGGTGAATGTCACAACGTTGAGACATCTCTTTTTTCTATTGTATCTAGTAAAAGGACAAGAGGTAATAGTTTCTGTTTATTTTCATATTTCAAAGACACACATTTGAACTGTGATTTCAATGCTATCACTTGTCAGTATGTTTTACACTCTGGGGGAAACAAAAAGAATTACTGTTATCTCTTTTTTTCATATTTAATAAAGAATAGTTAATAATTGCACCAACTCCTTAAGTGATTTTTATTTTACATTTTCAAGACTATGTAAATTTTACTTGTATCTTTTTCTATTTGCTGTTTGCAAATAATTTTTTTCAAAGGTACTGTAAATTCTTAATAAAGGGTAAGAAATTGTTTTATCACATTTACACTGGTAATAAATTTTACCATCTTGTTCCTGTACAGCCCATTGTATTAATTAATTCATATATTTTTAATGTAGAATTGATTAATACAAAATCTTTATTGAGTTTCGAAGCTTCATATTCTTCTATTTATGCTCAAGAACTCAAGACAAGCCTTTTAAAAATAAGCAAACAAAATTACCACATCTAATACAAAAAAATTATGCAACATAAGCAGTTTACTGGGCAACAAAACTAAACTTAAAATACAACTCTCCATAGCTCCTTTCAGAATGGATTGCATACTGGTTGACATTTGACTGCAAGACTCAGGACGAAAAGGAAGATTTGAATTTACTGTTTTATAGTGTAGAAGAGGGTGACACTGAATTGTCTTAACTAGAAGTGAAGCTAGATGTCAAGGTTTAGGCCCATCGAGGGACAAAAGATCATTATTTGACTCAAGTACCACAGACCTGAGAGTTCCTAAATGGCAGGGAGGGCTTAATTGCTGCTTATGGTCCCTGACAAAACAGACAATCCACCACCACTAAAGCATAACCATAAAACCTCAAAACATAACAAATAGAAAACAACACAGAGTGGTACAATGATGACAAGCACAACCAGCCCTTTAAGACCATCTGCTCCTCACCCTTCCTCTCTTCCCAGACTCAGAGTCCTGATCCCATTGTTTTTTTCTGCTTCCCCACTGAAAGGCTCGGGGGGGCAGGGAATGAGAGTGTCAGTCAATCTATTCCTGATAGCTTCTTCTGTTTGTCTCTCCTCAGTGCAGATGAGCTCTGCACTGATCATCCCTGCTCCTTTGCAGGGTCCCTCACACACATAGCAGCCCTGCACGGGCCTCTCTGAAGTGCGTTCATCTCAAAGGCTGCAGCTCCTCTCCTCCTCTCCTGGGGGCCTGCTCTGCAGCCCGCAGGCTCTCCAACATGGCCTGCACCATCGCCGCCTCCTCACACAGTCTCCTGACCGTCCGGGTGCATTCACCCGGAGCTCCTGGTGACTCTTAGTTCTGCCATTGCCCTCCATGGGTTGCAGGGGCACAGCCTGCATTCTCACCACAGGTTGCAGAGGGGTCTCTAGCCTGGTGCTCCTCCTTCCTTCCTCCTTCTGAGTCTGTGGTGTTCGCAAGGTTATCTCCATCTTGTACCACTCCTATATTCCCACTTCAAATTCCTGTCCTTAAATAGTGGTGGCAAAGGCACCTCTGGGTCAGAGTTGGGTGTAAATCCAAGAGCCCAAGGAAGGTCCTAGAACTTTACACTGGCTCTGCACTGCAGTCCACTCCTCCTTTTACCAAGCAAAAGTGGCTCCTTGCTAAACGATGACACTATAGAATCAAAGAAAAAAAATCATACTGAAATCTAGTTGAAAGCTTGGTGGTTTAGAATCCATCTCAGCTTGCTGGTATTCAGCATCGTTCTCTCTTTTGGAGAGAAAGCAGGAAAAATATAAATGCTTCTACCTGCCCAGGCAGTCACTTTCAGTCAATGTTTTCTGTTTTATTGCGTGCAGACATGATAACCCTCTGCTGACAATTTCTTTCATCATTTTCTTCATTGATTTTCCTCAAGATCTCATGATTACATTCTCAGTATGAGACACAAGATCTTTCTGTGACAGTAATTTGTATTAAGACTTTCAGAATCTCTCTATTTCTATATCTTTCTTTCTCTCCCTTTCTTTCTTATTTCTCTCTTTCTCGTCATTAATTAAACAGTTCCAAGATTTCTTTCCTGGAACTCCACAATATTTACCATCTAAGGAAGCTAATGATGACACTGCTGGAATGATATATGTTTGTTCTCTTGAGTGTGAAAATAAAAGAAATAAAAAATCAACAACAGTAGTCAACAAAAGCAGCAACTAAGGCAAAGTTCAGATATTTCTATATAGTGCTATTTTTAGCTTTCTTATACATAAAATGACATAACTGTGAATTTAATCAGCTACTAAAGTCATGAAGCTTAACAGTGTGTATAAACCATAACCAAAACAAACCAAGAAAACTACAGATAATTTCTTGTTAACCTTGCTTTCTTGAGCTTTTATTAGTCGGAAAACAGAATACAACAATGTATGAGAACTACAGGTGTATGTGAATAAACATCTTAATTTCTTCTCAAAGTTGAAATTAATGATACCATAGACTTGATTTTGCATGGATTTTTCAGTGTGTATGCATTATGGAAGTGTTCAATATTAGTTATGTTCTTCTGCTATGTTAAAGACGATGTTTTATAGACCAAATTCTTTGCTATGACACTACATCTCTATTACATTACACTAACAATTAAAAAGAATGTTCTTCAACACAAATAGTCCTGCTCCTACAACACATATACATCTCAGTTGAACACTCCAGAACTGATCAGCTGTTCATACATCTCCCGTGTATCAATACTGCCTAGTTTGGGTATTTTACATTATGTCTTCAAAGACCTGTCAGTTCATATGTTATATACATTTATGGAAATTGTAATTTGAAGACCAGTTGCCTATATACCAAAAAAATGTCTGGAAAAGCTCATTCCTGAAGTGCTTAACCCTCACTTGGCACTTTAATACATTGCAGAATAACCAATACTCTTTAGGTACTTAACTGAGCCACCAAGGCTCAGTAGTTGCTACAGTAAGATACATAGCTTAAACTCTCTTGAGACACTGAAATAACCCAGACAGGTGTTTAATCTTTGCAGTTGGAAGCACTTGGTATCTTACAAATATACAAACACATAGTACTCACGTACATCTTTGTGACTATCTACCACACTAGTCAGGGACAGTTACAGTAAGAAATACAGTTAAATAGAAGTACTTAACCTCTTTACTTTACTTTTCCATGATTCTTCCACTTATTTAAAGATACTCCCCATTCCTTTTTGTATTGTGACATTCACTATTTTCTTGCCACGTTATTTCAAATCTGATGTTTTCAACCCTGGCCTTTGAATCTCTTATCAAAAAATCATATTACCAAATCATATTTAATGCTATCTTATTTCCCAATTTTTATGACCATTGACCTTGCTTACTTACTGTTTTCTGCCTTCTTATATGATATAGGTTACACTGTGCATCTTTACTACATTTTCGTTAAGAAATTAGAACTTAAACTATATGATACATCGCATAACTGCTGTTTAGAATGTTATTCATGGACTATAGTCAGTGTAAGAGCGGAGATTTTGAACGTATGTACAAAATTTATCAAAATGAATTTTTGTACCTTTTGAATCTTTCCTCATGAAATGAAAAACTACACCTTCTTGTTTTCCTTTCCTCTTGAAACTAGGAATAAATAACGATCAATAAAGAATTATCATGTGAAAGACTTAGACATAAAAAGAAATTAAATTTAATCTTATATACACCTGATATTAAGAATTAGAGCTAGAACACTTACAGATTTTTGCATCGCATCTATAGAAAAATATTTGAATATCTTGAAGACTTATTTTAGTTTCAGAAAACATATCAATTACCTTTTAACCTAACATTATTCTACGTGATTCTATATTTTCTGCTAAAGTTGTTGAGAATGTTGTATATTCTACCCTTTATGTGTCCGAAACAAACACACGATCAATTATTTCACATCCTTTGTCTGAGTAAATGAAGGAGAATGATGAAGAAAAAAAGAGGAGACAGAACCTGATAAAGAAGTTTGAAACCTCTGAAGCTTGAGTGACTAAGGATATCTGTGAGTGGGAAGATGGATCAAGTAAAGAGCATTCAGTTTCAGTGTCATCTACAACTGACATTTATCATTTGTGTTGCAAGTAAAGCAAGAAAAATTAAGGACCCCTGAGAGAGCAGAACAAGTTATTGATCACAGCTTTGTAAACTCTAAAGTCTTGTACTTGAATCTGGAGTAAGTCCTTTAAAAGAGCTGTGTAAGCTCAAAACTCGGCTTTGGTTGAGCACTTGAATAAAAACTGGCATAGTTATCTGGAAGTGCTGTAAGGATACATTTGAAGTAAAGTTACAAATCTGCTTTTATTACAGTCAGAAAATTGTGCAAATTTACCGTTTTCATTTTAACTTAAAATTGGATCTCTTATGCTCTGAAGTATTTAATATTACACATTTGTTCACTGTCTGTTGATATCAGCTACACTATTCATGGTAGCAATAGAGACAAATTTAGAGAATCTGTTTTATCCTTCAATATATCATATATCAGATAAGGTAATTCCATAAAATTGTTTGTGTGGTAGTATGTACATTTACAAATTTGACTTAGGAAAAAAGGTTTCACCTGTCAAAAGTTATGATCTAAACAATGATATTTAATCATAGGACAAAACTCCGGGTAGATAAACATACACAGAGGACTTTAGTCAGAGAGATTATATACAGCCTAAGCATCTATATCTAATGTTTCTTAATAGCTGTCTGTAGACAACTTCTTAGCCATGACCAGCACAATGGTCTTCAAAGGAATTCAGGTGTAATTCAGGACATATGAAATTTATGTTTTAAAAGTCAAATTCTAGAAGCCTTATTTCTGTCTATTTTCTTACAAAAATTATTATATAGTTTCTATTAAGAACCTAATTAAGTAAAAAAATAGGTAAAAATGACAAAAATTACTTGCATTTTCACTGCTTTCATTTACTTTGGGAAGTAAATACAACTCAGTGTGTTTTTAATTTCAGACGTTC
Organism: Urocolius indicus; assembly: GCA_013401255.1. NCBI lineage: Eukaryota > Metazoa > Chordata > Aves > Coliiformes > Coliidae > Urocolius > Urocolius indicus. The sequence continues at coordinate 38,085 of WBNH01003484.1, read as the reverse complement.
ATAAAGTTTATTTCTGAAATGAGTAAGTTATAAAACATTTTCAGGAAAGCTGGGCCTTTAAGATCTTATGCCAAAACCCTTTAAAAATATATCTAATTGTAAAGAAACTATCACTGTAATATAAGAGCAATCTCAGTAAATCTCCTTTTATTATGAAACAATATACATTAATGTATTTGATTCATTACCAGCCTTTGACTATGTAATTCTTAATATTCCATTTGTTAAATGCTAGGGTGTGGAAAGCATAATAAATGAGTAACTATCAGAGGGTTTTCTATACTTTAGTTCTCAGAAAGGTATAAAGAATCTGTACTAGCTATCAGTTCTTTGAACATAATAAGCATTTTACATCAGGATGTGATGAAGGAAGCTTGCCTGCTATGCAAAATTTGCTAGTAGAAAAGCACTAAGAATGGGGCACTATGCAAAATTCTCTCCTTTGTAGAGTTAGAATATTTCCTAGAAATGTTGAGAATGTAATCTTCATACTCCCATTCTTGTGCAGTATTTACATGAGTATATGTGCTTCCAACTTTCTGAACTAAAGATGTAGGATCCTGAACAAGCATCCTTCATGTATTTATTTGGCTGCTGCATACTAATGGTTTCCTACTTGATACCTCAGTGTGAGGTCTGGAAAACAGGCCTTCCAGCCCTCCTCCTCTTCTAGCTAGACAGGGAGGGCTGCTCACAGGAACATGTAGACATAGCTTTTTGGCTTGTTTTGGGACCTAATCCAGCATAACAACTCTGCCACTCCTCTATTGATAGTTTGGTTTCTTTTTTCTCCCTCTGTACTTCACTCCCATAAATACTTTTAGTTTTTGTTTGTGTACTGTAAGTTGAAACTCATTTCTCTGTGTGTGTGTAAGAAATTTAGTTGCCAAGACCTGTATGTCTACACTAAAAAGGGCTAAAGAGCTTAGACTGTCAGAGCTTGAAAAGGTAGGATAGGAAAAATTTGCAAGGCCTGGGCTAACAAGGCTGCAGAGTAGGAAAAAAAGAACTTCTGTATTAGACTTGTAAAGGCTATAGTCTGAAAACTTTGAATGCTAGGATACATAGACGTCATGGTTTAGGCCCATCCAGGGACAAAAAAACCAAAATTAGACTGAAGTATCAAAGACTTTAAGAACTCCCGAAGAACAGGAGGGGCTCTGTTGCCAATTATGGTCCACGAAAAAACAGACAAGGCTACTCAGCTTGGGGAAGAAAGCAGAAAAATGATTTATCCTACCAACAACTAAAACATGACCGTAAAACCCCAAAACATGATGAAGAACGCAACCAGCCCTTTAAGACTACCTTCTCCTCTCCCCTCCCCTCTTACCAGACTCAGAGTCATGATCCTGGTGTCTTTTTCTCTTCCCACACTGAATGGGTTAGGGGGGGCAGGGAATGGAGGTTTCAGTCAACTGTTCCCGATGGCTCCTGCCATTTCTCTCAGGGTAGGTAGGCTCCTCGCCGGTCCCCCCTGCTCCTCTGTGGGGTACCTCACACACACGGCAGCCCTGCACGGGCCACTCTGATCTGTGTTCGTCCCAAAGGCTGCAGCCTCTCTCCTCCTCTCGTGTGGATCTGCTCTGAGGCCCACATGCTCTCCAGCACGGCCTGCGCCATGGCCGCCTCCTTGTAATGGGAAAGGTCATGTTTGTTAATCAAATCATAAAAGACAGGTTGAATAAGGGACCACTAAGATCATTGTAAAAGCTAAGTCTTGCAGAACCTTGGCATTGTAAAAGCTAAACCTTGCAGAACCTTAACCACGAACATTTTGTAATGAAAACAGGTGTAGCTTGCTCAATACACGTATATTAGAGCTTATAGATTGCGCATGAGCTAACGGATTCCAGAAGAGGGGTCATTCCAGATGCCACAAAATTTCCATAGTTTGCCTGATGCTCCAATCACAAGAAAAACTACAATAACCGAGGGCATATAATTTTTTTCTGCTTTATGCTTTCTTATAAGCCCTGGCCTTGAAATGGCACTCCAGATCCTCTAAACATCATACTAATGGTGGAGTATAATGAACTTACTTTACACTCAGTTCTAATGAGATGTCACCATAAAAAACAAACTAACAAACAAACAAACAAACAAAAACAGAGTATGCCTTATCCCAAATAAATTTTGGCCATAAGCTACAGAGAATCGTGAGCATGAGAGCATCTTTCTATTTGATTTCTGTTTCCTGCAATCTACCTCATTCCAAAAACATATGTACTTGGCAAAACTAGAGTTCTAACTAACTTTGATTAGTGGACAGAGATCATACCCATATCTGTACTATCATCTGAGCAATCCCAGGTGCTGGAGAGAAGAGATAAATTTTAAAACTAATGTCACAATCACATTGCAAAGATGTTGGGGGAAAAAAAATGACCTAAAATTATAGTAATTCTTCTGGGTATTTTTCTTTTTTTTTTAAAAAAAAAAAAGTTGTAAAACTAAAAACCTTTGTATTTTGATTGATTTGATATCTTCAAGTGTTTTTTTCTGACCTTTCAGGATATTAATATTTTAATGATTTATATTAAATAGCTTTAAAATAATGCAAAGCTTAAATGCCCACTGAATAAACTATAGAATAGCTGTACTAGGTAACAAGATGATAAACATTAAAATAGCTCTCAGGGAATACAGCTTTTGAGATAGCAAGGACTGCCAAGAAGTCTAACAGAAAATTGAGAAGATTAATTTTGTATATATTACAAATGCTTTTATGAAAGTTGCAATAAATACTGCTGCAACATTTAATAAAGCAATATCTAGAAATATCAGTAAATATGTGTAACAATGGATTTGAAACACTCCTTACGAATTCCACTGTTGCCTTCTGTTAGTTTGTGAGAACATAATGAGTCCTTTGAGATTATCAGAAGGTAAACCAGGAGGAGGGGCTGTTTCAGAGGAAAAAGTCGCTCTTTCCTGTTGACCTAGTTAGAGTTTACTTCTCAAAAATAGGTCTTTTCCCTAACTCCTGAATAACTCTCAGTGTGAAGAAATAGGAACAGATTTCATAAAACAGGCAAACAGATTAACTTCTTGTTATGCTCTGTTCTTTATAATGCACATGGGACAACAAAATAAGAATTCTCTATTTCAGACAAAAAAGAAAAGAAATTGCCATATTGCTTTCAAACAGTCTTCATAATACAAATCAATCTGTCTTTCAAGTAAAATCCATAGAAGTCTGGAGAACAGGGATTTAAACTTTTTAAAAGACTTCTAAGAACCATAGATGAAGTTTTCTCTAAGCTTCAATAGTTGTTTAGATAGACAAATCTTAATTCAGTTTTGGCTTTCAGTTTATATGTCTTTTTCTACCAAAATGTATGTAAAGTAGATATAAAATGCAACTCAATCAGACACAGTGTTTACACTAATTCTGCTGTAGCACAACTGACAGCAACAAGGCATCTTATTTTCTTCTGTGTGTCACTGATGAACAAAAATATTTTTTTAATGACCACATCTTTTCATTTTTGCTGTCTTTAAAGCAGAAGTCATGAGGACTTATGGAAAAATAGACTCTACGTGCAGAGATAGATTTTTTTTTTTTCAGAGAAATTAACCTCATTATGTTATATTGCACTGTTAAGTGTTCTGCTTTTGATCAGTCAGTAAGCTCCTATAGTGAAAGGTGAATTATGAAATTGGTCGACTGGAAAATCATTTGGAGAATTAAAACACTGGAGACAAACTAGTATTAAAATTTGGATGAAAAGATGATAAGAACATCCATACAGGGTGAATTCAGTGTAGACTTTTAGTCTTCTGATATCAGAGACCAGGAAACTGATACTGCTCCCTAAGGGCAACTTAACTGTGAGCAGAGTTACCTCAATACAAGTCATGCTTCACCTGACCACAATGGACAAAGCCAGCTGCTAATAACAAGGTTCATCAGTGTTTCCAGACAAGTGAAAAAATTCCACAGACCTAAGGTCCAATTCATGAGGTCCAGCCAAGAGCAGTGTAGTGGTTTTACCTGAGCCAGGTTTTTCGGTAGTAGGGGTACTAAAGGGCTGGCTTCTTTAAACAAAAAGAGTTGCCAGAAGCTTCCTCTGTAGCTGACAGGGTTAGGGCCAGTCAGTTTTAAGCTGGACTCTGCACCTGACCCAGGCTTGGCTAATTAGTGGTGGAGGTAATGCCTCTGTGAATAACATATTTGAGAAGAAGAAGTTGTTTCGCAGTCGTAAAAAACAGCAGCAGCAACAGGGAGGAAGAATGTGAAAACATCTCCGCAGACACCAAGGTCAGTGGAGAAGGAGGGGGAGGGGGGTGCTTAGGCACTGAAAAGAAGGCTCATTTTGATATGTGGTGAGGACCATGGTGAAGCAGGTTGTCCCCCTGCAGTCCATGGAGGACCACTAGCAGAGAAGGAAGCAGAGATCCACTCACAGCCCATGGGGGAGGTGCGCACACCGCAGCGGGTGGATGTCTGTCCCTGAAGGACTGTCTCTCCCAGGGAATGACCCACGCTGGCCAATGTGTGAGAAGCTGCCCTGTGGGAGGTCCTATGCTGGAGAAGTTCATGAGGGACTGTGTCCCGTGGGGAAGGAGCCCACAGTGTAGCAGTGGGAAGTGTGAGGAGGCCTCACCCTGAGAATGAGCGTGGCAAAGTCCATCTGTAATGAACTGACTGCAACTCCGATCTCCCATCCTCTGCCCCACTGAGGGGGAAGGAAAGGGAGTCCCAGGAAGTGGAGGGGTGGGGGGAGGTGTTTTAAGGTGGTTTTATTTCTCCTCTCCCTGCTTTTATTGTTTCTTTAATAAATCAAACCTTTTTCTCCCTAAGCTGAGTCTGTTTTGCCCATGACACTAATTGCTGAGTCATCTGTCTGTCCTTATCTCAACTGACAAACAGTTTGTTATATTTCTCTCTCTCTCCTGTCCAGTTTAGGAGGAGGAGTGATATTATGACTGGATGGATATCAGGCTAAACCACCACAAGCAGCAAGAGACAGGCCCAAAGACAGGAGTGGAAACAAGTAACAGTATACTTCTTAGGGAAGCATCCAGAAAACAAAGTACCTGCTAGTTAGGTGGGAAATCCACAGTGTTAGAAAAAGTTGAACTGGAGACAAGCATACCTTAAACACAGCTCAACCAGGAACTGTCTGCCTAAGACTGTGCTTAGCTGGGGGCTCTGGACCTATGGGCTGAGGGAACAAACGCCCCAGGTGAGGCTGATTGGAACCATTAAGTCCTATCAGTGCCCTCATGACTCTCAAAGACAAAAAGAATGAGAAAACAGAAGCCTAAAATTTAGGTTTCATATTTTAGTAAAATAGATCAGGCAGTCTCCCCCTTCCTCTCAAAAAAATCCAAATCCTTCAATCTTTTAATTTAATCCCATTTGATATATTAAAATGTAACTGACCAAATAATGAATTCAACTTATAGGTTTCACATCAGAGAGACTGTTTCAGGTAGGACCAATACTTGAGGGTTTTTTTTTTATGCTGTAGAGAAACACTCTAAAATATTTTCTCATGTCAACAACATCTGAACTTCTTAAAATATTTCTGTTCAATCAAAACAGTGACATATCAAATGTACAAAACTTTTAGATAATACAGTTTGATGTTTTTTTAATCACGGAGGGTAGGTCTTTCCCAAAATTATATTATTCATAGAATGTAAATTAAGTCATGTCTATATTGCTTTTGAACACAGAATTCAACCCATGTTTCAGCACAAGCTTGACTTACATCCCACCTACATTCTTGTATTCTGTGACTGAATGATTGCTGCATGGAACAAAGTCCATTATCAGAAAGTCTGTGGACAGTACCAGACTGAAAGGAGAAATCAGTTTGCTGGAGGGCAGGGCTGTTCTTCAGAGGGATCTGAATGGCCTGGAACCATGTGCTGACAGGAACCTCTTGAAATTAAATAAAATCACATGCAAAGTTCTTCATTAAAGATGGAATAACCTCAGGTTATAGTATGGGCTGGGGGCCAGTTTTCTAGGAAGTTGAAGATGAGCCAGCAGTGTGCCTTCACAGCAAGGGAGGGCAAACACATCCCAAGCTGTATATTAACAGTGTAGTCAGCAGAATTAAGTAAGTGGATTTTCCTCTCTATTCACTACTTCTAAGACTGCATCTGGAATGTTATGTCTACTTTTAGTCCCCTCAGTGTAAGGAGGATAATGGTACTCGAGCAGATCCATCAAAGGCCACCAAGTTCTGAAAGTTCTGAAACATTGGATTTATAAGGAGAATGTGAGATAATGGTGTCTGTTCAACTTGGATAAGGACACAGGGAGCCTTTCTACAAATATGTAATCACACAATATATATGAGACAATGATACATTCTTCTCAAAGGTGCACAGTCCTATTCTCCTGGGATAATCTGTTCCTGGAAAATGCTGATTAGATAGCCAGGTGTTTTGGTGCTTTTTTCTTGTTTGTTTGTTTTGCTTTATTTTTTTTATTTCTTTATTGTTTAGTTGGCATGGTTTTTTTTATTCAGAGGAGTTGTTAAATACTAAAAGACAACTTCTGAAATCACCATCTTTGGACAAATCTCTGATCAGCCAACCTAATAAGAGCTACTCTGGATAGCGTCTGGATTAGAAGACCTCCACAAGTCCCTTCCAACTTAAATAATGATTATATGATACTATATATAATACTTTTAATTGGACTATGTAGAAAATAATCTTTTGACTATGTAGAAAAAATTACAATCTTATTTAAAGATATAAAAAGTAGAGACCTAAAGATCTAAGAAGTGATAATGTATGAAGACATTGTATTTTTACTACTTACTCCTATGAAATATTAGTGAATATCATATCTGAAGCAACTTGCTTAATGTAGTAGAAATATCAAAGCTGTGCATTATGACTTGTGAACCAGATAAAAGAGGAGTCTTTTAGCATGAGACATATGTATATACACAGTTGTATATATTTTTAATTATTTTACATACACACAGAAATGCACACATAACAATGGGTTTGTGTGGCCAGGTTTTGGTATCTGGTGGCTACAGATATGATTTCTTTAATCAAAGAGCTGCTAGAAGCTTTCCCTATATCTAATAGGTCCAGTGCCAGTCAATTCTAAGATGGACCCACAGCTGACCAAGGCTGAGAAAATTAGTGATTTAGGTAAAGCCTCTGTCAACAATGTATTTCAGAATGGGAAGAAGGTGATGCACAGATGTAAAACTGCAGCAGCAACAGGGAGCAAGAATATGAGAAAAACATCTTTGCAGACACCAGAGTCGGTGGAGATGGAGAGGTTGGAGGTGCCCAGACACCGGAAGAGGGATTGCCCTGTGACCTGTGGTAAAGCCCATGGGGAGGCAATCTGTCTCTCTGCAGCCCACGGAGGCCATGTTGGAGGAGAGATCCACTCTCAGCTCACAGATGACCCCACACCAGAGCAGGTGGATGCCTGAAGGACGCTGTAAATCTGTGGAAAACTCATACTGGAGCAAGTTGCTGACAGGACCTGGGAACTCATGGAGAGGAGAGCCCATGCCAGAACAGGTTTGCTGGCAAGACTGATGATCCCATGGGGGACTCACACTGGAGAAGTCTGTTCCTGAAGGACTGTTTCCCCTTGGATGAGCCTCATGTTAGCACAGTTTGTGAAGAACTGTAGTCCAGGAAACTTGGAGTCCAAGGGAAGGACTCATGTTGCAGAAGTTCATGAAGGACTGTCTCCCATGGGAAGGATCCCACACTGTAGCAGTGGGAAGTGTGAGAAGATCTCTCCCTGCAAAGAAGCAGTAGCAAAGTCCAGATGATCATAACCCTTATTCCCCATCCCCTGCACCACTGAGAGAAGGAAGTAGAAATGTACAAAGCAGGGGGGACATATTTTAAGATTTGATTTTTATTTCTCATTTCCATATTCTATTTTGTTTGTTAATAAATCAAAACTATTTATCACCAATTTGAGTCTGTTTTGCCCATGATGGTAATTGCTGAGCAATCTCCCTGTCCTTATCTCAACTTGGGAGCACTGTGTTATATTTCTTTCTCCCCTGTCCATTTGAAAAGTGATAGGATGATTTGGTGAGTACCTGACACTCAGCCAGGGTTAAACCACCACACAAAGAAATTGCAATGTACATATATGTCGACTATTGATATTTTAAGTATAATAGTCTAAATACAGCCACAGTAATCTTTGACATTATGTGATTAAGACTTAATGCTCATACAGGCAAAAAGGACAATTGGAGAATATTAAGAAAAGAGCAGGGCAAGATTCTAACTCTGATAGAGAAAAAAGGATATTAAAAATGTGCAGGCTTGAGGTACAGATAACAAGAGCTGTTAAAAAGGAGACCAACTTTACACTGATGAATTGAAATGACTTATAGTATGTCATAATGTAATAATGTATCATGCCATGGAATGAGAAAAATACCATTTTCACTTCTCTGTGTGTTTTAAGGGAGATTCTCTTGGTCACTGGCTAGATTAAAATATTTCTATTTCAAATCATATGTTTTAACATTAAGCAAATGAACCAAATCCTCCAACGAATAGTGCTTCTGTTGCATTGCTAGTATATTCGTCTAGATTGTAAAAACCCTAAAAACAGATATATGCCGGTAAAGGTTCTTGCTGTCACATCACTGCCTAAAATATCTGAAGTGATACCAAGAAGGTGTCACTTACAAGAAATATATCCTGGTACTGATTATCAGAACTATTTAATGACATTACATTTTTGTTAATCATGGACATTTGAGTACTCACAGAACTCATAGAATATGAATCCAATAAAAGTTATCATGATGTGTCTGTTGAAGAGCCATTCTGAGTTAGGGAAGGAAAAAAAAAAAAGAAAAAAGAGCAAGGGCTCACATACATGGCATATCTCATAAGGTTTGCAAAATCAAGGTTAGAGAATGCCCACTTTGTGCTTTAGACACCAGTCAGATGAATTCACCAAATTAGCTTCCACAGTTCATCTACGTTATGAAATAACACTATTTCTCTCAATGACTGATTAGATATGTACATATAATAGTTTTCATTTTACATATATATTGGATTTTGTACCATAAATGACGCCTGTATATTTTGTTAGCAAAATCTTATTCATCATGAAACAGGACCTACCTTAAATTATTCTACATCCATCACATCCCCTTCCATTAAACTACTGAAAGTTCATCTACAGGCAGTGCAGTTTATGCTCTGTTACACTTCAGTCCATAATGGATTATGGCCAGTAGGTTGTCCTTGGAAGAAGAGAAAACAAAGATTAACAGTCTTGATAGTGATGTTGAAAAAGAGAATTGTTTCTTACTGTAAATAAGATGATAAGTACTGTGCTCATGTGATAAGAGTGATCCCAAAGCCTTGGAATTAACTATCTCACAAAACCCAGTTTATAGCTTTGTGTCTGTTAACATTAGAATAAAAGTATTTCCTTCTGTTTAAGTTATATAACAGCTAATAGAGAGTTCTTCAGATTAAACAATGAATTCAGCATTTTTACTTCTTCCACCTGCAGAGCTTTCAAGGCCTCTCTGAATGCAAAATTTCTTTATGAGCTTCGCTATTTACTTGGCATCCATTTAAGTAGGTAAAAAGCACATCACAGTTGCTTTGTGTAGAATAAAAACTATTGGGAAAGAAAGGAGGACAGATCAGAGATAGCTAACTAAAAATGAGACACATTCAAGAAATCAAAAACTCCTTTATACTTTATAGCTTCCAGTCTCTGTGACTTAATTTCCTATGGAACACTGAAACAACTACTTCCCCAAAGTAACATGGATCGACATTTTGCATCAAATTTATTTAAAAGTAACTCTTCTTACTTGTCTAAAAAAAACCCTCAAAATCTGAAAGTTATGTTCTTTTTCTCAGACTTTCACTTAAAAATCACATTTTTAATATTTAGGTCCAAGCTGGACAAATTATACCTTTCATGAAGCTTTGTGATAGTGTCCACAAGTCCACTTTTACCTGTTTTTTTCAACAAAAATGTAATGATATCTTAATTCTTCACCAAAAAAATCCAAAATTTTGTAACTTAAAAAGTTTCATATGGCATTAAAAAGCTTTAACTCAAATAACTAGCACAAACTCAGTTACCAGAGGGAGACTTATGTACAATTATAAGACGGCCTTGCCAAATTCCTGGTATACTTTGCCTCAGCAAGGTCAACTAGGGATCTTCATTCATATTTAAATTCCAGCTAATACTCAGAGAGAGAGTTTTTGATCATATTTTCCAGATCTAATTAATAACATCTGGACATCTGGGAATAGATTTAGAAGTGCTAAATGTGCAACAGCGAAGAAATTCATGTGCCATATGAGAAAAACAGGGAATGGAATTCAAGTAGTCAGAAGAATAAAAGTGATTTTTCAGTAAAACACTTCATGTCTTTTTTTCATCCCACATTGCATGATGAAAACTGAAAAGGTGAATATACTAAAACAAAGGGAAGATTTACGTCTTAATTACCCACTGATACCTAGCAACCAAGTTAAATATCCTCAGCAAAGGGACAAGTAGAAAATGGCTATGCCATTGTGAAGAAAGAGAACAAGAACATAGGTTAGGTAGGGAGAGAACAAGGTTCGATAAATATAAAAAAATAGAGATATTAATAATGAGGGTCAACTAATACATTATAATGCAGGAGTAATGGAAGTAGGGTGAGGAAAGATCATATTTGTCAAATAGCAGAAGACAAAAACACAGTGAAGTCCATCCCATGCTTTCATACATTCATAACACCCCTTCATTGATTTATCCAATCTCTTTACAGAATCAAATCTGAGTCACTTTCCTCTGTTTACCAACCTGCTCATGCTTTACCTTGCAGGTGAAATGAGTGGTCTGAGACTTATAGAGAGACTGTTCTGTCCACTTACCAAATGAATGAATTAACACAGGGCAAATATTAATACCAGCAGCATCCTGAAAGTGCTGCTGACAGCATATGGTTAATTCACAGAGAAAAGAAAGGCTTGCTGTGGTTTTGCAAGGAACTGTCTGGAAATCCTGTTTGAGCAACCTGATAGCCTGGTCAAGAATGCCAATGGCATTCTGGGATGCATCAAGAAGAGTGTGGTCAGCAGGTAATGGGAGGTTCTTTTCCCCCTTCTCCTCTGCCCTGGTGAGGCCTCATCTGGAGTCCTGTGTCCAGTTCTGGGCTTCTCAGCTCAAGAGGAACAGAGAACTTCTGGAGATAGTCCAGCGCAGGGCCACCAAGATGATCAGGGGACTGGAACATCTTTCATACAAGGAAAGACTGTGGGAACTGGGGCTCTTT
>WBNH01003484.1:0-26117 GCA_013401255.1 Urocolius indicus | reverse complement strand
AGATCTTAAAGTGCTGGTTGTAATTTTCTCATCATCCTACTCCCTTTTTGCTTTTATTCCATTCTGTTTCTTGTAGAATAAACTTTCCTACTTTCCTCTCAAAGTCGAGTACTGGTGTTTGTTTTGCCCGGAACCGTAATTGGCAGTGAGCCCTCCCTGCCCTTGTCTTAATCCACAACCTTGCTTATCTTTTTACTCTCATTTTTCTGGGGCCTCCGTCATCCTAACAAGGGTAGGGGTGAATGGGACAGCGAGAGCCTGTCATGGTGCTGCTGTGCTAGCTGGGCCAAACCACCACAGTTCCATTTAAACATAAGAAAAAGCTATTTTTCTGTGAGGGTGACGGAGCCCTGGAACAGACTGCCCACAGGAGTTGTGGAAGTCTCCTTCCTTGGACGTCTTCAAGACCCACCTGGACATGTTCCTATGCAACCAGATCTAGCTGAACCTGCTTCTGCAAGGGGGTTGGCCTCAATGCTCTCTAAATGTCCCTTCCAATCCTACCATTCTATGATTCTATAAAACATAAATCTTTAAAAATTGAATCTAATATAAATGACAATTATGTATCTTATTCTAGAGATGTGTGGTTTAATTAAAATATTGCCTGGCTACATATGAAAAGAACTGTAAAAGCTACATGAAGCTCAATAATCTAGATGCACAGGACAATTGTAAAAGAGCTAATGCTGCATCTCAAAATAAAAGTTATGGTCAAATAATATTTTTTTTTTCCAAAAATGACAAGTGAAATCATCTGTTTTAATGTTCCTTGACTGTGAATTATACTTATCCAGAATAAAACTACCAGTATTGCCCTTTTCACATAGCCAAAAAAAAAAAAAAAAAAAAAAAAGAAAAAGATAAAAGCTTGGAGATCAGTAACAAGCAAAAACTTACAGGCTTTGTGTATTTGCAAATGCAAGTACTCAAGGAGTTAACCTTCCAGGATTAGTTTTCTTATCATCAAGATAAATTTGGCCATGTACACGAATGGAATATCTTCAAATGAGAGAACTATGACAGGAGAAAGGAGGAGAAATTGCATCACCAGCTTGGATTGCAATGCCAGCAAAGAATGGGATGTAAAAAAAGAAGCAAAAAATAAGCATTCAAATGAAAATTGTCACAGTACATGCAATACTGGCATGGGATGAGAAATGAGATAAACCTTTATTAAAATAAAATGAACCTAGAAATGGTCTACTAATCATCATACAAATGTGAAAAGGAAATATTCAGCCCAGTGCAAGATGGTTTATCTACACAACTAATACAATGGAAGGCCAGATCTCTAGTAGTGCAATTATGACAGGTAGTTTCTTTTTCATTCACAATAGCTTCAGTGTTGTGACCCACAGTACAATATATCTTGCTGTTTTGGTGTAAATGATCCATGGATTTGATTTGAAGTTACAGCTAGTGCCATCTAAAAATTTCCTCTTTATGGATCTCCACAGGTTTTATAAGGGAAATAGAATAAGAAGCAAAAAACAATCCATTCATCATAGGGAAAAGCAACCACACCCCCCAAAGATCTGTATACATCACAGTTACAGCAGAACTATAGAAAGCTGTGATGATTTATATCCTTTTTCTGAATCATATAACACGAGAAAGCACGTATTTCTATAAAAGTAATACAGCAGGTCTACTCAAAGTAAATGGCTTCATCCAGGGAACAGTTTCAGTTATATTTTATATAACCACCAACAATTCTACCTTCCTCCAAGGAATCCAGTATATTGAAACTAAATAAGCTATATGTGTTAGTAAAATTTCAGAAATAACATTTTGAACAGAAAGGAACAAGATGCTGAAGTAATCCAATGACATCTGTTAGCTGATAATATAAGATCTGTTGTCAAAGTGCAATCTCAGTACTCTCTACTTAAGAAGAACCTGATAAAAGGAGGGATAACATGGGTAAAGAATAGTGGCAGCCATATATTAGTCAATAGAATTTCTTCCTTTATGGGCTATAGTTATGTTTGCTAAGGACAGAAAGAGAGTCTTTCATATCTTTGTTGCTATTCCTTACACCACACTACTAATTCTGTTTCTCACCATGTATTTTGTCAGTAGCACATAATTTGATATTTTATCAAATTATTTTCTTTATCCAGATTTACTATGAAGCCTGTGCCTTATGTAATTTTAAATAGTACAGGCTGAAACTAGAATATATTTCCTGAGAGTATATTTTGAAATGCCTTGAGAAAACTAAAATAGTCTTTCTATATCTAAGAGTTCGTTTCTCTATAATATTTGGAAAAGGATATTTCTGTGTGTTAATTTGCCCACATGGGAAAGTGTTCTTATTTTTCTGAAGATTCTTTTCTAAATTCAAATCACAGCGCTACTTTAGCAGATGAAATATGTGATTGCAGAGACTTTCTTAGTTTCATTCATAGAGCTGTAAACCAATGTTATTTATTTGCTGAGGCATAACCAATGTTCACACAGTTTTTCATTGAAAATGACTATGCTAATATATTTTAAGATAAAAGTAAAATATGTTAGAGATTAATACAGGAGGAAAATCAGTTCTATTGTATACCACAAATTCATGCTACTGTAAAATTTATTTTTCTAACTTTTCTATTTGCCTCCCTCTACAAAACTGAATTTTCAAACTGTAATCAGTTCCATAATGATTTTAAGCCATCCTTGCCTCTGAGAGGTGCAGTTCTCTACTCCCTGTGCTCCATCCTACCCATTCTGTTTTTCATCACAGTAAGAAACTGATTAGCAATAACTTTTTTTTTAAAATATTTTTTTTAATCTGTGATAGTTTCATTTAGAGCTCTTCCTCAGATCATCTTAATGAAAGTTTCTAATATCAAAAAGGAGAGAGTAGAGAAGTAGAAATGGTTGCTCCATTGGTTGTGGTGTTGTTTTATATCCAAAACACATGGTAACAACTTTCAGAGACCTATAGTTACACTGAAGGAACACCTTGGAACTGTGTGAGACATATACAAAGAAATATTTAGTGTGTGGAAACATGGAGAAGAAGTGCAAAGAGATAAAATTTGAGGTTAGGCATTTTCAGTTTCAATGCAGCATTGCAACAAACCTTGAAACTTATCACTGCCTTCTGAAAGATATTAGAGACTTGAAATGCCCTTTTATTATGAGGAGCACTTAAGAAGCACTCCACACCATTAGGTTCTGACCTTATGCCTTTAAGAAGGTGTCAAAAATCTACTGCAGTGGGACTGTGAATAGCAGGTCTTTTTATTTATGCTTCCTTCACTCCACACTCTAGGACTCTCAGATTACATGCAGGGATGCTTAGCACAAAAATCTCCCTTAAATAAAGGGAATGGGTCATTAGTATCTACCCTTCCAAATATTAAATGCATATACTAAGAATTTTGATGATATTAGTATTTGCAGAACTTTAGATTGTGTCATGCTAGAAAAAAAAGTGAAAAAGTAAACTGAGAAGGGGAGTAGAAAAGATAAATGAGCCAAGGTCATGAAGTAGCTTATGCTAGGTCAGACAACTAAGTGATAGAAAAAAAAATGCAGATTGGACAAAGCAATATGAATGTGAAGTTAAAAGTAATTCATGGGATTACGATGTGTTTGTAGAACTCCATGGACTCTACTCTGATATTGAAATTACAAGCAGATCAGGAGATAAAAATAAATACCACCTGCAACAGTGAGGTCAAAATATGATTTTGTGAAGACACCTTCATCCTTACGGCACACTTTCTGCTTTGGTAGAGGTAAATCCTGATCTATAACCTCTACCATTGCACATTTAAGGGATGAAGGGGAGCATAAGAGTGCAGTTTAATTTGACCTTTTGTGTTTTCCTCTCTATGAGATGAAAATACATGAGCTCTGGAAACTGTTTAAATCCAGTGCTGCAATTGCTTAATCAGAAAAGCTTTTTCCTCTGATGAAAAGGTTGTTAGAAGCAATACTTCCAAACAGCCAATAGAAAAATGGAGCCAAATGCCTCAGTAGTGATTTTAATCCTTGGCTTCTACACTATGTCCCTACAGTAAAGTTCCTTGCAACTGATTACAGTGTGCAAAGCCCACAGCAGACCTGAGGCATTAGGGATGATTAGAATTGTATGCTGGAGTTCTCATTAGGTGATGTACCTCTGCTGTCTGCTTCACCACTCTATATACGTATTCAAAAGATACAGCCGTGATATCACAAAGGCATGTACTACTAGGCATGATACGCAAGTATCATATAATTCTGCATTATTTGTGGCACAAATGCTTATATATAAGAACACTGCAAAAATAGTATACATTCAAGAAAAAGAAACGATATGTCTGTCTAATCAAGATTCTGTTAGGGTCTTTTTATTTTAAAGAAGTAAAGTTTATTGCTTCCTAATGTTCATAATTAAACCTAAAAAACATTCTATTTCTGTCTACACACTGAATTAGAAATAGTGCTAAATTAGTTTTATCATTTTTATTGTGTTGTGGGCTGCCTAAGAGCCAATACCTCATTATGATAGGTGTCACATAAACAATGAACAATAAAGTTTGCCTTTGGTGCCAAATAACATTTCACCTCGACATTGTACTTCAGAGCAAAGGAAACTGGAGCCAAATATAAAGTTCAGCTATAACAGTCAATACTATATCAGCTAGTTCCCATGCCCTTTCTGTATGTCTTATTTTATCTATCTTCTGTTGTTAATCTTGGCAGTGCAACTTACTTCACAGCAGAGTCACGGCTGTCTGAAGAAATGTGAATACAAGTAGTAAAAAATGCTTGGCAATGCCTGGTTATGTCACATTATTTTGTTTTAAAATGAAATATATTAAATATA
Source organism: Urocolius indicus (assembly GCA_013401255.1). Taxonomy (NCBI): domain Eukaryota; kingdom Metazoa; phylum Chordata; class Aves; order Coliiformes; family Coliidae; genus Urocolius; species Urocolius indicus. Next base: position 21,301 of record WBNH01003484.1, on the reverse strand, counting down.
AAGTTGTGAGGAAGAAAAAGATCCCCACCAATAAGGAAGTCTTTAGTGATTTTCCACATATGTGGTAATAATTAGAAAGTATGATAAAATAATTGGGAATTGTCATGGTGCTCACTTCCTCTTTTTTTCTCTCTTTTTTTTTTTTTTTTTTTTTTAATGTGCAAGCTCCAGAACTCTGCATCATTGCTCTGAAAGATCTATGTAAGCATACGCAATATCTGACATTAATGAAACCAGCCCAAAATAGTTGAAGTGGGTCTGGAAATACATCTCACTGTCAAGAGCAGACAATGGACGATGAAGAGAGGGCAGCATATATACTCTAAGCAGATCAATTATATTTTTCAGCCTTCAGCAGGGCTTCTGTATCTCTAGAACTTGCTATGAACAAGGACAATATGGAGACTGAAGTGTTTTTACCCATGTCTGCTTAGGCAGACATGAGATTTGTGTGTGATTTTAAGTGTAATCTGTAGTATACCCATATTGTTAGAACCATGCTACTGCTTGCATAGTTATAATATGCTATGTCGAAGGAAAAACTGTTATTAGAAATATATTCAATGTTTCAGTTTGGGGCAGAAGGGTTGGAGGTTTTTGATGATGTTGTTGCTTTTATTTGTTTGTTTTTAAGATGCATACATACCTGTTAGTCTAAGTAATCATTGGATAGATCACTACCCCTAATTTTCTGAGGAAGAAAGTAACAATGTGAAAGAAACTTTCATAAAACAGGTGTAGGAGTGAGTTATAATATCAACAGTTAGCTGACATTGATGTTGAAAGCTTCCAGAATGCTGGTTCTGCTTCTTCAGATTTCCAAAGGACGCTCCTGTCAGCCACGCCATTAACCTGACCTCTACTACACTAGTTCAGGAAATTGAACTGATGGAAAGTAAGCATACATCTAAGGGAGAGCTGTAAGAATTGGAGAAGTAAGAACACACTCTGGATTTGCAGGCAGGCCTATGTTTACAGACACTGTGTCAGGAACAGCGTGAGCTGAACTGCTCCTCCGGGGAGCTAGGAGGAAAGAGAGGCCACAAACAAGGAGAGCTCAGAGCTGTGAGAAGCAGAGAAGCACACCTGTCAAAAGTCTAGTGATCATCAGGAAAACGCAAGGTAAGAGGTCTTCCTTGAGGTTCATCCAGGAAATGCAGCCATTAGTTGAGGAACAGGATGGAGTCAGGCATTGAGCTGGTCTGAAATGGGATGCTGGGCCACAGACAGGGTTGGGAGAAACCCTGGGGTGGCTGGGCAAGGACAGTGAGGCTTGGTAATTGGTAATGCTTTAACATATACAAGCAATAAACGTTTCTTTTCAAATCTGAATTTTGGAAAAAATACAGCTCAAATTCCCAATGGATGAACAAGACAAAAAAATTCTTGACCACTTTTTGACTTTGGATAATCACTTCTATCTTGATTTGAAAGGCAGCATATTCAAACACTGATGTTCTATCCCCTGTTAGGCACTACACTTTCTTCTTAGAGTATTTCACATAAATAAATGGCAGGATTAATGATTTGCTTGAACTCATGCTCTCCTTCTCATCCTTAAAGCTATTTAGCACATAGAATTGTACCACAAATTCAGGATTTGGACTATCTGTGGACTATAGGACCATTTCCTCTGGAAAATAAGAAACAGTTCAAGATCGATTACAGTTTGATAAGAAACATTACACAGTCAATTCTAAGAACAACTCTTTATGGTTTTAAACAGATGTAAATATTTTAAACAACTTTTTCACGACCCTTTTAGTATGCCTGTACTGAAAATGCAATTCTAATTTTCTGTGGTTATTGCTTGAAGGAAAATTCCAATATTGTTCAAGAGATGATAAAATTTAAGGTGAAACTGAGAGCAGATAAAGCCTTGATCTGCAGTTTCACTACTCATTGGATATATTTTTGATGTAATGTTGAAGGTCTATTTTCCTTTTAATAGTTGTCATTTGCAACTGTATTTTTGCTCTATCAAACTGAACTGAAAACTAAACAAATACATTTGTTTGCACTAACATTCACTCCATAATCTAGGGTATTTTGCAGCATAAAACACATAAAGAAAAAGAGTAGAAATACTTTTTTATTAGTAAAGTTCATTTTGTATTAAAGAATCAAAGAAATTTTGGGTTATTCTATAAAATTTAAGCTGAAGAAAAATCCTAGACTCTTTAGTAATGGACATATAGAGAAATTAGTTTCATATTGCATGAAATTACTTTTACATTGAGTTTAAAGGTTAATTAATAATGAAAATTATGGAAATAACAAGCAATGGAAACCAAAATTAGGTGATTCTAACTGGAGATTTTCTTAATTCTTCTATTTTCTATGTAATTGCACTGAGATAATTAAAAAAAATTTATCAAAACTTGTGAATTTATAGTAATTGAACCTGGTAAAATGAAACCTATTAAATAATTTTATGAAGGTCTTTTTGTACAAGCTATATAAAGCATACTATGTTGGCCTAGATGACAATGGCAAAGTGATCCCAAGAAAATATAATATACTATTAGTAAACATTAGCACCCGCTTAGCAATAAAGACATATTTGCTACAAGATACATTGGGATGCAGTCTTGCATTAAACCTTTCATACTATTTACCTCATGTTATACTGAGCAACCAATTGAACCAATAGCATATTGTGTAGAATGTTGTAGATATTATAATACTTCAGTACTATCTCAATAAAGTTTGTAAAAAATGTATGTTTTAGAGTTAGAAAATATCAAAAACATATAACTGCCATATTGATGACTGTATCACCTCAATGTTTAAAAACCAAAAAGTGAATGAAAAGTATTTGACTTTTGTTCTTTCTTTTTTTTTTTATGATTCTAAGAAATGAATCATGGACTTTGAACAGAGGTAAGGTCTATCCATCTATTTTCTAATTCTTATGCATATTTAATAGATTGCAACAGAAACACAAAGTTCAGGTAGCATCTCCGATAGGATTTTCTGAAACAGGAGAATCTAGAATCACTTGTGGGCATCAGAAGAGATTTTGGGTCAAGAGGGCAAGAAAAAGTGTGTCTGGGAATAGTTTCCAAACCATGAAGACCAGTATACAGACATCCACCTTCACATAAAATGTCCCTTGTCTTGAGAAACAAGGCAAAAAGATAAATAACCTGTTACAATGCTTTTTGGAGTCCATGCTAACTACAAGCCTAGAGAAATTTCCTACTCATGTTGCTGAAGTGTTTTGTCTGGTTTTTTGAGGGCATAAGTTTTAGTGAGGCCATCTCAGCCAGAAATAATATATGTTCGTTCTTTTTCAGTTCAGCCATTTAACTGACATAAAAGAAGAAAAGAATCCACTGTCAAGATTCTCCCCTCACTGATGCTGATTCTTTCCATTTTCTCATAAATGTAATATTTTATATTTTCCACTGAGTACAGTTCTTGAAGCAAACCAAACACATGAAAAATGTATTTCTAGTTCTCACAAAAGAGCTTGAAGATGTACCACTCCAGATAATGAAGATGAATAATTCAGAAGGCATAAGAAAATAAAAAATAAATCAATAATCAAGAAAATAAAATATTTTTACTTTTCAAATTTATGAACAATGCTGTGACTCCCTATGAAAAATACATAAATAAGTAGTATAGGGAATGGTGATGCTATCTGAAAAAAAAACAAAAGCTCAATCAAACTAATAGGAAAGTTATAAACAATGGGTTAAATACTTGTATTCTCATTATATATTATACATGTTATCATTTTGCTTTATGTCATTATCTCACTCTACTCTTTTACTTACAGTAATTCCGATTCTATGATTCTACGAAAGACCATACATTTAATGACTGTCATCACAGTGATTGAAATTAGTGTTCCTCAGAAATTCATAAACATCCTGGTATCTAACATGATTTAGCCTGGTACCTCATAACAGTGGAAAAACTATTTGAAAGCTAAGTGCCTGATTTATCTGAAACATTTTGTTGAAAACAGCTTGATAATTTGGTTGTTTTTCTAAATAGATTTCAGGTAATGATTTCTGTATCCAGTGGAATTTCTCCTTAAAGAAAAATAACATGTAATGCTTGAAAAATAAATATATTTTTTAAAAAGGGCAAAATTCCTCCAAAATGGCTTTAAGATCTTCTTTGAAAACCTTTGGTCAACTTTTAAAGAAAAAAAAATAAAAATAACAAAAGCAGGCATTTTTTCCAATTTCCAGGTTTTATGCCAGTGTTTCACAGAGCTTTGACTGAAATTATAATCATTAATCGCTTAATCTGGTAGAAGTTATAGGAAGAACACTATAAATAATGGTTATTCCTTCCCACAGCCTTATTAAATAATATTTTCCTTCAATTGAAATAGTTCTAATTTTCAGGAAGGCATAGAATCATAGAATGGTATGGGTTAGAATGGATCACTAGAGACCATCTAGCCCAACTTCTCTGCAGAAGCAGGTCCACCTAGATCAAGTTGCATAGGAAAGTGTCCAGGTGGGCCTTGAAGGGCAGAAAGGACAACCCAGGAAGCTACAGGCTGGTTAGCCTCACCTCAATCCCTGGAAAGGTGATGGAACAATTCATCCTGAATGTCACCACTGTACATGTGAAGGAAAAGATGGTTATCGGGAGGGTCAGCAGGGATTCACCAAGGGGAAATCCTGTTTGACCAACCTCTGGCCTTCTATGATGGCATAACTGGCTGGCTAGATGAGGGGAGAACAACGAATGTCATCTACCTTGACTTCAGCAAGGCCTTTGACACTGTCTCCCATACCATCCTTATCAGAAAGTGCAGGCAGTGAGGCTTGGATGAGTGGACAGTGAGGTGGATGGAGAGCTGGCTGAATGACAGAGCCCAGAGAGTGGTGATCAATGACACAGAATCAAGTTGGAGGCCTGTGGCCAGTGGAGTTCCACAGGGATTGTTTCTGGGGCCAGTCTTGTTCAACATCTTCATCAATGACCCAGATGAGGGTATCCTCAGCAGGTTGGCTGATGACACCAAAGTGGGAGGAGTGGTTGATTCACCAGAAGGCTGTGCTGCCATTCAATTGGATCTCGACCCACTTGAGAGCTGGGCAGAGAGGAAGCTCATGAGATTCAGCAAGGGCAAGTGCAGAGTCCTGCGTCTGGGAAGGAACAACCCCATGCACCAGTACAGGCTGGGGATTGACCTGCTGGAAAGCAGCTCTGCAGAGAGAGACCTGGGAGTCCTGGTTGACCATAAACTAACCATGAGCCAGCAATGTGCCCTCATGGCCAAGAAGGCCAGTGGCATCTTGGGATGCATCAAGAAGAGTGTGGCCAGCTGGTCAAGTGAGGTTTTTCTTCCCCTCTACTATGCCCTGGTGAGGCCTCATCTGGAGTCCTGTGTCCAGTTCTGGGCTCCTCAGCTCAAGAGCGACAGAACTTCTGGAGAGAGTCCAGCTCAGGGCCACCAAGATGATGAGGGGACTGGAACATCTTTCATATGAGGAAAGGCTGCAGGAACTGGGGCTGTTTAGTCTAGAGAAGAGAAGATTGAGGGAGAATCTCACTAATATTTACAAAAATCTAAATGATGGATGTCAGGATGTCATGTACCTTTTTACTATGGTATCTAGCAACAGGACAGGGAGTAATGGGATTAAGCAGGAGCACAAAAAGTTCCATTTAAACGTAAGAAAAAATGATGTCACTATGAGGCTGAGGGAGCCCTGGCACAGGCTGCCCAGGAAGCGTGTGGAGTCTCATTCTCTGGAAGTATTCAAGACTCGCCTGGACATGTTCCTGTGGTTCAGAAGGGGGATTGGACTAGATGGTCTGTAAAGATCTCTTTCAACCCTACCATTCTATGATTCTATTTAAGTATATAAATAAATTTATTCAGATGAAAAGATCACACGTGCCATCACCACCTCTGTTTTAGTCACCTCAGAGCTCTTTATTTTTTTTTTGTCTTTCATATCCTATTCAAGTGTCTACACTTACTCTCATAACTAGAACTGCTTATGCTTCCAACATTCTCTGTAACAGATCTTCACAAACTTTCTGTTAGTTGAATCAATGTTTTAACTATCTGATAGTTTTCTCAGTGAAGAAAAGCCTCAAATTATTAATACAGTTAAAGTCATTATACAAAAGTGTCCTACTATCTATTGCTTTTCTCCACTGTTACATTTACCCTTCCACTGTCTTTCTGGCCCCTTAGTTTGGCAATTCAATTAACATTTGTACGTCTGAGAGTATTATTTGTTTCCTTATCACAATTTACTTCCTTCTTAATATTTCACAAATAAATTTGGAAAGATTCTTGATAGAAAGAATGATGATTTCCTGTGCCATCATTCCCCAGTTTGGTCAGATTTGACCACAGGAGTCATTCACAGAGCTCAATCAAGTGCAACAGTGGTCACTTGGCTAGCAAATTGTTCTTCAAACAAGCTAAATCCAACTCTTGCCAAGGAAAGCCCAGACCAGCCCTGAGATAATGCATTGTCAGATCTGTGTGAAGCCTGTGGACTTTTAATAGTATTGTAGGTCCTGGGATATAGATGTAGTTTTCCTAAATACCTGAAATATTTGGCTAATTATTCTGGAGGCAAAGAATTAGGAAAATAATATCAAACAGTAACAAGATTGTAAGGTTTCAATAAGCAACTGAACTTTAGGACTTGTATGAAGTTTAAAAAGACTGCAAATTACGAAGGTCTTTATGTGGAGTTCTCTGAAGTTTCCTGCATTTAGAAGAAGACATAAAGCTGCATAGATCTCAATGAGCTTATTTTTATCTGAATGTAAATATAATGAACTAAAATAGAAGTTATGAGTTATTTAAATATGTTTTAAAATTTAATGAATACTCATAACTGCAGCATGAAACAGACTGAAAAACTTAGAAACTCTCCTTTTGCCTATCATATCTTTTCTTCCATTCCAGCAATTTTGAGTAGTTTTCTTAATTGAAACACACTTCATTGATGAATCTCTAGAAAATACTTTGGGCCACCAGAGACCTAGCTCTGAACCCACTTCTGTTTTTTTCAGGCAGGCAGACTCCCTCTTTTGTTTGGTATCTATCAAAGTTTGTGTGTACTACATATTTCTCCCTCTCACTCCTTAGGCATGGGTCTCCTAGACCAAGCAAGATTATATGCTGTGAAAGAAAAAAGCCATTTTCCTCTCTTCAGGAAACAACACAAGAACAACAGCTTCACACCTTGCTGTCTCCAGCTGCTTACTTTTTATTAGCAGAAACAATGCACAGTACTCATATAGCAATGGAGACATAAACAAATTACACTCATACATCTCAGGAAAGTTGATGTTTATAATATAAAGTTTTACACAAAATTAAAGTCAGGTTGTTTGACAAGAACTGCAAGGCCAGTTACTGCAACAGTAATATCTGTACCAGCAGAACAATATCGATGTCTGCCATAGTACCTACACCACTCCCTTTGAATATAGAAAATTCATATGTCACCTTTGTACTATATAATGAGGTCTTAAAACAGGGAAATTCAAGATTAAGAGATTAAGAAATGTTTACAGATTTTAATCTCATATCTTTTAATCTATACACATTATATGGTTAATGTGTCAGATATAAAAGGTTGTCACTTTTGCAATATATACATCTTTTTCACAATTATTTTTTCTAGAAGGATGCTTGAATATATATATTTCCAACATCTTACTTCTAACAATTGACTAAAATTTTCTGACATTTTTCTAATGAAAATAGTTATTTTTGGAAAAAAACATGGAATCATCACAATTACCTTAAGAGATAAGTCCTATGTAAGGCATATCAAAATTGTGTCAGAATTCTGAGCTTTTAGCTCATGGAAAGAACAGAATCAATAAGGTGCAATGATATTTTTCACAGTAGTATCTAAGCTGGTTATTTTTATTCTATAATTCTTACTATCTTAATTATTATTCTTATTAAATTAATTAAAATAATTTCACAATAAGAGAACGAGAGAATATAGTTTGGAAAACTTGTGTGGATGATGTGTGAGGTGAAAATATGCAAACATATTACTAGAAAATAAGACGATTAAAAGATTCTGAAGATATTCAGTAATGTTTTTTGATATTTTCTCATGGTTTGGGGGATCTCTTTGTTTCTTTGTTTTAACACAGTTCACCAGTAGTAGTTAATTTTACCTGTTCATTCCTTTGGGTATTCCTCCACTTTTACTACCTTACTCGAATGCTTCAGTACTTGCTAAGTGTGATTTCCAGTGCAATTCATTGGTCTGTTCTTTAAAGACTTGTAATGACTAGTAAGTAGGCTTGTCATTGAAGGACTGGTTTTAGGTTGCTTGCAGGACAGCAGTTGCCTAATTCATGCTACTGATGAGGAACAACAAAATACCTATTTTATTGTTTTACCTGTTTTGTCTATTTTGCATCACTGGAAAGACAGAACTAATGTTACCAAGTTCTTACCAAAAATAAGACTGATATGTATGATAGCTACTGTTCAGAGGATTTTACCAATATATTCCACATTAGGCAACCTGGCAACCTTTCCTATCATCAGTCCTTTTATTCCTTTTCTTCCGGCAATAAGTATCGCATTACAGCTTTTCATCTTGAGGAGCCAAGTTTCATTTTCACCTTCATTGATGAGGAGTCCTGATACTACTAAAAAAATCTCTTCCTGTCCCTGACATGAGGTCAAGAATAAAGTTTTTTGCCTGCCATCAAGAAAGTTAATTGAATAAAACCAGATAATCCTTGGATATGCATACTATCTGCATGAGACTTTCTGAAAGGGAATGAAGCCAAAAAGAGGACTTAGCAATTATTTTTTCCCTTTCTCTGTGTTTTTTTTTTATCAATAACTACAAGAGGCTGAAAAGATTTTATCAGTTGATTCATTGAAAATTCTGTGAAAGCTCTTTCCAGAAGCATGGAAGCTGCTGTCTAAGATGTAAAGCAATGATTAAATTGGGATTGAGACCAGATTATAAACTATTTTCCATCATTTCATGTTCTAGTAGACATAATAAGAAACACACACATGTAGCCTAAAAAAAGACCAAGCTATGGACATGTTTAGGAATAGATAAACCAATTTGTAAAATTGTCCCAATGTCTAGTTGGCGAAATCTTATGTATCATTTATTTGAAATATAATCTTTTAGGTATGTGTATTAATTAAAAAGTTAAGGACTTTCACAATAAAAAATCAGAGAACTTTTTTATTTTACGGAGAGTGGAATACATAAACTATACGCATGTCCACTTCCACCAGATAAGTATTATAATATTCAACAGTTTGAAATCTGATCTACTGGCAATACCGACAGAAATAGTGCACAATTTAGATTCAAGCAAAATCTTCAGTTAATTCAGTACTTTACTATTTTTAAATTAAAAACAAAACACCAAACAACAACACAACAAAAAACCCTTTTAAATTTAGAATGGAGTTTTTGAAAAATAGGAGAAGATTTGTAGTGCATAAATCTAGTCCAACAGTAGTAAGATACAATCTGATAGATAAATAAGATTTTAGCGTGTTCTTCCGTTGTCTTCTCCTTACCATTCTTTATTTTAGGGATTAAATATAATCTTTACANCTGATATGTATGATAGCTACTGTTCAGAGGATTTTACCAATATATTCCACATTAGGCAACCTGGCAACCTTTCCTATCATCAGTCCTTTTATTCCTTTTCTTCCGGCAATAAGTATCGCATTACAGCTTTTCATCTTGAGGAGCCAAGTTTCATTTTCACCTTCATTGATGAGGAGTCCTGATACTACTAAAAAAATCTCTTCCTGTCCCTGACATGAGGTCAAGAATAAAGTTTTTTGCCTGCCATCAAGAAAGTTAATTGAATAAAACCAGATAATCCTTGGATATGCATACTATCTGCATGAGACTTTCTGAAAGGGAATGAAGCCAAAAAGAGGACTTAGCAATTATTTTTTCCCTTTCTCTGTGTTTTTTTTTTATCAATAACTACAAGAGGCTGAAAAGATTTTATCAGTTGATTCATTGAAAATTCTGTGAAAGCTCTTTCCAGAAGCATGGAAGCTGCTGTCTAAGATGTAAAGCAATGATTAAATTGGGATTGAGACCAGATTATAAACTATTTTCCATCATTTCATGTTCTAGTAGACATAATAAGAAACACACACATGTAGCCTAAAAAAAGACCAAGCTATGGACATGTTTAGGAATAGATAAACCAATTTGTAAAATTGTCCCAATGTCTAGTTGGCGAAATCTTATGTATCATTTATTTGAAATATAATCTTTTAGGTATGTGTATTAATTAAAAAGTTAAGGACTTTCACAATAAAAAATCAGAGAACTTTTTTATTTTACGGAGAGTGGAATACATAAACTATACGCATGTCCACTTCCACCAGATAAGTATTATAATATTCAACAGTTTGAAATCTGATCTACTGGCAATACCGACAGAAATAGTGCACAATTTAGATTCAAGCAAAATCTTCAGTTAATTCAGTACTTTACTATTTTTAAATTAAAAACAAACAAACAAACAACAACACAACAAAAAACCCTTTTAAATTTAGAATGGAGTTTTTGAAAAATAGGAGAAGATTTGTAGTGCATAAATCTAGTCCAACAGTAGTAAGATACAATCTGATAGATAAATAAGATTTTAGCGTGTTCTTCCGTTGTCTTCTCCTTACCATTCTTTATTTTAGGGATTAAATATAATCTTTACATTTTCAACTTTCCAAGACAAAAAAAACCAAAAAACTAACTAAATAAATAAATAAAATACTTTGAAGTAACGTTTGCTAATTAGCAATTAATGTCCATGAGTCATTCACTAGAGATCTGGCATTGCAGCCTCCTTTGATTTATTCAACCACAGGAGAAGTTGCAATGGATTAAAATAATTTCTTTGTACATGGTATTGGTCCAATTAATTACAAAAAAAAAAAAAAAGATTCATAATTTCAGCAATTATTTTTGTTATGCTATTTTGAAGTCAAATACCTTGAAGTCATTCAGTCTCTTATTACTGGATTTGAAAGCAGAAGAATAAGACAGATGTTAATTAAAGAGATATTAAGATGTGGACAAGCTATTTTTTATGAAATCTAAAGAATATACTATCAATATGGGTTAGATATGTACTTATATGTCTGGAAGAAGTGATGTTGTATCTTTACTTGCAATTTATATAAGCTTTTTATTAGGTCATTCAGTTTTGTGAAATAGGGAAGATTCCATTATCTGTGTAACTATTAACAGAGAATGTGAATAATGGGGTTTTGCAAGTATGAGCATTATTTGTCCAGTGGCAGCAGGTATTAATATGCATAGTGAGACTGTTAATTTTATAAAGATGTCTTTCCCCAGTGTAATTTATTATGGGCAGAGAGGAGGTGCATTCCTTATTTTGTTTGTAAAGCAACAACTTTTTTCATATATTAAATCTAATTTATACCAAGGTTTCAACATTAGACTGCCTAATTTAAATTTCCAGATGTAAGTGTAAGATTTCTAAAACACACTCTTAACACAACACACATTTTTTTCAGTAAACATCTTTATAACTTATTTGCAGTAGCATTGCGATACAACATACAATAGTTGAGTTGTAACTGCTGAAAGTAATAAGAACAATCCATATAGATAACTTCTATCAGAAATTGTATTAAAAATAAGAGGCTTAGCAAGTAAATAAGAAAACAACTCATTTTCTTCTTTTTCTTATTTGTGTAAGAGTTCATTGAACACATTAAAAAAACCCAATTTGTGTTTGCCTAGGACTCTATCTAAAACTGACCAAGACTGCAAGATGGTAGTATAAATCTCCATAACTCTAAGCAAGTGGGAGAATTCTAACAACTTGAGAGATCACAAAACTTGACAGAAAAATGAAAATTCCTATAGAATTCCTTTCTTTTCCCAATAAGTAGTCTCCTAAATTATTCTGAAAACCTCAATGCTTCATTTTCTTTACTAGTTATTAAATATATACTAATTGATTTTCCTAGGGATCACTGCAAGATGCTTGACACCTGAAAAACAAATACTGGTATATCAGATGGATAGAAATTTTATCTGCAAAGAAGTTAATTTTTAAAGACACCATTTCTACTCAGAATTACTAATTTTCCCTTTCTAAATAGGTAACCTGAGATAAATAGGTAATCCTGGTCTGACCTGTATAACAGTGCAGATTTTACAGGAGTCAAAGATGTCTTCTGAACATTCCTACAGCACAGTCTTGAGATTATTATCAGAAAAACTGCATAATCAAATTGATGTCACTTAGAGATTTGGTAGTACAAAAACACTTCCTCTTTAGATGGGGAGAAGAACAAGGCACTAACTCTATTATAAAGGCTGTTTCATGTGTTTTAATATTTTGTGGCAACTATATGTTAACCTACAGACTGGACAGATTATTTTCTATCTATGTTGTGACAAGGATAAGACCCATATTTACAACTTGAAGAAGCCTGTAGCTGAAGTTATGTTGTTTAAAATGTATTGTAACTTCCAGATGGCTTTAATAATTACATTTTGTGGTGGTTTGGTACCACGAAGTTCAGTCCTTCCTAATTTGTCACTGCAGTCAGGACAATGAAAATAAAAAATAGGGAGGATAGAGAAATTATTGCAGTCCTGTGTTATTGCTTATTTCAGTGTTTCATTTGTTACACCTACCATTTTGGAATACGACACAATTCTTTTGTTCTCTGTAAAATTTTTCTGCTCACAATAAAAGATATTCTTACCAGAAAGCAAGAAAGTAAAGAGAAAAACAGTGCAAACCACATTTGTGCATGGCAGATAAAGAAATGTAATTTAGGATGTGTCTACATAATTGTTACTGGTATGTAGGCATAGCACACTTGTGTCTTACTGGCTTGTTAGCAATGTTTTCGTAGTGTTCAAGAAACTCGGGCATAGGTGAATAAATACTTCAACAGCATGATGAAGGAAAGAGCTAACCCAAGTTGGACTGACATATCCATAATACTTACAAATGAACCAAGTATTTGGTAAAACTGTATCACCCTGAATTTAGGAAGATTCATTGAACAGCATTCAGTGATTAATGGCCTTCGTGGAATATATGTGCAGGAGAATATATAGAGACTATGTCTCTTATACTGTGAACAAACACAACTACTATTCTTGCATTTGAGCATTATCTACTCGCAGAGGCTTTCCTAATGATATAAAGAAGTCAAAAAAAGATAGCTCCATACCTTGCAATGCTAGTAACATGAGGAGGTAAAGTTTATTTTTCAGAATGGTTTATAATCCTCTGGCAGATTTTAGTCCTCACAGTTCAAAATAATTCTAGAAAACTGCTACTCCAATTTGTTCTGACTAGGTTACAGATCAATAGTAGATAGGAACATCTACTGTCACACGTACTTTAACAGAACACAAGCAAGAAATTACAAAAATAAAATTAAAAAACCCTTAGAAGATAGGTCTAAGAAACATATATGATCTCTCTGCAAATGAATGTAGAACTCATAATTCATTGCTACAATTTCTATCTTTATTGTCTAATAATTCTTGTCATTATGATTTTCTCATATATTTGTTATCAGTTTTATTCATACCAGCCTTTCTAATCAATATTGAAATTTCTTTTAAAATTCTATTTGGGAATCTGTGGATGATGGAAGATTTTTAAGAAAAAAGATATTGAATCCCAATTTGAATTTATGGCTTGTGTATGTCATTGTCACAAACATCTAGCAAAGAGAAATTACCTGGATATAAATCCGCTTTATTATGAACACGAGCTCTCAATGTAGCAAATCTTTTATGTTAGATTACAAGTTTTATGATTTCACATTTTTATCTGCTTTTTCTGTAGACAGTTACGCAATCCTTATAGACATTTGCTCTCAAAATGCACATATATATATTCACACTTTGAGTGTATATATATATATATATATGTATTCAGCTTTGAGTTACTGATGCATTTTGATTTTTAATTTCTTTAGGGATCTTTAATAATGTAACACTAGTGTACAGCTCAGGGAAAAATTCCCTTTCTGACAATTTCCTTAGAAACTCAACTCAAACCTAAGAAATAGCGTATAATGATAATTTCTCTTTGATGTATGCAATAATCTCTAGCGAAACATTGCAAACCCAGTCTTTCAAATTTGATATCCTGGATTAATATATTGAACTTTAAAGATGCTGCAGTGGCATCTTCTGCTTTAATTTTTCCATTACCCCAACGTAATGTCTGACAAACACCTTTCAAGAACAATTCTTCTTACCTCTGTTTTTTCAAACTAAAGAAAAACTTCCTTTAATGAACATTTTTTTTTAAAAAGTATATATCTCTTCAAGGAAAAAAAGACCTGCAATCTTTTTTTTAGTCTTGTAGTAGGGGTCCGAAAGATCTCAGATTGTAACACGAGGGGTGAAGAGGAAGTGAGAGGTCTGGCATGGGGCAGAGAGAGAGGAGGTGCTTATGCTAGCAGATATAAGGGCATAACATAAACAATAAAGGGAGACTGAGCAGCATCCACACCATGTGTGCAGTGAACTCTTTCCGCTCAGCAGTCAGTAAGCTGGAAGATCAATCTGGACTGCCAGGCAGTGTTGCCTGCAACGACAATATTAGTCTCTTATTTTTTTCTCTTCTTCAGGCTTATGGTGGCTCAGTTTCACCATAACCAGCAATTCATTCACATTTACTGAATAAGACATTAAGAAGATTTAAAATAAGAGTTAAATCAAGCAATTTTGTCATTGTACTTAAATGGATGTGTTTGGTAACATGATCTTTATCTCCTACCTTCTTTGTACATTCTAGCATAATGTACCAAAAACTTCTAAACTGTTTTAGTTTTAATACAATACCCATGAAAAAAAATCTGATCAATAAGTCCCTGTTACATGACAATGTCATGGTTTGACATGACGATCTTTTCTGGTAAGGGAGAAGGGGCTGTAAAGATGGCTTCTGTAAGCAGTTGCTCAAAACTCTCCCCAGCTCTGAGCCAGACCCACTTCTGGGGCTGAGCCAATTAGACACCTTCACAATCACCTTTTAAGAAGAAGCTGGAAGAAGAGGTTTCTTCTTCTTCACGTTTCTTCCTTCTTTTATCCCTTCTTCTTTTCTGGCTGGTAGTGGTAAAAGGAGTGGGAAAAGAGAGAGAAACAACCATGCAGTTTCCAAGGTCAGTGAGGAAAGAGAGGAAGAGATGTGCTGGAGTAGAGACTTCCCTGCATTATATAGAGAGGACTGGTGAAGCTGAGGTTTGTTTGCATTACTCTAAAGACCCCATGTCACAGGCAGTGACTCATTTTATTGAAGACCTCAAGCACGGGCCAGTGACTCCCTTTGTTTAAGACCCTGAGCCAGGGACCGTATTTCTCTTCATTAAAGACCTCGTGTCAGTGACAGTGACTATAGCTGGAGGAGGCTGTGTCCTGTGGGACAGGCTCCATATTCACAAAAGCTGTAATTGTGAAGAACCCATGACAAAGAAGCTCGCTAAAATTATGTCTAGAAGGGGCCATGTCCCAAGGGAGGTACCCTGTATCTTCAGAAGCTGTGACTGTGGAGAAGAATCCATGTCAGAGATATTCACTAAGGACTGCGTCCTGTGTGAGGGGTTCTGTATTGGCAGAAGCCGCAGCTATTGGGAAGAATCCACACCAAGAAGTTCATTGAGGACTGTGTGTCGGAGGAGGGAACTCCCGTCAGAGCAGGGGAAGAATGCAAGGAGTTGTTCACCTCTGAGAAGAGATAAGTAGCAAAGCCTATCTGTGAGAAATTGACCACATCCCCCATTCCCTGTCTCACTGAGCTGTTGAGGGGGGAGGATGTAGAGAAGAAAGGAAGATGAGGGAGGAAGACCCATCTGTGAGTGGCAGAGCCCATCTTTGAGAGACTGACCACATAGAATCATAGAATGGTATGGGTTGGAAGGGACCTTTACAGATAATCTAGTCCAACCCCCCTGCAGAAGCAGGTCAACCTAGATCAAGTCACATATGAACGTGTCCAAGTGGGTCTTGAAGACCCCCAAGGAAGGAGACTTCATAATCTCCAGGGCAGCCTGTGCCAGTAGTCCAACATCCTCACAGTAAAATAGCTTTTTCTTATGTTTAAATGGAACTTTTTGTGCTCCATCTTCACCCCTTTGCCCTGTTGCTAGATACGATAGAAAAAAAGCGATGCCCCAACCTCCTGACACCCACCATTTAAATATTTGTAAATGTTAATAAGATCCCCCCTCAGTCTCCTCTTGTCTAGACTAAACAGCCTCAGATGCTGTTTTATTTTGCTGGGGCCTCTGTCATCCTAACAAGAGTGGGGGTAAATGGGGGGCATCAAGTGAGACACTGTCATGGGGCTTCTGTGCTAGTTGGGCCAAACCACGACAGACAACCAAACTCTTGACACAAGATGGAAATGGTATTTCGAGCTTCTAATGGCTAAACAGAACCCAGGTCTTCACATTAAATTTTGGAGTCTATAGGCACATTCAAATAACTAATCTAGTATATCAAAAACATGCACAATGGACATAGCCATTTCAGGAGTCAGTCTTATTTAATTCTTCAATAGGCAAACAATAAGCTTGATCGAACGCAATCTGCATTGAATTTCTAAAAAGACAATTGCTTTTAGATAGGGAGGAAAGAACATAACTTATAAACCATAAGGGAGGCCTCAGTGAACCATCTGTTGTAAGAAAGATGAGCCATACATGTCATCAAGCTTCTGCATTGGCTTCTTCCATTCTGAATTGCTGAAAACGCTCCCAGAATAGATATCTGAACTGGGCCTCTTGCTTCTAGTGTCGTGGATGACTTTATGACACATCTCTTTAAAAGTTGGCAAAGCAACTTCTTTTAAAGCTTATGGTTTCTTAATTTTAAGTTTATCAAACTTAGAGAATCTGTCAATTCAATCTCAGACATACTTTGTAGCACAGGACCACCGAGATAATCAGTGGACTGGAGCATCTTTCTTATGAGGAAAGGCTGTAGAAATTGGGTTTGTTTAGTCTAGAGGAGAGGAGACTGAGGGAGAATCTCATGAATATTTACAAGTATCTAAATGGTGGATATCTAAATGTCCATTTTTTCTATGGAATCTAGCAACAGGACAAGGGGTAATGAGATGAAGCTGGAGCACAAAAAGTTTCATTTAAATATAAATAAACCCCTGTTTTACTGTGAGGGTGATGTAGCACTGGCACAGGCTGCCAAGGGAGGATGTAGAGTCTCCTCTGGTGGTTTTCAAAACCCATCTGGACGCATTCCTATGTGACCTGATTTAGGTAGACCTGCTTCTGCAGGGGGATTGGATTAGATGATCTCCAAATGTCCTTTCCAGTCCCTACCATTCTATGATTCTAAGTGTTCCAGTATATATTGTCCCTACTCAAGGTGAAAAGGACTTTCATTAAAGGAATAATACTAAGGTTTAATATCTGATTATACTTGTCTTTGATACTAGAATCTCAGAAAACTATGTTTTGAGGTCTGAATGATGTAAAAAAAATTACATCGGCAAAATCTCTTTCAATTCTATGACATCTTTTCACATAACTGTTCCTGCAAGTTATCCAAATATATATTAATAATACACAAAGTGATATGTCTGGTGATAAATGTAGATACAAATAATAACATGAAAAATCAATCCTACATTTTTACCCTATATTCTCAGTACTTAAATTGGTGAAATATTCTAGAGTTTGCATGCACTTATCACATACAGCGGGATTATTAATATTCTAATATTTTAAACTAAAGTTCCCATTGAATTATTCAAAGCAGGACCATTTGTCATTAATCTGAAGGATTATCTTTCCCCAAAGAACAACTCAGATGGGACTAGTCCATTATTTATCATTTTCATCTTAAAAAGCAGTACAGGAAACAGTGCTAGCTCACACCTACAATGTGCCAACCAATCAAAATATTTTTCCCTGCCACTATGATAACAATCATAAAGATACAATGGCAGCAAATCATCAAAATTCAAATTATGTCATTAGTCTGACAATATGTCCATCTTTCTTGTTGCCTAAGGCAGCAAATAGATTTATTGTCTTATGTTGCCTTGAGGACCCATCAAGGACAATAAATAAATATAAGAACTATAAATTAGAAGTGAACTGTTATAAAAAAAAAAAGCCAAATCTAATTTAACATGTAGGCATCTATGTAATAGGTGTAACATCCACCTAAATCCCAAGTTACTTGTCACCAATGAAGTAACAACACTTTCAGTTAGGTATCTACATTTGAGGATCAGACCACAAGTGTCCCTTCGAAAGCTAACCTATAAAACATGCAAAATGAGGAAGATTTGCATAAAACAAGTCAGAACATACTAAAGGTGGGTTTGAGTTTTTTTACAGATGCAATACAGAAAATTAAGGTCAAAGGGAAAGAAATCCATGTACAGCTTCAGAAATGTACAGAGGTTAGCGGACTGATTGTTGCTAACACTGCATTAACTCACACATGCTAAAGAGAAATAATATTTGTTTTCTAGGAAAAAATCATGAACTTTTTCTAAACACTAAGCCACAAGGTAATTGTGATTCCAAAAAACTTTAAAGAGATTTGTTTGTTCATTTGACAGAAAATCAGACAGGAAGTATATGAAACTGTAACATAATAATTCATGTATGCATTGGAGTACTAGAAATCTTTACTCTTTAAACTATGTGTGCATTATTAAGAGTAATTAAAGAACTGCAACTAAGACTTTTTACTAGCTATAATTAGCTTTTTTCTCTCTTTTTTAATGTTTAAAATATTAGTGCTTTGATTACCTTCAACAGCTGTAATTTCATTTTGCAATATGACAGTTTCTCTAAGCATTAGATCAAATGGCTTAAGCATTACTCAGCCTTTCTTTGATACACTCATGGAATTTGGGAGCTAGACATCCTGTTGCTTAGGGTAGGCAAAAGCAACCGAGAAAGTGCTTGAGTACTAGGAGATTTCAGGTCCACAAATAAAGCTTGTTGTGAGATATTCTGATCGTGTCAGATGCTCAAGAGGAGTTATAAATAGTAATCTAAGGGGTGGGCATCTAAAGTCATCAGACGCTACCAAGGATAAAGCCTGAATGTAATCACTTGGTATTTTCTGAAAGGCCATTGCTAACTGTAAAAATCCACCAGTTTTGAAATTTCACACATTCTGGGCAATAACCAGTGCTTCATTTCTCCTTTGGAACAGATTTAAGAATAAGTAGAATTTTTCTTGACTGATATAGTGTGATTTTCAGTACATATTTTCACAAAGACTTTCCAGAAAGCATCTATACATTAATGGAAATGTAAACTGATTAGCAATTGTTTCTTCCTTCTACGATTGTATTTTGTTGGATGTTTTTCCAGCTTTACTTTACAATTTCAGCATTTTAAACAGTCTCTTTTTTTTTAGGTTGGATGTTTTTATTATTTTTCCTGTAGTCTACAAGAGGACTTTTGGCCTAGAAATACTAGGTGTCGTGGTTTCGGCCCATCAGGGAACAAAAGACCACGATTAGCCTCAAGTACCGAAGACTAAAGGATTGCTAAAGGGCAGGGAGAGCTTAATTGCCGCTTAAGGTGCAGGACAAAACAGACCAGGCTACTCGGCTTGGGGAAGAAAACAGAAAACAATTTAATACCAACTAAAACACAAAACCCCAAAAACCAGAACCAAAACAAAACCAACAACACAGAATGGTACAGAGATGAAGAGTCCGACCAGCCCTTTAAGACCACCTGCTCCCCACCCCTCTCCTCTTCCCGGGCTCAGAGCCCTGATCCCGGTGTTTTATACCTCCGTCCCCCCTGAACGGCCCAGGGGGGCAGGGAGTGGGGGTTTCAGTCAGTCCGTTCCTGGTGGCTTCTGCCGTTTGTCTCACCTCAGGGCAAGTGGGTTCCGCACCAGTCCTCCTTGCAAGTCCGTGAGGTACCACACACACATGGCAGCCCTGCACGGGCTGCACCGACGCACATTTGTCCCAAAGCCCTGCACGGGCTGCACCGATGCTCATTTGTCCCAAAAGTTGCTGCTCCTCTCTGCCTCTCGTGTGGGGCTGCTCTGCGGTGCACAGGCTCTCCAGCATGTCCTGTGCCATGACCGCCTCCCCCACACAGTCTCTGGCCCGTCCGGGCACACTCACATGAAGTTGCTGCTGCTGATCCATAGGTTGCAGGGGTACCGGCTGCACTCTCACCACGGCTTGCAGAGGGGTCTCTGGTCTGATGCTCCATCCTTCCTCCTTCTCCGACTGTGGGGTCCGCATGGTCGCCTCCATCTTGTACCACTCTTACACCTCCTGCCTGGCACCTCAAATTCCCATCCCTAAATAGTGATCGCAGAGGCGCCAGATTGGCCCAGCCGGGCTGGGGGGTGGGTCTGAACCCAGGAGTCGGGGGAGAGTCTAAAAAACTTTTACCGGGTCTTCACTGCAACCCGCTCCCCCGTTACTAAACAAAAGCAACTCCTTGCTAAACCATGACACTAGGTTAAAAAGATTCTGTATTATCCCATGTATAGAAGATATAATTGATAAAGTCTTAATTTTAAAAGTTTAAAATAAGCCTTTTAAAAATCCTTTTCAAATAAGATTTCTCCTTGTTAAATTCTGACCTTAATTTTCATTTAACTAAACTTTTGTACATTGATCTTGACATCCTTTAAAAACACATAACAAAATTTCTCTCTGATTATTGTCAGGGTAATTTCTCATGTTATCTAAGTTCTGCTCCAGGAATTCATGATCTTACTGTAAGTTAACTTTAGCTCATTCACTTTTGTTTTTATTTCTTGTCAAAAGCTCGGTAAGACAGCTCATGTAAATTATTCCTATATAATTTGTTTAGAGCTTTTTTCTTCATTTGTCTATAGCATATTATACTCAAATGAGAGCGCTTACTGTCAGTCTGTATATTGAACACTGGTCTGTAAAGAACTTCTAGCAATATTGAGAAAATTCACTTAAT
Organism: Urocolius indicus; assembly: GCA_013401255.1. Taxonomy (NCBI): domain Eukaryota; kingdom Metazoa; phylum Chordata; class Aves; order Coliiformes; family Coliidae; genus Urocolius; species Urocolius indicus. The sequence goes on along the minus strand of WBNH01003484.1, from coordinate 348 downwards.
CTCATCTGTTCTCTGCAGTATTTTTTTGAGAGCTGTGCTGCTAGGAGGCTTTTTGCTGTTTAAATTGGTTCATGTATGTGTGCTCTGAAGTGTCATATGTCCATGTTTCAAATTATTCGCTTTTCACGATCACGAATTCTTTTTAATTAGAACTAGTTGAAGTTGGTTGTTTACCTCTCAAGCACTAGGAAATATAGAAGGAAAAACAGCTAATAAGCTGTAATAAAATCAACTCCTCTATGTTAGGTGGTTTCTTTTAAATTTCCTTCAATTTTCCATTTTAAACTGTTCATCTTCTATAGTTTTTTATTTTTCCTTTCACTTTAGTCACTAGAGGTTTTTTTTTTT
>WBNH01003482.1:0-36720 GCA_013401255.1 Urocolius indicus | reverse complement strand
CAGCCAGTTCCCTCAGCACTCTTCAATGCATCCCATCAGGATGCAGTGACTTATGAGTCTTAAGTTTGGCTGACAATTCTTTAACCTTTTCCTCTTCCACCCAAGGCAAATTTTTAAATGTTTCTCCCTGATAAAAATTGAAATCTCTTCCTTTAGTTTGCTAGTCAACCTTATTTCTAAGATTTTCATCTCCATCTTGGTTTCAGATTATCTTCTAGTTGTCATTTCTTCTAGTCAATGTAGAAGAACACACAGACCTTAACAGCAAAGTGAAGGATCTTACTTGGCTGGAGTGTCTGTTTCTTGGTCCATTTACAATGTTGAAAAATGAAAAACCTTAAGGCAAATGTACAGATCAGAATATCATGTTGAAAATACAATATTTCTTCATTTATGTATTACTCTGGAAATAAGGATTTGAGAGGAAAAGCTCACTTAAAAATCCTTCCTGTTGCGTGTTCTTAGTGTTTGTTGTAACTCATTGATATGAGGTGAAAAGCCATTTCTATAAATAATATGATATCTATTTGAGAATGAAGTTATCCTATTACCTACATTGTCTACTGAAAGCTAACATAAAGATTAAAATTACGCTGGAATAGATTACTTTCTTTATTGAAGATTGAAGACTTATGGGTTTGTTACATGTGATGGCAACACAGAAGAATTCCCCTTTCCTCTTTCCACATAAAATTTAAGACAGCTTTGTTTCTTTATGAGCTTTCACAGACAGTATATGGTAGTTCAAACATCTTTGTAGAAGCAAATAATTTTCTACAGTATTCTGCTCTCTGTTCAGTTTTAAGTCATGAAGCTTAGCATTATTGCAACCAGTTGCCAATGAAATAACATGATTGGTTAATTTAGCATTTTATTTATTAGTTCTTATAAAACTCAAGGAATATGACATTGTAATACTAATATCCAAAGGATGTGTATTCTTTATATGTAAATATTATATTCAGTTATATCTCTGAATCTTATAAGTAGACCTTAATTATGTTACTTTCCATTAAAAGCTCATTACCTACTACTAGTTTACTTTTGATAAAGTTTCTCTATTTCCAGTAACTATAATTTTTAAGTCAACAAGAAGTAAAAAACAAAACAAAACAACTCTTGTTTTTGTTTTGTTTGTTTCTTTGTTTGTTTTTAAGTTACAGTGATATTAGTGTCTCTTTGTGTGTTTCATATAGTGAATTCATATCCTATGAGTATGGTTCAGCTTTCATTCCACTGTTCATCACAAATCTGCATTATAAGATTCATACAACTGCTGATAAAAAAACTGAAGCTTTGATAGAAGAAATTCCTCTGAAATGTAGAAAGATAGTTCAATTACTTCTAGTACCCAAATATTAATATGAACTTCGTACCCTGTTGATGCATAGTGTGAAAGCTCCACTCCAAACAGATCATGTGACCAGTCATGGTTTGACTCTGATAAACAAAAACTGTATTTTAAAGAAATATTCGTAAACAGAATTCATACTACATGTTGAGTAGTAGAAACTGGGTATGTATATCGGAAATGTCTCCATTTAACTTCCCGAATCTTCATATGTTTCTGTGTGACAAGTGGAGGTGAGTATTAATCTCTTAGACTATAAAAAAGTTCAACAACATCTAGCTTAAAGATAGGTGTAATATATTGTCTCTGTACAGCTTTTAATTTTTGTTGTTTTTCTTCCATCTTATTCATTTATGTTCGTCTCATCTGCAAGCCCTTGTTAGTGTACTCTCCGTTCATTTCTAAACATGACCTGTTAAACCTTACCTAGCAGACTGTATCACACACTTTCTAAACCACAGTGTTTTGAAATCGAGCAAGGGAAAAAGTAATTTTGTCAGGTTCACTCTGAATGTGAGTCTCCTTCACTCCACAAAGACACCCATGGTTTACAAGCTATAGGTGAATACCACATGGATTTTTATCTCGAATGCATTCATCCCACAGAGCCCTTGTACAACAACTATTGCTAGCCCTTATAGTATTAGAAAATTGCTAATAGTTTCCTAAGTGAAAAGCTGAGAAAGAAACAGATGGAGGAAAGAAGACAGTTAAAGTCTAGCACATCTTGAGTCTTAGTTTGTTCATATGCATTTAAATTTTCCTTAATCTTTTTCCATTTCCCTTTTTACAGAGGCAATATAGCTCATTTTGAGTAGCAATACTGTATTAATGATAGCATCAATATGATCTGCCAGTGCGGTTGTGCAAAAGCAGTTGTTGAGTCTTGTTGAGAACATTCCCTATTTCCATGTATTATTCAGAACACTCAGAAATAACTACTTAAGTATCTTGTTAAGAGCATTAAGAAGAGAACTCTGTTAATATCAAACTCTGTAAGAAAAGATAACTTGTGATTTTCTGTGTTATAATGATAAAGGTGTTATCACAGGCTACAGTACAAGAAAATTAAGAATTTTCAAAATTTTATTGTCATCCTTGACAAAACTGTAATTGGAATTACCTACCAGATTCTTCTAAAAATTGCACTGAAAACTATAGGAAACTATGTAGTTGACCATTTTTTTAAAAACCACATTCAACACTTCCATTGAACACTTAAGTGAAACTATTTTATCGCATTACCTAAAAGAAATAGATAATTTAGAAGCAAGTAAATAATTCTTGGCCTGAGGCAGAAGCTGTCTACATCACCTTTCAGCTTCTTTGCAGCCATCAACTGCTCTTGCACAACAGGAATTCAAAATGCATAACATCCTGTTAATGCTTACTGCATAGAATAGAATAGAAACATGCACATTTACTGAGAAAAGAAGATAGACAACCTAAGATGGTGTTACATCAGATCAGCTTCCATTGATTGAAAATATCTGAGCCAAGATAAACATTTTGCCCATGCTTTGCTACCTGTGATTCAACTGTAGAGACAGTTGATTTTTAACTCCCTTCAGATGTAGAACTGTGCTTAGTGCCCTGGCCACTAAATTATTGTCGTGTTTTCCTTCTTTCTGGTAGACTGAATATTAAAGTATCCCACACTAAGTAAAGTAACTTCCACAAGAATAACTCTAAGTGCTCAAACACAGCACATACATGAGTTTTACTTTTGAGGCTTTTACCTCTAAAATGGAGGCTCAAGTTCCATTAGAAAGAGAGGACATTAGTCTGGAAAACTGATCTTATCCTAAGCTTTTGAGACACAGGGTTATATGAAGTCTGTCATTTAATTTGCTCGTTTGAAACCAGAGCTTTGTGGCTTTGTATGCACATTTTGGCATCTGTGTATGTATATTGCAAATATCAACATATATATTCTCTGTAAAACTCTCTGTCAAACAGCATGACCATAGAGACAAGGGTTTTTTTTTTTTCTGTATTTCAGACAGCAGCTTATAAGCTTCTGAACTTCTTTTTTGTAATGTGAACATAAGGAGAGAGAAGACAACAATTAGGAAAAACGCTTGACTACTACATTACCTGCATTGACATATTTGCCATCAGAATTAAAGCATTAAAAGGCTGAAAGTAGTAGTTTAGTTATTCTTATGGCCTCTTGTGGACCTGTTACTTTTGACCAAATTAAAGTATCTGTGAAACAAAATGTATTAATGTCTACTTAAATACATGGAATAATCCATCCCTAAAAATGTCTCATTGTTTTGTTTTTTATGACTTGACATAGTCTTGTGATTCTCAGTAAGCCTGAAGTTACTGTGCCACTCACTCATCCATTGTTCTGTAGCTTTGAACCTGTCATGTAACAGAAATTCATTATCCATAGAAAGATGTCACAAGGTGTCAAGCCACAGATTTGTCTTTCTTATCCTATTGCTGCAAATAAGATTCTACTGTCAAAATGATAGAAAGTTTGAGGTGGAGGTGTCTAGCAAAATGTCAGAACCTCACCAGCAATGAGTTAGCACTGGCATTCACATCTGAATTCAGTTCTGGCAAAGGTAAGACTTCTTGAAATCAAACTAAGGACCAACTTTTCAAACATATTTGATCATCTCCTGGACTTACTTGGCAGCAGATTGATTTGCTACATCTGTCAACACAGAATTCTGCAATACAGCTCAGAATATTTCTGGTATATTCTTCCATGACAAAAAAACTCACATATAGGCAGTGAAATGAAGGTGAAGACTGTGATCTCAGAAAGCCTCAGTTTCAATTATATCTGGAGAGGCTGTTATAAAATATGAGGTTTTACTCATATTTATGTTTAGTTTAGAACCTAAGAAGAAAACATAGGACCTGATAAGTCCATGAAATATGCATTCTTGCTACTCATGAATAGCGAGGGAAATGATAAAAAATTAAGAAACTATGGGACACGCAGAGGCAAGTGAGAATTGGAGGAGCTTCTCAAAGACCGCATATTGCAAATGATGAATCAAAAATACTATGAAAGTTTTCCTGCCTAATGAATATACTACTATGTATTTGAAGCAAATATATACATGAGACGTGTGTTGTATCTGTACATACTGTGGAAACCTTGTGTGCAATGAAAAATGGAGACAGAAAGAAGAATGGAAAAGGATAACTAAAACAAAAGTCAAATGCTTGCCTTCATTTTCTTGGTAAAGAAAAATATTTTGTTTGCATGTAATGGAGGTTGAATTAGCCTGGTTTACATCTTTTGAAGGTGATGTTCTGCTAAAACCATTACAAAGCAGAAGGACCATCACATACTAACATTCAGCAAAATCATTGCAAAAAATAACTGCAAGGAGTTCATGATGGCACAGTTCTAGAGAATTCTGCCAAAATATTAATTTTGCTAAGTAGCCTAAGTTACTGTGTTCTGTGAGCTTAAACAGCATGGTAGCAGCTCTCTACCAGGAGGGACAAAAGAACTAACTAGCATCTAGTTATCATGAACAAGTAATATGCTTGCATAGCTTTATATCTTTATGAGTCTTATCAATCACATTTATGAAGACAATAGAAAGTTATAAATGGTTACTGCAGTGCAGACTGGTCCATTTCAGACAGTAAGTATGACAACTTTATTTCCATGGATAAGAATCACAATAAATTAAGAAATTGTAGCATATATAATTTTTTGTCAAAGAATAGGTAATGGAAGGTCATCTCATACATTTCAGCAGCCATGACAGATGTTTGGAAAAATGCATAGAAAGATCTATATAATATAGCAGTTTGGACCCACATTCATAACCTATCTTTTGTGATGTAGATTTTTCATAGAATATGTATCTAACAGTAAAGTCTGAACTGAGAGAAAAAAAAAAACTGTGATGTACCATTTTATCATTTCTCACAATGTCTTCTCCTGATTTATTGTAGACAGTAACACATATAAACACAGATAAGCATCACAATTAGCCCTCCTTACATCTCAGTATGTTAATTCAAGTCACTTTCCCTCCAGAAAGCGATGACAACCTATTCCTGTCTCTCATCTTTTCACTTGTCACACAGTAAGTTGTTATTTTGACTGGGACAAAGATTCACAGAAGATGAAACTACAGTATCCTATTCCACTTTTACTGTTAGTATATCTAGTGCATCTAAAGAATATGGCCTTATACATTAGTGATTCAGGCTATATTGCAACAGGAGCACTATTTGGCTTCTGTACCAAAAGAAATAGGAGTTTTCCTAGAATGGGGCAATGATGTCTAAATATTTAATTGATGGCCATATTAAAAATGCCAATAATACTCATTATAATTCATTAAGGAACTATGGGAAAGATTAAAGAGAACCCTTACACAGTGTATTACTGTTTGTCTCTAACTTCGTAGTTGTAATTTCAGAGAAAGTAGGCTTTCATCTTGAAAACTGGCAGATCAGACACATGAATTAACTTCAAAATGTACATGTTTGTTGTTGAAACTCTAGACATAAATGATTTATGTGTGGGAGAAAGGAGTATGTACTGTCTCTTCCTCTTTTTAGAGGACAATTTACCTCAGCTTATGTACCTTTTAGCATGGCACCTGATTTTACAATTTGCTGTCTAAACATACAGAGAATTGTTAAGTTGCTGAACTTTTTAATTATAATTATTAACTTATAAAAAATCTTGCATTGTCAGGGGGAAAATTTTACAGCTTTTCAGATTATAGTGTTCCCTTAGTTTGGCATTTTCTGTGACTCAGTCATTTTTCAGCTCCTTCCCCTTCTTTTTGTCCCTGAAAAATCTTATTTTCTTCTTTGAGTTCTCTCGCTGTATCTTGATTAATGAACCAAAATTAAAGACTCATGGTTTCTTTGTTTTTACTGCAAATCCTAATCCATCTACACCACCTGGGCCTGATAAACACTGTTCAGCCCTCTATTTCTATTCATACTGAAGTTTGGACTCATACAAATAAATTCAGTTACCTTCTTAAAGTCCCAGTCTGAAAAGCCGGTGTGTGACTTGGTTCATCTTGAGTCCTAACAACTTTGTGATGTTGTCTCCTCTCCATTTTGCTTTTTATATATAAAAATAATGTTCTACTTCCAATGTGCCAGACCTTCTTCCTTTATCAGTCAAAAAGCCTAGTATCTAAACACAAATACTGCATACAAAGTGGGGGAGACAAAAACTAGAAAAAGCCTAACTCAATACATCTTCCTCTGGGTCTTCTTCCTCAGAGTCCTATTAATGAAAAACCCATGTTAACACACAGAAGCTGCATCCCCAGGTAGAGAAACTTTTAACTTTCAGCTATTGTTCATTGAGATAGATAAACTGATGTGAAGCAAACTGATTTGAGGGTTCCTGTTGTTTAAATGGAAAACAACATTAAAGTACTTATCCAGCACAAGTCTTGTATGCTAAAAAATTCATTTTCAGAGGGCTGTTCTCTTTATAACTTGCAACTGATTTCTATGCTGTGACTTCCTAATAAATAATTAAGCAAGGAAAGTATAAGAACCTACAGCTATACTCAAATATATCAAGATGCATTAGCAAGAAAAGTTCTCTACATTATATTCAGCACTTAAAACTTGTCCTTTTTATTGTAAAGGTTATCATAGGTTGTGCACACTATTTTAATTCAGTATTTTCAGGGCCTGTAGACTGATACTATTAGAAATAAAATTGTCCTGAACTTTTGACCAAATCAGGGACAAGAGTTCATCTGAAAAGGAAGCTATCAATTGCCCATAAAACATGGCAGGGGGCTATGTGCAGAGGCTAGTGATCAAATCCTTAGGAAGCAGAAATATGGGTTTCCTGAAATTGCTTAGTAACAAAAAATGTACAAATGTATAATATAAACATATAATGCAAGCAACACAAGGGTGTTCCTCCTTTTTGATTTAAAATAGTATTAGATACACTAATGCCTTTTATGGGGAAACTATTTCCAAGCACGTTCAGACTGTGACAAGAATACTGTTTCAAACTGTGATATTCCTCACAGAAATGACAGAATTTTTCTCTATTTTGAGGCTTGGGAGTAGCTAATTACAAAATCATTTGAATGATTGTTCCTGTCCTTTATTTCTTGAAGATTGTTCTCTCCCTTTCGAGCTTCATTTTCCATGATTTCTTTGTTTTCCAACTGTTTCTTGTACAGAATAGCTCTTCACTATTCTAGCATAGGTCATGTTGTATCTCCACTGTCCCTGACATGCCAAAGCAAAGCTCTTCATGCATTCTTCAAAACTAGAAGTGACCTATGCCTTTTCTTTGCTAATTGCCTGCTATTGAGTGAAAATTATAAAAAAGGTAGTATTTTTTTCCATATTTCAGACAGAGACTTACAAGCCTCTGAACTTCTTTTCTGTACCTTTACTGTACAATATTCACTGGAAACTTGTAACTTCACTTTTGAGATATAAAGTCTAAACCAGAGCAGCCTGCACGTGTCTCTCAGTATTTATGAACTATGCTATCTTAGTATTAACTTTTCTGTGTTTTTCTGAGAATGATAAATGACCTTGCGTGTGCATGTGTGTCAGGTGATGTTAAAAGAAGCCTTGTAAATACAAGTATTGAGCTTGATTTTGTTTTCTTTCATATGTTGGGGAACATGTATCTCCCTAAAGAGCCATTGTGCCAGCTCCCAGGAGCAGAGATCAAGTGTCCTTTTGCAAGCTGCTGCCTCAAGGATTTTACATTTTAATTAATATAAATCCTTTTCAGTGAGAAACTAATTGGGCCAAAATTCATCATCAGTGAACTACTATATATTAAATAACAAAAACTCCCCTGAAAGTAGTTTCTAGCTAATGAAAAAACAAGAAAAGAAGAAGAAGTAACATCTTACCCTATGCACAAATGTATTTGACTTCCTGTGTTATTTGCTTTCTGTGATGCTAAGCTTTGGAAAGAGACTTGGAGCTGAGTCAGTGCCCAGGATAAGCTAAGAGATATTTGTCCATAGAATGATGGAATCATTTCAGCTGGAAGACACCTTCAAGATTATCAAGTCCAGCCTTTGTCCTAGACCTATCAGCCATTAGATTCGCTTCTGTGAAAACAGAAAATACTAAACTACTTCAGAAGTGAAAGAAGAGAAGCATCTTTTCATTCTCTGACAAACTACTTTTTAATTGACTTCTGAGATGTGCAGTGACTTTAGCTGCACTTGAATGAACTGCCAGATGTCTATGGAATAACATGAAAAAGAGTATTTTAAGCTGCCTGAAAAATACCACCATGCTCCTATTTTCAAAATAGTAAGCTTGGCTCAACCCATCGTGTTTAGTCCTAACCAACATCTATGTAGTCCTTGCTGGGGAAAAGGAAACACAGAAGAAGTAGAAACAAAGGTTGCTGCTGTCCTCTGCAGGGTAAGAAGCTCTTGTAGACAAGCATCCATTGGTTTCCAAGTCTCAGAGACAGATCCACCAAGGCCCATGGAACAGAGGTTGCAAGGGTTTTGTTGCCAGTGCAGCAAGAGCTAGAGTCTGGAAAAGTAAAAACTGCCTGGAAATTGCACCTAGTTTTGGACTAGACTAAACAACAATAACTTTGAAGAGAGAAGAAAGTCCTCTTGCTGCCAGAAATTATAGATATTCCAGTCAATAGGCAGATGGGGGAAATACCATCTCTAGGGAAAGGTTACACAGTAAAATAGCAATTATTTGCATCTTGCCAATGAAAAAGATTGAGAGGCAAAATAAAGTTTACCTAATGTCATTCAGATCTATTAATATGAATGGTAGTCATTGGTGCTTAATGTAAAACTACTTCAAGTTTCCTTTTAAAAGGAGAGGTAATGGGATGGCTTTAAGATTGAAACAAGATGAGTGTCTTATGCCAGAAAAGTCTTTAATGTAGGAGAAGGAGAGAGAGAGATTCTGTCTGTGGCTTTTACAGTGAAAGTCTGCAAAGATATTTCCAAGGACTTCTCTAAAAAGACAAAGTCTTCTGGTTTAGTCTTACTCAAGTTTGGTATAACACATATGAAAACAATTATTCAAATAAACTATCTGCTTATCTAGAGTGTCATTTCAAAATCTCTGAAATCAAAACAATGATAAAACCCTAATGTTTCAGTGAAATAATAATTTTCTAGAATCATATACCAGTATGAGGGAGAGTTTACTGCTCTGGGTAGAGGTGTTTCCATTCCTCTCAACAATGAGACAAGGTCACAACTCTTCTTCTGCCTTCTTTGTACATGAGCTATTAGGAAACAACCAGAAGCTCAGACAAGACTTTCCGTGAAGCTATTCAGAAAACAGGACTGAAAAGTCTATGTAAAAACACATCTGTTCCACCATGTAGGGTTGACCATCCTTGCTGACTCCCACTGCAAGAAACAGGACCTGACATTTCAATGTCTTTTCCTCTTGGCTGAGGTGATTCAGAACAACCTGAACTGTCCAAATTCGAAATGTAACTATGCCTTCTTCTTTTGCAATCTTTCCAGCCTGTGAAGTTGGACCATCAAAGGCATTATGAGTAATAGATCTCAGCTTCTATGCAGTATGGAATTATAGGTACCAGATATTTGGGTTTAACATCACTGCTGTTGTCCACAGAGTGAGTCTTACATGCAGAAAGCTTAATGATATCATATTTCTTCAACAGAACTGTCTTTGCACTAAGGAAAAAATTAAGAGAGTCCATTAGATTTGGGTTATAATGTGATATTGGAAGAGGTATCAGGATGAAAGCAGGCAAATTCATTCAGTGAGGTTTGCATATGTCATGGTTTGACATGAAGCTGTTCCTAGTAAGGGGGAAGGGGCTGTAAAGATGGCTCCTGTAAGAAGTTGCTCAAAACTCTCCCCAGCTCTGAGCCAGACACAATTCTGGGGCTGAGCCAATTAGACACCTCCACAATCATTTTTTAAGAAGAAGCCAGAAATGGAAGGTTCTTGTTCTTCCTTCTTCTTCTGTCACTTCTTCTTTTCTGGCTGGTGGTGGTACAAGGAGTGGGAATAGTGAGAGAAGCAACCATGCAGATTCCAAGATCAGTGAGGGAAGAGAGGAGGAGGTGTGCTAGAGCAGAGACTCTCCTGCATCCTTCAGAGAGGACTGGTGAAACAGTGATTTGTTTGCATTTGTTTGTCTCTGAATCAGGGGCAGTGATTCACACTTTGCTAAAGACCTTGCATCAGGGACAATGACTATGGCCAAAGGAGGCCATGTCTGGTGGGAGGGACCCCATATTAACAGAAGCTGTAACTGTGAGGATGAACCTATGTCAAAGAAGCTCACTAAAATTATGTCCAGAAGAGGTCGTGTCCTGTGGGAGGGACCCTGTATTAGCAGAAACTGTAGCTGCTGGGAAGAACTCACATCAGAGAAGTTAATTAAGGACTGTGTCCCAAGGGAGGGATCCTGTATCGGAGGAAGGGAAGAATTTGAGGAGTCGTCCTACTCGAGAAAAGTAGCAGAGACCATCTGTGAGAGACTGACCACATCCCCCATTCTCTGCCCCCCCCAAGTCGTTGAGTGGGGAGGAAGTAGAGCTATCAGGAGTAGTGAGCTGAGCCTAGAAAGAAAGGGTGGATGAGTGAGGGAGATCTTAAATTGCTGGTTGCATTTTCCTCATCATCCTACCCTGTTTTTGCTTTTTGTGCTGTTCTGTTTCTAGTAGGTAGTAGAACAAACTTTCCTACTTTCCCCTCTAAGTTGAGTAGTGGAGTCTATTTTGTCTGGAACCATAATTGGCAGAGAGCTATCCCTACCCTTGTCTCAATTCACAACACCTTGGTTATTATTTTTCCTCTTATTTCGCTGGGACCTCTGCTGTCCTAATGAGGGTAGGGATGGATGTGTGGCAATGAGCAAGAGATCATTGTGGTGCTTCATTGCTGGCTGGGCAAAACCACACAGCATACTTTGTGCCTTTGCATGTGCTCTTGAATTTGATTTAAACTGAAAATGATTGCCCTTGGAGTGCTGGGTAAAACATCAGTAAACATTAGTATTGATTTAACAAAGAGGTCGTATTGAGATCTAAGTTATTTATTGCTGCATTAAACAATCCTCCTTTCATTTGGTTGCTGACAGGCTGTTTGATAAAGTTTAACTTTATTTGTCCTGATCTTCTGAATGTGACTTTTCCTACTATGTAATACTAATTTGAGCTTTGTCCCTGTAAGTGAAGTTCTGCATATATGTGTTTATTCTGGTGTAAATGGGATTCTGTGACATATTCTGAGAGCAAACTCCAATCAACTGAAGACTTTGTAGCACACAGCAGACACTCACTGCTGTTACCATTAATGAGTGTAACACTTGTAGATAATTTGTGCAGAGATCACAAAACATTAATGCTTCCACCAAACCTCAGAGTTTCTAAAAGCATAACTAGGCCAGATGCCATTTGTCTCTTCAAGTCTATGATACATCAGAAGTTTTTTCACAGAGTTAGTGCATAATAATATCTAGATGATGGGTATAGATGACCAAAATAATTGTAGAGGAGAAAGCAAATGCCAGACAAAAAAAATCATGCTCCTATTTAATAGTGAGAGAGAAAGCAAATATGTCCAAGAATTGATAATAATCTCATGTTAATGAGGTAGCCTATGGGCTCACAATAGATGACCTAGCATTTTTTTTTTCTAAATAATATAAAAACATACAGCTAATAGAACATAATTTAGTTTTATGAATAAAAAGATGTCATAGATTTCCTGCAACCAGAGGTAATTTCCAAAGGAATTATTCTTGACAAAGACATACTATCTTTAATTTTGAAACATGATTCTGATCTTAATTTGAAGATTCTATTTTTGCCACAGAAAAATGCTTCCTTAACCTTTTCACTTCAATGTTTCCTCATTATCTATTCAACAAGAATGCAATTTCATTTTGTTATTCAGGAAAAGGTATCTTATTACAAGTTATAGATGTGAACAGAGATCTCTACACAAGAATAAATAATTGTATTGAAATGGGTTTTTTTGTTTCATTTTGTTTCCAAATCACTTTGCAAGTATCAGCAAATCCAAGAGCACAGTTACATGTATAACAGTCACTGGATTTTCAGAGGATACAATGTAACCCGGAACAAACTGAGACATCAGAACTATACAGCTACAATAAAAATACTCATTTTTTTTCATGAATACTTAAAAATTGCCCTCCTGATTACATATTTTGAGTTGATTCTTGAATTCCTTACAAGCATAAACTTGTTTTGGTTTTGTGCACAGCAGCACAGAATCTCTTCAAATTATACTGTGGCATGCAGTAAGATTTACCATTCAGTTACATCACGAAGTAATTAAGTCCTTGGGTTCTGTGGTTGTGAACATTATGTATAAGTTCAGTCTGAAAGTAGAATTTGGTCCTATTTGTTAATGAGAATTTTTCTGGTTTGTTACAACTTCTGTTGGATTAGCATTTTTAAACCTTGATCTTGATGCTAAATAACGTCTTTACTCTCTTTTCATACATTATTCAGGGATGACAATATTCATCTTCCTCTGCATAACAACATTTCACTATTTTAAACTGTAATTGTATTAGTTGTGTGAGGTCTCTGGTTCCATCTGGATATCACAAAATCACAAATACAATTTCTACAGTTGTGGACTGCACAACTGGGTAAAGCACAGTCAGTTTCTGACTAAGTGAACCCAAGTTTGATGTATTTTACCTTGCCAATCTATTCTGGATTGTTTTGCCAACATGAAAGCCTAATGTGCTATAACATCAGATTGCCTATGCTTTCAAAATTCTGGAATAGCAAGATTTCTGAGTGTTATTCTGTATTGATAGGAAATTTCTGAAAGAACAGCACAACACCTTCAGCTGGGGAATGCTATGAAAGTGAATCAGTGTATGTTGAACCACAGGAACAGATGCTGTGCTTAGAGAGCATGAATGCTGCTCAAGTGTTAGGGCTAATCTTGATTACTGAAACTGCAAGGGTAAAAAAATATAAATAATTAATTTTAGATGTAGAATAAATTATTCTTACAATAATGGAAAAAAGGAAGGTTTTTGCAATTCCTAAATGAATATTTCCTCAGAAATATTTTGTGGTTCCATGGGGTGACCAATAGTCAATTTTCTAAGAGCAATGTTCACATATGCTAAGCTTTACAATTAGTCAGAAGGGTACCTCTGTGCCCTGAGTTGGAATGTGGAACATTAAAAAACACCCTTAAAAGAAAAAAATACTTTATAAAGAGACAGAAATTATAATCTGTCCAGGGAAACCCAGACTCAGATTCCACATTTGTACTTTTGTCCATGATCAGTCGAATTACTTCTTCTTCTGCTCTGAATTTGTCCTTAGGACATAAAATGGCAGCATTTTGATGATTGATCTCTGAACAAGTTGAAACATGATGTATCAATTGACGCTTTATTACTTAGTAAAGGCATACACAGACTATTAGAAAATAAAACTTGTGAGAAGACTTACCACACTTTCTGGGATCCTCTAGTCACATCTAGAGTGTGAGAATGAGAAGATCCACATGGTATGTGTTCATAGGATGCCACCAGATTCTCACATCTTCTCTCCCTACCTGCATGTTTCTCCTGATGAAGGCTGGAAGAATTACAAAAAGCAGGAGAAGAATGAGTATTAAGCAGCAGAGGTGAGTACAGAAAAGTCAGCTGGTCTTTTGGGAGGATGTATATCTAGATGAACTAGATCAAACTATATTGAAAGGAATTTTTCAGAATGTATGGAATTTTTCAGATTACTTTATCCTCAATTTTATCCTCAAACTCATTAATGCAGGACAGTCTGGTGGATAAATGTTTAGCAGGAATGAAAAAATGTTACTCATATCACTAGAAAGGTTACCCTGGTTAGAAAAAAATACTAAAATATTAAAATTACATTGTGATTCTTTAGTAGAAATAATAATACAGAATAATGCTCCAAGGCAGGAGCTTCCTACTAACTGATGTGGCCAAGGGAATTGCCTCTTTTGCCAGACAGGATTTTGAAATCCTGACACATGAAAGTTCTTTATGCTTTCTCTGGAGCATTTGCTACAGGCTTAGACAGAGCATACTGGGTGGTCTACTGGCTTGTGCAACACAAATGTTTGCTTTTACATCTTCCAGCTGGAAAAAAAAACCCTGCTTTTGTACTTCCTTTTGTGCTCTGAGAGTCTTTTAAAAGAACATATTAGTTGTGCAAATTTCTGGACATATCACTATTACATGTATTAAGGTAAAATACACCTGTGAGAAGCCATATTGTGAAACAAAGTCCACACAGTATGTGACATTATTTGCTTAAGCTTTTACAGTTGTTTGTAATATGATCTAAGAAATGCAGTTTTTATTTCTTTCGTCATCTTTGTGAAATGCTTTTATCTTTGTTCACAGAGGACTTGACAGTCTCTCTTTAACAAAAAAGCCTTTAACTGTTTAATTTTAGTATTGAGATATAGTAGATGTCTATTGGTAAAAATTTAAACACATTGTACTGCTTCTATTTCAGATTATTACCATCCTAGGTTTGCAGAGATTTGACTGAAAAATTTAGAACTGCCTGTGTGCGACACTTCATTGTAGAACTAATACCTGGGTTTTTACAGACATTTACAAAACCAAATACTTTTAAGAAATATTTTACATGCATTTTGTCCACTTGTATTTATGAGGAACTTTTGTTTTCTTTATCCACTGATAGCTCATAGGCCATGTATTTTTTCTGCAAGTAGAATGGGCTTTTCTTGGTATTCATAATATGTTTTTGCAGTTGTCCTCTAGTCACAGTTTTTCTTACTGCATTGTTCTTTTTATCGCAAAGTTCAACTTATATTTCACAACAGACTTTTGGCTGACCTGGAATTGTAGCATATTTTTGAAGTACATTTATGTGGGATATTATTAATTCATGTAGTTCATATGAATACAAATATACTTAACATTATTGCAAATTTAGTATGAGATGTTGTCAATAATTATTGCAACAAGAAAACATCCATATGAACTGTCTGAATTACTTTGATATTGCACTCCTCAACAATTTAATAGTACAGTTTAGGATAGAATGGGAAAGTTTTTAATTTGATTATTTTACAAATGACTTTGTGGTAACTGGAAATAAGTAACCAAATTAACCAATTTTTGTCCATATGAAATAAAACCTTCAGCAGTATCTGCATTTTGAAAAACTGAAGCAAACTGAATTCTCAGTATCTATATTTCATCTTTAATGTCCTTTCAGAATCCTACTTGAAGAAAAATACACTAATATTTTAAAATTTTGCAACCTGAAAGTACTTTGTATTGTTTTACTTCCCCTTTTCTACTGCCAACTTCCTATTGCTTTTCCTGCTTTTTTTGCGTATCCTCCCTATTACTGTGTACAGTCTTACTTTTTGTTTCAGATGAGTGTGCAATAACCTCAGATCCAAACCTGGTTGTAAACTAGCTTTGATAATGCAAATACAAGTTACATTGTTGTTCAACAAAAGAACAAAAATTCCCATACTGTCTTACTTCTCTCTTAATTCACAATCACTCCCTTGATCAGAAACAGTTTCATAACTTCAGTTTATTAACTGAAGCCAAAATCTGCTGCCACCAACCTTTCGTAGCTTCTCTAGGAGTCATGTTGGGCAACATTTCGTGATGCATGATGTGTATGGTACATAATGCATATGGTATCTCTTTCCAGTTATATCTCTGCTTTTCTTCCTAACTATATCNTATATAAAAATTGTACTAAGGGTCTATGACACAAATGTTTATTATATCAACATTTTCTCAAAAGTAGATTTATGCTCTGGCCCTCTATTTTCTCAAAGTGGTAATTCAATTAAAAAAATCCAGTTTTAGATAACTTAAACTTTATATATGTCTATTTGGTGGTAAATATTTTTTCCCCCAATTTTGATTTTGTTGCTTCATTGAGCAGAATAATTAATTTACTCATTACATATTAGAGCTATTCATCTATTTGTTACGTCAACTGTGCTTCAATCTGTAAGTCATCAATCAACTGTCTTGGTACACAATTGTAGAAATGGACTACAGCTAATGTAATTAACAACTTTCAGGGTGTGTTCTGTTTCAGCAAATGTATATTTTCTGAAATATGTATATATTTAAACTGTCCTGTAAAAAGGTACATAGTAGCATGAAATGTGCAAGTGATCTTCATCACAGAATTTAAGCAATCCCAGGACTGAAACATGTGATACTCATATGATATATCTGAATAGACCACACTGTCTTGAAGGACAAGGGTATAGATCATTGTGTAAATGTGAGTCTAAACCTCCACCCATTTGCTGTCAGTGTCATAAGCAGAAACATTGCAAGTAGCTGCATAAGGGTAAAGAAATATATATGGCAGGAGGAAAGAAATGATTCTCAGTCTAATCTCTTCCTTTATTCTCTCCACATCATTTAGCCTGCCCTATGTTTCAGCACTATTTAAAATGTAATAATTTTTTTTTGTTGCTCCACCATTTCATATGTTCTTTGAAGCAAGACAAACTTTTAGCTTAAACTAAAGTGTTGGGATGCTTGATTTGAAGTGTCTTGAAGAAGTAGATATTAATTTTCTATAAGGGGACTAGAGACAGAATGGTTTTAAATCTTTTCTATTGTGTCATTTGAGATCTAGTTTTCTATTGTAAATGCTTTTTTGCCCCATAGAGTTTTCACTGTCTGTTGCAAAACTCTCTCTCTGCACTTCAGAAAGAGTTTTCTCTGACCTTTTCCACAGAAATGTTTTGCTGAAAGAGTATTAAACTTGACTGAATAAATATATCCCTTGAAAGGTATACTGATGGCCATATACATAATCTAATATACCTTAAAAATAACTTATGGTGAATGGAAGCACAATAATCCCAAAGGCTAAGTTTAGCACAACCCACTGCCTCTCTGATAAAGGCTGTCTCAGAGCCATTCCCTAAAAAGCATCTCTTCTCCCACTGACCCAAAAAGGAGACTACGGACAATTGCCTTATGTCATTCACTTTGGTGATGTTTGTGTGTGCATTGGCTTGATAAATAGATGAATAAGAGCAATACTTGCTTTTCATAAATGCTAATTCTCTAAAGATAAAGAAAAAAAATCTTGTTTCTACCCTCACACTTTCACATCTCATTCTTTTTCCATACATTTAAGATGTGAGTTGTGTGTCTGATGTGTCTTAAATATATAAATAATTGGAAACTTCCTTTTCCCTTCCTCAATACCTTCATTAGTCCTTCCTTCATTAGTTTTTGCAGCCAAAACATTAATAAATATTCCCATAAATGTGCAACAGTGACAAGAAGTTTCTAGAAAGCATTTATTATTCCTGTTGTTCTGCCAGACTTTACTGAGGAGATTCAAAGGTGCTCTCCTTCCCGCCTGGATTGAAACATTTAATGGAACACAATTCAACACGGTTTAGATATGAGTCATCTCTCTGATCTCTTAAAATAAAAAAATCTGACAAAATGTAATCTTTGGTGAAATATGTCTTAGGTCTTCCCAGTTACTGGGCTGCAGCATTTGAGCACCTTCAGTGGGATTTTCATGCCCACTCAAGACTTTAGACATCTAAACCTCTCTGACTGCCAAAATGTAAGGCTGTTTTGAAGCATTTTCAACACAGTGAACAGGCATTGATCTTGATGTCAGGGAGGGAACACGCAGACAAGTGCTTGGAATAATTTGTATGTCTCCTACTTAATGATTGCAGATAACTTAGGGTGTATTCCAGTGCTTTCATGTTAAAATTATAAAGTCAATTGCTATTTGTTGGAGTTTGTTTTGGTTTGGGTTTTTTGTTTGTCTGGTTTTTTTTTTCTTTTAATATTCACTTACTTTCCATGATTTATAGATTGTTTTCTTGAAAAAAAAAAAACACCAAACCACCAATTTGTGTTGTGGCTGTTCTCAGCATATGTAAATCTATTTTTAGGTACCTTAGAAATCCAATTAGGTCAGAGTTTTTATTCTATCTGGTAGCCTTCTGAGTAATTAAAAAGCAATCTGAATTCTGAAATTATTATTGAAAAGGTCAGTTATGTTCAGAAAGAATACAGGCTTGTGTACTAAAATCTTTTGAGTGTACTTGAACTTGTCAAAAGCTTGTTTGAATGTGTGGTTTTGAACTACTAAAAAACAGATCTGAAATGGACTGCTCAGATGAGTTGTGGAGTCTCCTTCTCTGGAGACATTCAAAACCCACCCCAGTGAGTTCCTGTGTGGCCTACTCTAGGTGTCCCTGCTCTGGCAGCGGGGCTGGACTAGATGCTCTCTCGAGGTCCCTGAAGATTCTGTGATTCTTTCAAGGGTCAGGAAGAAATTTGATTATAAATGCAGTATTAAATCTTCATAATGCCGATATAGATCGGATTTTGCTACAAGATTTAGCTTGTTTAAAGGGCCTTCGGTGCTGTGTGTATTTTGAAATGAAGGCATAGAATCACTTTTCAGCTCTTTTCAATTATCACATTCCAGAATCCTGATGATAAAGACAGAGAATTTCTTCTTTCTGGCCTTGAGACTTTTACATCACTTTGGAAAAAAAAGGACAAAGGCAGTAGAGAGAATTCACTTTAGTACACTAGAGGCGGCAGAGGCAAAAGCTACAAAGAGCCTTTAAGAAGTGTATTCTGAATTAGTCTATATAGAATAACAGTATAACTGCACACTTCCTTAGCACAGCCTTTATAATAATTTTAGTTTTCACTTTATGTGGGATCAAGAATCATAGACTCCTAGAGTCATTTAGGTTGGAAAAGAACTTTAAGATCACTGAGTCCAAACATTAACCCAGTACTGCCATGTTTACCACTAAACTATGTCCCTCAGTGCCACATCTACACATCTTTGAAGTACCTCTAGAGACAGTGACTCCATCACCTTCCCAGTCAGTGTATTCCAATGCCTGACAACTCTTTTGGTGAAGAAAATTTTCCTAATATCCAAAATAAACCTCCCCTGGCACAACTTGAGGCCATTTCTTCTCATCTTACCAATTGGTCATTTGGAGAAGACGTCAACATCTGCCTCACAACAGGTCCTTTCAGGCAGTTGTAGAGAGCAATAAAGTCTTCCCTCACTCTCCTTTTCTCCGAGCTAAACAATCCCACCTCTCTGTTGTTCTTTATCAAACTTGTGCTCTAGACACTTCCTCAGCTTTGCCCATCTCTGGATATGCTCCAGCACCTCAATGTCCTTCTTGTAGGGATTGGCTCAAAATTGAACATGGTATTTGAGGTACAGCCTCATCAGTGCAGAGTATAGGAGTATAATAATTTCTATTTCTGTTGGCTAAACTGTTTCTGATACGTCAAGATGCCATTGGCCTTGGCCATCTAAGCACACTGCTGGCTTATATTCAGACAGCTGTCAAGCAACACTCCTCTTCCTCAAGCCTGTAGAGTTGCATGGGATTGTTGTGGCCCAAGTGCAAGACTCAGCAGTTGGCCATGTTGAACCTCATACAGCTGGCCCTGGCCCATTGCTGGTCCCTTGAGGAGCTTTCCTGACCTCAAGCAGGTCTGTGCTCCTGCCTATCTTGGTGTCCATAGTAAACTTACTGAGGGTGTACTCGATTTTCTCCTCCAGATCACTGATAAAGATGTTGAACAGAACAGGCCGCAGCACTGAGCGCTGGGGAACACCACTGGTGACTGGCCTCCAAATGGATTTAACTCCATTCACCATCACTCTCTGGGCCCAGCTAGCCAGACAGTTTTCTACTCATGAAGAGTACACCCAACCAAACCATGAGCAGTCAGTTTCTCCAGGAAAATCCTGTGGGAAACAATGTCAAAGCCTTTACTAAAGTCCAACTTGACAACACCCACTGCTTTTTCCTCATCCATTAAGCAGATCACCTTTTCAAAGAAGGAGATCAGGTTAGTCTATCAGGACCTGTCTTTCAGAAAGCCATGCTGACTGGACCTGATCATCTGGTTGTCCCGCATCTGCCATGTGATGGCACTCAAGATGATCTGCTCCATAACCTGCCCTGGAATCAAAGTCAAACACATGGCATATGGGGACAGTCTGCTCCTGTAACTTTAAGATTTCCTTCTTGAAGAATGTCCAACCTTACTAGACTCTTTTATACTTCAGGACTGCCTCCCAAGAGACTCTTTCAAACAGGCCAAAGTCTGCCCTCTGGAAGTCCAAGGTAGCAGTTCTGATGACTCCCCTCCTTACTTCTCTAAGAATAAAAAACTGTATCATTTCATGATGACTATGCTCAAGACAGTCTCCAACCACCACACCACCCTCTGCTCACAAAGCAATAGTTCTAGTGGGACACTTTCCCTGATTTGCTCCCTCATCCACTGTGTCAGGAAGTTATCTTCCACACACTTCAGGAACCTCATGGTGTGTTTCCTCTCTGCTTGTGTCGTATTTCCAGCAGACATCTGGTAAGTTGAAATCATCAATGAGAACAAGTACTAGTGATTGTAATATATCTCCTGAANATGATCTGCTCCATAACCTGCCCTGGAATCAAAGTCAAACACATGGCATATGGGGACAGTCTGCTCCTGTAACTTTAAGATTTCCTTCTTGAAGAATGTCCAACCTTACTAGACTCTTTTATACTTCAGGACTGCCTCCCAAGAGACTCTTTCAAACAGGCCAAAGTCTGCCCTCTGGAAGTCCAAGGTAGCAGTTCTGATGACTCCCCTCCTTACTTCTCTAAGAATAAAAAACTGTATCATTTCATGATGACTATGCTCAAGACAGTCTCCAACCACCACACCACCCTCTGCTCACAAAGCAATAGTTCTAGTGGGACACTTTCCCTGATTTGCTCCCTCATCCACTGTGTCAGGAAGTTATCTTCCACACACATCAGGAACCTCATGGTGTGTTTCCTCTCTGCTTGTGTCGTATTTCCAGCAGACATCTGGTAAGTTGAAATCATCAATGAGAACAAGTACTAGTGATTGTAATATATCTCCTGAATGCTTATAGAATATTTCATCTGCCTCCTCATCCTGGTTGTATGGTCTATAAGTGACTTCCACCATGCTATCTGTCTTGTTGTCCAATCCAATAGGATCTTTTGATCCCTCTGACCTCTAAACCCAAGTTAGACCAGGGATGTAAAGAAGAAAGAAAATCAAAGATTAAAAAAAAAGGATCATTTCAAAATAGTGTTTCAGCTTTGGACTAATGGTATCATACACCCTGGCTGCCCTTTTGAATAGTAATCACTCTAATCTTCTCTCTTCCTCCTTTTTAATTTGAACAATGCATTTAAATCTTTCAGTGAAAGACATCTTCCTGTTACTTGCTGTCCCTACAGTTACTGCATTTTTAAACATTTTCTATTTGCTACTATCCCACTTCTTCACTTGTTTTTGTGTAGCTGATAAACACCTCAAATTCTGCTCTAGCTCATCGTCATCCTTGCTCATCCTCTTTTCACATTTCTTCATGATTTCAGTCATGTTTATTTTTTTTTTCTGTGTAGACAAATTTTAGTTTCATCTCTTCATTTTCCTCACTTTCACTCTGTTTGGAGGCCTATGCTTCATGTGTGTCCAAAGTAGTACAGAAAAGCAGGAAAGGACTTTAATTGGTAAGTTAGCAGAGCTGACTAGGAGTGAAGGGACTGATCAAATGGAGGAATAAAGTTTAAGGCAGTCAACTGGATTGGAAATCCTTGGATTGGAAATCTTGTCATCCTTTAAACTTTTATTCCTGCCAAAGTACTCCCTGCCCAAAGCTGCCACTGTCTCTCAGACCTCCTAGTTCTGTATAGCCCATGACTTGGCTCTGCTATGGGACTGGTATGGGCAAAGCCCTGTTTCAAGTTGCCAAGAAACCTGCCAAATTATGAAAAAAAGGATTGTAACAGAGTCTGTAGGATAGAGACATGTATGATAAGAAAGCAAAATTACAGAACAGGGACTGTCGGGAAAGGGAAACCACAATAATTGGAAGATACAAAATACTTATACACTGACTATGAAATTGGTGTATGTAAGGGGGAAAGAGGAAGCTACATTCATGTTAAATACAGCAGCAGGACAACAGTATTTTTTGCTTCCTCTTCTAACTGGGTTTGGAAACATGCAAGTAACAACATTTCCAAGGAGGAACATATAGATCTCATCCCTATTCAACATGGAGCGAGTAGGATTAGCAATTCCTCTGGAAGAGAAGGAAGAGAGAAGAAAATATCACCTGTCAAGATCTCTGCAAGAAACAGAGGGAGATTTGCCTTGTGGAGGAAAGTGTAGAGACCCTATTTACACCCATTTGACACAGGAATAGAAGATGAAAAATATGAAAGGTGCAGCTAGAAAAAAGATAAAGATTTTTTTTTTAAAACTAAAGTCATTAACTTATTACTTTGAAGGAAGTACAACATTAATTTATTAACATCACATTTCTCCACAACTGGCTACTCTATTTTCAGTAGAAATATAATGGGAGTAGAAGGAGGGGCCTTTTGTTTGCATCATTATCAGTGTATAGTGTAATTCCACTGGAAGAAAATGGAAAACTATAAATCAAATGAAATAATTTTTTTCTTCCTCTCACAAACATCATATTAGATTTTAGGTTGCAATAATCTGATTGACTCTTGTTCTTTGCTCAATTCCCAATACCATATCTGACAAGTAAAGTATTGGAAATTGTTGCTTTTTAAAAAGCAGTTTAACACCAAAGGACAATTCACCAAGGCACCAGGTCCAAGACTTGTATTTGGCACGGCTTCAAAGGTCATTTGAACATTTTACATTGAGCTAGATTTCTCCTAGATGCTACTGTAGAAGAAACTCTACATAAAAGTCATTCCAAGAAAGGCTAAAATGAAAAAAATAAACCTCCTACACAGGTGAATAGCGTAAGAGGAAACATTTCAGATCCTAATCCCAGAATGGTTTTGTGTAGTCTAGGAATAAAAAATGAAATTGAGAGTGGTGAGTTAAAATGTGGTAGTACCATACAATGTTTAGTATTTCTAACAGCAAAACAGACAGGTTCATTCATTAAAAATTTGATCCCACTCCCAGAAAACTGGAGCAATTAGTCTCATTTTTTTTAAAGTAAAAACTACCTATATACAAATAATGCTACCTTCTCAGACACAAGCTCAGAGTTAGTAGCTTCAGGGCTGGGCTGCCCTAAACCATTGTAGGTCTTAAAAATAGATGTACTGTTGTTTTAGTTTGCTTGGAGCACATGCCAGTAGATCGTACTTTCTAGAGCTCCAAGGTTCTTGTGGATTGCTACCTTTCTCCAGCCATTTTCCACACCAAATCTGTTCTCAGGGGTTTTGAATAATCCTAATCCCAGGGTTTACAGAACTGTGAGATTTCACTTGAAGAATCTTATTGTGCCAGTAATTGGAATTTTAATGCTTTGATTGTATGTTATACATACTCCAGAATCACAGAATCTTAACGTTTGGAAAGGACTTTTAGAGATCATGTAGTCCAACACCCCTGCCAGAATANGGCACCCAGTCCTTCTTGAACTGAGGGGCCCAGAACTGGACACAATATTCCAGATGTGATCTGACAAGGGCACAATAGAGGGAAAGGAGAATCTCTCGCAACCTACTGCCCACACCCTTCTAATACACACCATTGACCTTCTTGGCCATGAGGGCACATTGCTGGCTCATGCTCATCTTTCTGCCCACCAGGTTCCCCAGGTCCCTTTCCCCTACACTACTCTCTAAGAGTTCATTGTTGTGCAGGAAGCAACCACACAATTTGGTGAACTGTCAATAGGTTGCAATATATCCTGAGTAACCCTCATTAAAAATGGCATCACATATCCTCTCCCATACCAGAAAAGACATGGAGAGTATTCCTTCTGAATATCAAAACCATGCTGTATTTCTAAGGATTTCTATTAAAAGTAATGTTAGAGGAACTTTAAGATCTCAATTCCAACAAAGGTAAGTATTCCAAACTGGTTTTGTAGAAATAAGTCCTTTGATTTCAATGTACTGTATCTATCAGCAAAATATCTGCTACACAAATACTGTCTAAGTTTCCATGACAAATTGAAAACTGATAAAATTCAAATGTTTCCTAACATATCTGGAAGTCAGCAGCTCTTTGGTAAAGACTTGGTAAAAATCAAGATATAGAGAATTCAACATGTATATATCAATATTGTGCCTAGTGTTATTTGACAGGGGGATTTTTTTGTTGGTTTGTCAAAGTATGTTGAAACTTTCCAAATTATTGGAATATTCTGTGATGAGATAATAATATCATGTTGGTTTATTTCTATTTGCATTGCTGCATAGTCAGCTCAGAGGACATGAGAAAAAGTCAGTCACCTGAAGGTTAGTAAAAATAAAATTAACTCAAATCAAGAAATAAACCACAGTACACTATTATTTAAAATGTAAAGGAAAAAGGCAAAAAGAATCTGTGTTATAATGGTTCACATAAATTTGAAGCACTATTACATGTTCTGGATAACACTTTAAAACTCAAAGAAAACTAAAAAAAAAGCAATAATTTAGACAGGATTATAAGCACAAAGAGATCTCTGCCTTCCAGCATCATTCTCATGCTTGTGAGGCTAAGTTGAGATGCTTGGTTGCTCTGCTGAGGTATTCCACAAATTCTGAAATGAGTGTCCAGGTAATATCACAGGAAGTTCACTTTATAAAGTTGAAAAAGAAAATCAGAACATAAGACTTCTATTTTGAAGAGTATGTATTTCATATTATTTGAATTATAGGGTTCCCATTTACATGGACTAATATTCATTTCTAGGCTCACAAAACATCTATTACTTAAAGGTTTCTTCCTTATATTTTTGGAAGAGATCAATAACAGAGACTTCAAGAATCTATGATTTTGGACCTTTAACCTGAAATTCTTAAGAAGGAGAGTGATATTTAGAAAACATTTGACTCCTTTTTCTATCTTGAAATTGTAACAAGAAGCAGAGGCATAAAAAATATTTTGAAAAATCACTGTTTTCTGAAAGTGTATTCCAAAATGTTGTGCATTTAACTGTTTTACATTGTAACCTTATTCCATTTAATTTTTATTCCATTCCCTTGTCAGACCACCAGACTGCTCCACTATCCCTTTTAAAATGCATTTTTCAAATATTAAAAAGGAGTTTGCATAATTTGACTTTAATATTAAATATAGGCAAAATACAGTATCTCTAACAAAATCATCCTCACTATTCTGTTAATGTGCCGATTCTTCTATTGATGAAAAAACATTGACTTGGTTGTTTGAGAAGAAAGCTCCACTAATGCTCCTTAGAAGTTCCCTGAACTTCTGCAGCTAGGATAAGGATCTCTGAAGTTTTTGGAGAGAAAAGCATAACTAAGTTATAATTTCTAATGATATTTTGCATATAAAAAAAAAGAGATTAAAAATAGAAAAGTGAAGAAAAATAAATAGTTAATTAGTAGAAGGACATCCCAGTGTTTATATTTCACTATTCTCATCTAGCCTTGCTGGACTTTTAGCCTGCTACTTTCTTTAGAAGGCATCAAAGAGTGCTCAATCTTTAGAATAACATGCAAATACATTGTAGAATATTCTTAACTAGAAAGAAGCTTTACTTGCAACAGAGGAATACTAGGAGCTGACTCCAGGTCTCAGCCTGTGCCACTTCTGATAAATTAGCAAGTTTAATACTGCTGTATATTCTGCCTTTTTCTTGAGCTTGTGTTGCACTGCTTGCAACATTTCCTGAGGGACCTGGGGCCAAGTTGTACTGTTGATTCCCCGTGTCTATATTGAATGAGCATTACAAAACATAGTTTTGCTAATACTAATTTCAGTTCAAGCATTTCCTCATGGTGTTCATGGGAAAGGAAAAATCACTATAGGAAAACAAAGAAAGATGACATAAGCCTTATCCAAAGGAATTCCCTGTATTGAACATACTAAAGGGGTGAGTAGCACAGTGTGAAAATTTACAGTCTTCAAGGGATTACAGAAAGGTCAAGGTCAAATAGGACAGGATTTTACTACTTAGAATGTGAGCACGAGGTGGTCTGTGTACACTAAAAGTAGCAGTTGCAAGACATCCTGGGAGACAAACTTATTTTGATTTCATTGTTTTGGAAAGGAGGAAAGGTGGTAAAACTAGTGTACTAGTGTAACAGATTGCAAGTTTGCAAAGATTCCCAGAGGCCAGACTTTATGCAAATTCAGGTGCTTCACAGTTCAGTCTTCTGCTTCAGTCTCCAGCAGTTAACAAGATTTACACCTTTGAGCTGGAATCACATTATGATTCTGCACATTTCCATCAATGCTCTTCAACATCAGGTTTGCTGATAGTCCATAAAGACATTAATAAGTATCTGCTATTTACTGAGATGTCAAGTCACAAAACTTTGTGTAAATTGAAAGGCTGTTAAGATCTTTTTGTTTTGAAAGACACATAGGTTTCTTCTAGCGAACACTTCAAGGAGCTTGAGTCCTATAGTTAATATATTTCTATATTTTTACAGCTAATCAGAGCACATCTGCTTTTCAGCTGAATTACCGTTCAATGAGAGAGTTGGAGAACCAAAATTATTAACTTTACTACATTGATTTCTTTTGTTCTGCATTTACTAAGCCTGAAAAAGTAAATATTTTCATTTTAATAACTAAAAACTGACAGAAAATCATTACTTTTGAAAACATTCTCTGTCAAGACTGTAGCATCTTAATCTGCAGCCACTGACATTCATCATTTTAACTATAAGGATTAAACAATGCTGTAGGTGGTTTTTCTAAACATTTTCCTTACCAACTCTGGCACCTGTTACCCAGCATCTATACAGAAAAGCTTATAGTAGCTGCTTGCAGGACAAGCTGTTGGAAGAATCTAATGACTGGGACAAGGGACTAAATCCTTGAGTCCTACTGACTCAAGGTACTGACTCAATCCTATTGACTTGAGTAGCAGTACCACAAAATATATTGTATTAGAACTGGAGAGATCATTCCAATATTTTTAAATTTTTCTTCAGAAGAGAATGTATCACCTTATGCTGAAAAGCTCTGGTGGAGGTTTTGGTCATGTTGTTTTAAGAAGATTTTCCTTGGCTAAAGGAAGATTACCCAGTGTAGAAAACAACAAACAGCAAAATCTGTCCTCTTCATAAGGGAATATTTAAGAATGAATGCTTTGACATTTAATAGAAAGGTCGATTGGACTTCTGCAGATCACCTAGTCTGACCTCTGGCTCAAAACATGATGTAGTCAAAACTATCTTAGATCAGTTACAGTTTGATCTCACTGTATGTCGAAAAACTCCAATGATGATGAGTCAACAATTATTCTGCGTAACTTATTCCAATGATGGACATTCTGCCATGAGACTTCCTTCTGCATACACTGGTGGTGATGCCAGATCAAACAAAATCACAGTAGATAGATCACAGAAGTTTTTTCTAGGTAACTAAATTTAAATCTTGCTGATCAAGATGGTATTGCTCACCGTGAACATCTGGAAACTATGGCTTCAGAATGGACATGCTAATTAAGTTTAGGCTAACTAGGAAGAGAGGAGTGAGCTACCTTCACAGTAATACTAGGAATTTCACTTACAAGTCAAAAAGAACACTGCCTACATAAAGACTTTTTTTCCTCTGGGCATGCATAACAGTAAAACCATTAGATATGCCATATTACAATTGCATGCTAATCACTAACCAATCATTGTAATAGAGAGTGTATGAATTCTGTAACTTTTGTGCATAAATACAGCACAGAAATTTTTGACAGGTGTGCTTGATTTGTGGCATTACTATTGAGCAACCAGGCTTGCAGAAACCTGAAATAGATCTGCAATGTCTCTCCTGAGTATGGGATTATTGGATGACTGGTGTGCATGAATGCATGGTATAAAAAGTAGAAGGTACATAAGGTTTATGTGTGGTTGACAGTGATGATTGAAGTGCATAGAAATACGGGTAAGAATGGGGTTTAAAAAAAGAGAATTGGGAGTAGGATAATGTGAAGGACAGTCTGCTGAATGTTCCCTTTACTCTCCACCCTAAAACATTGGAACTGGTATAGTGGGGATCTGTTAAAAAGAGGAAAATTTAAAAACTACTTTACTCAGTTGTAACCAAAATATAATTGAGAGATGATTAAAAAAAAAAAAAAACTGAAAATGAAACCTGATGTTGTTAAGAAGTGATTGGGATATTAAAAAATGTGGTCTGGTAAATGTTAAATGGCAAATTTGGACATATGTGCTAAATAAGAAAAGATTGTGCCATATTACAATTGATGAAATTTTGTATAGAAAAAAAAGACTATCACTTGAAGGAGCAAGAGTAAACTTTTAAAAGATGAAAAAACTCAGCAAATGAATTATTGGCATAAAATGGAATAACTGGGTATGTAACAACCATAAAAGAGGTGGTGAAGAACAAAAAAGAAAACTTTGAAGAGGAATTTTAGCTGCAGTAATTGTGAATAATTTAACCGAAGGTGCCTGCAGAGCCACCCTCCCTTTTGTTGTACAGAGTGTGAGTGAGTGAGTGTGAAATATTTTATGTTTGAGGAATTCAATGTTCAGATTAAAGAAAAATGTGGATAAATGTCTGCCATTATTTTTTAATTTTGGTTGAAGATATAATAGATCTTAATTCAATGTTAACTTGTCATTGAGAGTTGTTCCATACAGAGAGAAAAATAACATAACTGACAGGAATATAGAAATTAACAGGCAAGGGTAAATTGGATGGTCTGGCCTCAGGTTGATTCTAATTGGGATTGTAATAAACAAAGATAATTGTCAAACATAAGTTAAAAACCTGAGATATGTAAATAAAGAAAGTTTTTAAAAGATAAGAATAAATTTAATTGAAGTAAAGAAATGTAGAGGAGGCTAGAGGAACACCCCAGCAAATACAGGGGAAGATTTCAACAGACTTTACTGGTGTACAAAGGAACACTTGCCCAGAATTTTGATAATTAATTAACAAGTAGTATGTCTGTAAACCCCAGACTCTCTCATCTCCAAATATCCAACTGCTGGCATGAGGTGAGTTCACCTAAGAACTTTAGAAACAAGAGGTATTGATCAATACTATACTTGTAAAAGATAGTTTGTGTACTGCTTTAGCAGGAAAAAGTCACTGTACACTTCCTTTGAAGGTTTACCTGATTTAGCAAAGGTTTATAATAACAGAGAGGAATTAGAAAAGGAAAAATACCAAAAGTTGTCAAAAGCTGAAATAAAAAGCTGTTATTTTAGCAGCAACATTCACTAAAGCTCAAATACCCTTTCAAGGAGAAGCTTTCTTGATACAATGGGGCAACGGAAAAAGTCAGCTGTGAAGAAGTAGTTTAGGAACTAAGAATCAATTCGAGAAAGATCAGTGTGAATTTTTTAAAGAAAAGGGACACTGGAAGAATGAATGTCTGAAAGGACAATGTAACTGGATCCCTACACCTCTGGTGGCCCCAGTACCTGAGGCAGATTTACCTGGGATTATCACTGAAGACTCAGATTGATAGGGACCAGTGGTTGAAAAAGGAAAAGCCCCAGCTGAACCCCTAGTGACAGATAAATCAGGAAATGACACTGTTACATTTTTAGTAGACATGGGGGTAACACATTCTATGTTAAATAGTTGTAAAGGGCCTATGAGTAAATTTTCTATAATAGTAATCAGTGGCATGGGAAGGCAAGAGGTAAGACCCTTTTTCCAGTCAATTAAGTGTAGATTTGGAAATAAAACACTTTTGCATCCTTTTTTGTATATGGTAAAATGTCCTTTACCTCTAATGGGGAGGGATTTGCTAAAAAATTGAGGGCACAAATAACCTTTTATCGGGACATAGGTCAGTTACATATTCTGCAAGATCATGTTTCGTAAATGTGAATATATATGTCACGGAATTATCAGAAACAAAAGATAATGAAGATGAAGGGCTACCTGTTGCCCTCTTCGAGACTACGGGTACAGCAATTCCTTTTGTCTGGATGACTGAGAAACCTGGGAAAGCGAAGTCAGCCAAATCAGTAAAAGTGGAATTAAAACCAGGAACCAAATTTGTAAAATAAAAACAATATCCTATGAAATTAGAAGCCCATATTGGACTAGAGAATATAATAAACAACTTTCTTAAATATCAGACTGACATCTGATGGCCATAAGAATGCCAGTCAATCAAATAGTAATTAATGTACACTCAGTGATGCGAAACATTTATACCTTGCTAACTATGGTAGTTGAGAGTAACCTCTGTTTTGCAGTATTGGACTTGAAGGATGCTTTCTTTTGCATTCCATTGGAGGAAAAAAGTCAGAAGTTGTTTGCTTTTGAACATGTAAGCTTCACAACAGGAGGCAAGATGCTAAACAGTGCTTCCCCAAGGGTTCAAGAATATTCCTGTGATCTTTGGTAATATATTTGCAAAAGAATTAGGACAATGACAAGGTAAGAAGACCAGTGTTACCCTGTTAAACTATGTAGATAAAAGTAGTTTCATGAGAAAGGACACATGGAAGGGAAATTGCTGCCAGTGAACAAAAGCCAAACCAATTGTGCTGACATAAGCCTTGGAATTGTCAGAAGAAAAACAAACAATAAAGACTCATGGTGCATTTTGAAAAACAAACAAAAAAAAGGGTTACTGTTATTATCATAAGGGAATCTTATTAATTACAGTAAGAAGATTCTGAAGTTACTTCAGGTAATTAACAAAGCTAAAGAAACAGCAGTAGTGCAAAGCACACCAATCTGGACAAACTAACATAATCAAGGGAAACAGAAAAAAAAAAAAGAAAAAGAAGAAGATAAGTAGATAAGTTAGCTGAGTTCCTGAGTTATGTAAAGACCACTAAGAAGTGGTGAAAGAAAGACTGAATGGACAATGCATAGTAACTCTTCCATAATGAGAGAACCTATGAAAAGAATACATTGTAATGCATAGGAACCGAAGCCCTGGTGGAAATGCGAAAGTCTTTTCTAATATGAACTAATATGCTGAGAATTGCCAAGGGCATTGCACAGAGATGTGAGATGTGTTTGAATAATAATCCTAAAATGCATAGAAGACACCTACCAGAAGAGATAAAGAGAGGCTTTATGCCTGGAGATCACTGTCAAACTGACTAAAATGGAAAGGACATAAGTACTTGTTAGTGGTTATTGATACTTTTCCAGGGTGACCAGAAGCTTTCTTGTATCACATCAATAAAGCCAGAGAAGTGGTAAAAGTACTTCTAAAATAATTAATATCTAAATTTGGACTACCTGAAGGATTTTCTTCAGATAGAGGGTCCCATTTTGTAGTAGAATTTTACAAATTAAAAAGTAGAGAGAATGAATGAAATAATAATTCCACAAATTAGAAAATTATGTCAAGAAATTAAAATTAAATTGTTTGAAATCTCACCTTTGACATTACTTAGGATTAGAGTAACTTCAAGAACAACAACAACAAAAAAACACTAAAACACAACCATTTGAGATCTTGTATGGAAAACCTTATGCTGTGAATTCAACAGAGAAAGATAATCACATGCATATAAAAAGAGATCAGATTTTAAGTGACTATCTTATATCCCTAGGCAAGCATATTAACTCTCTCCATAGGTACATTCAGCTGAAAACTCCTGTGCCTCTGGACTCATCTGTATATCTTTCAGGCCTGGAGTCTTTTTATATTTGAGAATGTGAAGAGATGAGTAGAGAAGTGCAAAGGACCCTCTGAAGTACTACTAACTACGAACAGTAAAGCTAAAAAGCATTGAATTATGGGTTCATTATACCAGAGTAAAGGCAACACCTCCACCAGCATGGTTAGAGTGTTCTCTAAACAAAGACAACCTTTAAGGCTGAAGCTGAATTGTATCAAATTAATTGCCTTAAGGTACTGCTAAATTATTTGTACATTTAGATAGTGTGTGTATATTGTTTTGTTTGCAGTTCTGATTTTAATTTCTTGGTTTATTCTGCAGTGTGTACCTTTATGTATAAGAAAATAATGTGAGACTTGAGATGCTTTAGAGCATAACAAGTATCAAAGGGGTAATTTACATTACCAGATGAAAGAAAATCAAGTTAGATAGATCAAAGAAGTCCTTCCTATGTAACTAAAATTAAGTTGAACTGATCAAGATAATATGCCTCTCAAAGAACATCCTGGAACCTATGGACTCAGAATGGACATGCTAATTAAGTTTCTGAATTATAGGCCAACTGGGCAGAAAGAAGCAAAGTCTACGTATTCTTAATTGAACTACCTTCAATATAACATTCAAAATGACCCCTGCCCATGTAAAGAAATTTCCTCTGGACATGCATAGGATAAAATGATTATGTAAGTCATTTTACAATTGTATGCAAACTGATAACCATTCATTATAAAGAGGAGTGTATGAATTCTGTAACTTTTATGTATAAATACAGCACAGAAACTTTTGACAGTTATGCTTGATTTTTGGCATTACCAATGAGCATTTGAGTTTGTACAAACCCGAAATAAATTAACAGTGTCTGTCCTGACTGTGTGATTAGTGACGAATTGCACAATGGATAACGACTCAGTTTCTTGGACAACCATGGGAATGAGGTCTATAGGGACTTGCAGTTTTGGAAGGAGAAAGACTTAGCAGTGAAGAGGAGTCCAAGGAGAGGAAATATACTTCCACAGAGGGAAGCATACAGAAATTTTCCAAGGACTGACAAAGTCTGGAGCTTGTGAGTCATGCTAAAACTGAAGGAACTGATGGGCACCCAGAGCCCACCAAGTCCGCCAAGAGTCAACAACTCACACTAATGTGACTGGCAGGGTGTGTAACTTGGACCACAGGCCTGAAGTCAATGATTGCTATGCACAAACGATGACTACAGGGCTATATATACACCTGATGAAGCAAAGTGTCCCTAGGGAATTTTCCAGACAACTAGGCAGACTCTGTGAGATGTGATATGGGGTTGGCCTCTCTAGTGCTGCTTCAGTGGGGTAATTGTGAATGAATGTGTAAATCAGCTGCATGAGGGAATAACTGAATGTGATGTTAAAATAAGTATCTACTCTTAATAACAATAGGCTAATGAATAAAAGATGTTTCCAAAAGTACAGACTGTAGTATGTTTCTGTCCCCTTCTCAATCCTCCATTAGAGAAAAAGGGATTCTACAACCCTCCTGTATTTTCCCAGCAGCCTTCTTGAACTGGGGGAGGGGGAAAAATGGACACAGTTCTCTAAGTGCAGACTAACATTTCATAGAATCATAGAATCATAGAATTGTAGGGTTGGAAGGGGCCTCTAGAGATGGTGGCCCTGCGCTGAACTCTCTCTAGAAGTTCTCTGATCCCCTTTAGCTGAGGAGCCCAGAACTGGACACATTCCTTTGATGAAACAGAATTTTCCTTTTCATTAGTTACAACTACTACATTGTTTGTTTGTTTGTTTGTTTTCAGGCTGTTATAAATGTTTCATTTGAAACAACAGAAATGGAATTAAATAATTTTTGTTGTTATTTAAAATCCCAGTAGCGCACCAACTTACAGAATATCATGTGAAAACACACATTCTTGCTTGGAGAAAATGAAATTGAAAACAAAACCATTCCCCAGCAAAATTGCTCAGGCCCTTGTCACAAGTCATTCATTTGGCTTGAGAGCCTAGAGTATTTTCTAACTCTCTCATATATGTTACTCAACCTTTCAGAGCTTGTCTTTGTTGCTTTACTGATGGCTGCCATGCAGGAGAGTCTGGGAATGCTGTCTCCGATGGAATCCCATCTTCTGGTGCTACCAGTACAGGGAACATGTTTCACGAGGGATGTAGGAAAGGAGATATGACCAATAAAACTGAATTCTAGGTAATTTCCTACTCAGTGATGGCATCAGAGTGGGATGTGGTGAGGATTAAGGAGATGCTGGAAGTGACCTAGACTACATGCTACAGCTCAGTTTCTGTGTTACTGCTTGCTTTTTTCTCTCTCTAAAATCCTCCTCAGTGTTCCTGTTCCTAAAGGTAAATTACTGTGTTTTTCAGCTAGACATTTCACTAACTTTTGTCTTTCTCATTTTTCCACCCATTTGCATACACAAAGTTTTGGTTAGAAATGACACTATTTTAATATCCAAATTTGAAGAGCCATTTCAGACTGCAGAGAAGAGAAAGAAAGTTTGAGAAGTTAAAAAAAAACAAACTCAAACCCCTATTATATACTTTTCCTCTGACAATTAAAAAGACAGACTTGCAGAAATATTTGTCAATACTTTAAAATAGAGTTTGTTAAAATACAATAAAATCCATACTAGATTCTAGCTCTAGTTGTTAGTTTACAGTCCTGAACTTCCCTCAAAGTATTCCTGACAGTTCTGCATCTGCAGCTAGAAATTTGTGTTGATTTTAAACTACCTTTTTTTTGGTCCAGTCCCTTGATGGCTGCTGAAGTTTTCACTGTATATAGACTGGAGCCTAATGCCTTCAGACAGTTAATATGCACTTCTTGCTCCTGAGTAACTGTGAAGCATATCAATAAGACATTGCCTGAATAAAAGTATTTGAATTTCCTGCACTCAGCATTCAGAAGATACATTCAATAAGCACTCATAGGAGGAGGATGTCATAGCTCTCTCAAAGGGCTGAAAGTGTTGTTCATAGGAGGCAGTGCATAAAGAAAGGGAGTAACACTTCCTACTTTAGAAGTAGAAGATAACATATGTTTTAAATTTTTTTTTCAAACAGTTCCGTTTGAGAAATGCTAACTGGTTGTGGCTACTATATCCTTCACTTCTACGTAATCAGGGATATTGATACTACATAAATCCTCCATATATCTCATAGTAACAATGCAGCTCTTCCTGCATTTCCTTTAAACTGCACAAGACTATTTAATTGAAACTTTGTGTGCCTGATTTGCACAGCTGTTGTAATCTCTCTTCATTATATTCCTGTGGCATTGCTATGAGAAAGTGAAACCACTTTGTGTTGGAGTGAATGGCCATGGTGTGCTGCTGAAGATTTTCTGTTCTCTTTTCTCTCATTTTATCCGTTCTCGTGTTTCTGTCTCTTGGCATGCATGTGGGCTTGTATGCATGCCTGCACACAGAGCTATGCCAGTTGTGTTGATGAAAGCTAACTAGGCAAAACCTGGTGCAGCTCAAAGTAATCATTTTGCAAGTAATTCCTTTGGATACTGAATACCCAGCCTGCTGTTTTAATGCATCTACCAAAGTCATAGTTCTCTACTTCAACACTCCTTCCAGCAAGACTTAATCATCCCTTTATCAAGACTCTTTGTCTTGATTTCTTTACTGTTTGTAGGACTGCAGTGTTGTTTGATCTGTACCTAAAAGCAGCCTCTAGCATAACACCTTCTAGCCGTACATGTCTGCAAGCTCACATGTCATGTTAGCCAGGCTGTTATTCAGTAAGACAAGTCCCAGAGTTAGTATATACCCCTGCCCTCACATGTGCTTTAAGC
Source organism: Urocolius indicus (assembly GCA_013401255.1). NCBI lineage: Eukaryota > Metazoa > Chordata > Aves > Coliiformes > Coliidae > Urocolius > Urocolius indicus. Next base: position 995 of record WBNH01003482.1, on the reverse strand, counting down.
TTTTACCAAGTTTCAAAGGCTTCTAGCTCAAGAGACAGGAGGTGCATGCAGTATGTCTTAAGTGGAAGAGATATCTCTCTAAAGTAGAGGAATCTTGCTGCTTGATTTGAAAGAGTTTTCTTCTGCTTTTATGAATTAAGCTGTTCCTTCCCTCTGAATGGAAAAATACAGATAAAAATCTTACATCTAGATTGTTGTGAGAATTGACCTGACTGTCAGGAGGCTAAGTCACCTGATGGAGACAATGATGTGGAGCCTTTCAAGAGCCAAGATGAGGTCAAAAGGCAGTGTAGTTTGGTTCTGGCCTGTTCGTAAGACATAAAATGATGCTATGTTAATGATTGTTTAAGTAGAACACTTATGATCATGTAAGGTTGCTCTATTATCTGGAGACTCTTATCTTAGGTTTCATCTTAACTTGAAGACAGAAGTTGGCAAGCATTAGCTTCCCAGGAGATGTAGCAGTTCAGTTATGCCTCTTGGCAGCCAGTAGACATAGATGGGTCTGAACAAGTCACTTCAGGGAAAGAGCCTAAAATAGATGACAGAAACTGCTGTGTGCAGAAAGTTCCTTTTACTGTAGTTTAATCTCCCTAATTAAGTGCATAAACTTTGTCCTTGCATCTAAAGTCTGGTCAGTGACACACATGCCTGACAAATCACATCTCAGTTTTATTTATTGTGAAGATAAAGACAATATAGGAAGACAATAATTTCTATTAAAATTTTCTCTGAAATACATCATAGGGTCATGTGATCCATGCTTCTAAAAACACTGTAGCTGTCATTCATTTATATAGTCATTGTTATGTATATCTTTGTTTTACAGATGGGCATTAATGATTTCAACATCTTCACCAATGACCTGGATGAGGAGACAGAGTGTACCCTAAGCAAGTTCGTTGATGACATCAAACTGGTAACACTGGCTGACTCCCCAGAAGGCTGTGCTGCCATTCAGAGGGATCTTAATTGGCTTGAGAGGTGGGTAGAGA
>WBNH01003481.1:0-51658 GCA_013401255.1 Urocolius indicus | reverse complement strand
TTTAAGATTAAGTTTTATTTCTTATTTCAGTTTTATTTCTTATTTCCCTACTCTGTTTTGATTGTTCATTAATATATCAAACTGCTTCTCCCCAAGTTGAGTCTGTTTCGCTTGTGATTGTACTGAGCCATCTCCCTCTTGTTATCTTGACTCACAAATCTCTCATTATATTTTTCTCTCTACTATTCAGTTTAGGAGGAGGAGGGATAGAATGACTTGATGGGCACCTGGCACTCAGCCAGGGCTAAACCACCACAGAGGTGTATGTGAAGAGGTTGGGGCAACATTTATTTCTATAGTGTCAGTGATAGGACAAGAAGTAATGGTAAAAAGCTGGAACAGAAAAAAATTCACTTAAACTTAAGGAAAATCTTCTTTACTGTGAGGGTGGTAGAGCACTGGCAGAGGCTGCCCAGGAGGGTGTGGAGTCTCCTTCTCTGGAGGTTTTCACAGCCCACCTGGACTTGTTCCAATGTGACCTGATCTATGTTTGAACTGATCTAGGTGTAATGGAAATTTAGATAGGCAAGTTAGGATTAAGCAAATAAAAGGTAATACAAACTTTTCCACTGAATTCTGATCAATATGTCAGTCTTGCAAGTCTGAATTCCATTCTGGAAAAAAAATAAACCACTGTATCAACAGCAGGTGGCTTAAAAATACCTTCCTTGGGCACTGAGGCACAGACAGATGGAACCAGCAGAGCAAACTCAACAGTGATGTTTTAGAGACATTTTGGTATATTCCCTTCTTCCCACCTGTCTAACTGCTGACAGATGTCAGCGGACTTGGGGTAAGAAAACGAGAGCTCAGTTTCCCACCTCTTCCCACCTTATTCATCTTCTCTGGCTTTGCAGAGCACTGGAGTGTGACAGGAAGAGTTTATACTAAAAGAATCCACATGGAGCAGTCTTCTTATCAACATGGTGGACACTGCAAACATAACTGCTTATGCTGTACTTTTCTGTAAGTTTTACTCTTTCATTTGAATGCACTTGTGGACTGAAAATGAAGACTTAATTTTTCAATTTCTCTTTAGGACCCAATTGCATTTCAGAGGTTATCAGATTTACTAATTTCTTTGGATTACATGCTTCATTTCAACCTCACACAGATACAGCTTTTATTCAAGTGGGGTTATGATCAGGTTCAGTGTGTATTGACGAGCCACTGATTCTCAGGTATTTTTCCTTTTAAACCTAGGTTGTAACCCATAGCAAATAATAACAGCAGAGAACAATATGCCCCTTTACTGTCAGTCTCAGCTGAGTGACTACACTAGAGAAATCAATGCACTTCCTTAGATAAGAGTGGGAGATGGAACACAACAATTGGCAAAGTGAGGATGACACACTATTGCTGCTGCTTTTTTACTAGTCAATGAAGGCAATTCTTTGGCAATCTAGTGTTTTTGTAATATATTTCTGTCGTGGTTTGACGTGACAGCCTTTGCTGGTCAGGGGGAAAGGGCTGTAAAGATGGCTCCTGCAAGAAGTTGCTCAAAACTCTCCCCAGCTCTGAGCCAGACCCACTTCTGGGGCTGAGCCAATTAGGTGCCTCCACAACCACTTTTTAAGAAGAAGCCGGAAGAGGAGGCTTCTTCCTGTTTCTTTCTTCTTCTGTCCCTTCTTCTTTTCCAACTGATGGTTCTGTAAGGAGTGGGAAGTGTGAGAGAAACAACCATGCGGACTCCAAGGTCAGTGAGGAAAGAGAGGAGGAGGTGTGCTGGAGCAGACACTCCCCTGCATTCTATGGAGAGGACTGGTGAAGCTGAGATTTGTTTGCATTTCTTTAAAGACTCCACATCAGCAATAGAGACTCATTTCAATAATGTCTCTGTATCGGGGCAGAGACTCATTTTGCTACAGCTGGCCCCAGACCAGCGGCAGCAATTCACTTCATTAAGGGCCCCCAAGCCGTGTCCCATGGGAAGGACTCAATCACTTCACTACAGACCCCGACCTAGGGACAGTGATTTTCTTCTTTAAAACTATGGGCCAGGAGGGGCAATGTCCCAGGAGAAGAACCCTTTATCACTATGGCCGGAGCAGGCCGTGTCCCAAGGAAGGGACCCAATATTCACAGAAGCTTTAACTGTGGGGAGGCACCCATGACAAAGCAGCTCATTAAACTTATGCCCAGAAGAGGCCAAGTCCCAAGGGAGGGACCCTATATGTGCAGAAACAGAAACCATGGAGAAGAATCCACGCCAGAGATATTCACTAAGGACTGTGTCCAGCAGGAGGGAACCCCATGTTCGAGCAAGGTAAGAATCCAAGGAGTCATCCTCATCTGAGAAGAGAGAAGCAGCAGAGGCCATCCCTGACAGACTGGCCACATCCCCCATTCGCTGCCCCTCTGAGCTGTTGAGGGGGGAGGAGGTAGAGATATAGGGAACAGTGAGCTGGGTCCAGGAAGAAAGGAGGGATGGGGGAGGGAGATCTTAAAGTGCTGGTTGTAATTCTCTCATCATCCTACTCCCTTTTTTCTTTTATTCCATTTTGTTTTTTGTAGAATAAACTTTCCTACTTTCCTCTCTAAGTCGAGTACTGGAGTTTGTTTTGCCTGGAATCGTAATTGGCATTGAGCCCTCCCTGCCCTTGTCTTAATTCACAACAGCCTTGCTTATCTTTTTACTCCCATTTCGCTGGAGTCTCTGCCATCCTAACAAAGGTGGGAGTGAATGGGGGCACTGAGCGAGAGACTGTCGTGGTGCTGCTGTGCTAGCTGGGCCGAACCACAACAATATCTCTAAGACTTTTTGAAGCATAAAAACACTCACATTCCTCTATTTCTTCTAGCTTTAGTACTGAGTGGAGTTTCTGATATTTCTCAAAAGTGTCGTCTGAGCTCTGTTGCATCACAATGGACTTCCCATTATGGAAACACATAGGTGCTTCCAGCACTGCACAGAGTAAATCAAAATATATATTGTATAAGTATATACATGATCAGATTGTCACCCAGAACTAAATCAAGAATACAAGTTGTTGGAAAGAGCATATTTCTTAGGTCTTAAACAGATTACTGTGGACTGTCTCATGCAAACGCTTTATCACAGAGGTATTTGTCCCTGCTGAACAACAGGGTTATTTTCCTTCTCTCACATGCCCATACATGTAAACACCCTGGTGTTTTGGAAGAGAACAGAAGGCCAGTTGGAAGAATTAAAATGTTTGTTTCTTCTCTAAACATCTGCCTTTGAGCATTCCAAAATAATTGTTGGGTGAAATAAAAATCAGAGGCACTCTAAAAGAGAGAATGTAGCTTTTCCTGACACTTTTTTTCTATAAAGTGCATACTAAAACCTCTCTCTAAACCTGGAATTAGTTATTACAGTGTGCTCACCTGGGCACAGACAAAAGCAATTGGCTGCCTGCCAGTAAGTGATGTGGCTTTCTGCCAGGTACTCTGTCACCGCTGGAGAGCCACTCCACATTGTCAGTATGGGGATCCACATGATCTACACCACTGGTTTTGACAAGTCCCTGGTCATACAACTTTCTGTGGGCCTCAACTGCAATCTCATTTGCACTAGGCAGTTCAGTCTAAAATATCGACATTAGGAAGTTTTGTCATTGTTCATTAGAGTCACTAGGGACTGGCTTTGGATTAGAGCTGCTTATTTTGCAGTCTATTGGAAATGTAAAATTTTTTCCTTCTTTTGTCTTGGCATGAAAAGAAAATATAAGGGCCTCTCATTTTTGCAGCTTTTTTTCCCAGCGTATCTAAAACAAAGTACAATTTATATAGTTGGATATGAAGCACAAACTAGTTTTGATGCACATTATACTTCTGTATGTACTTTAACTATACTAGAAATGCCCCTTCTTTTCCTTTCTTAAAATTTTTTGTCCATTTATCTTTGAAACCACAATGTTATCAGTAAGTTCTTGCTGCAGTGTCTTTTATTATTCTTACACAAAAGGGAGTGCAGAATGCCTTTGAGACCTTAAAGAAATCTGACCAAAAGGACGGGCCTTTGAAGTCTAAACAACATGTATAATCTACTTTTACTTAGTCTAGCAGAACAACCATATTTACCATGCTCATGTCATTATGGATTTTAGGTTTTTGTTCTGAGTACAAGGTGTATGATCGTCTGGAGATTATCAATTTGGGATACATTTGAAAGTTGACTTTGATCTCCTTAAAGCTATCAATCTCTGCTTTGGAAGGAACAAAGGGATAAGAGAAACTAGAAACCTAATTTGCATCTAATACCTCTGGAAAACAAACAAACCAAAAAAACTCCCGAAAAACAGAGAAAACAGGAAAATAGGGAACTAAATAACTAGAAAGCCAAAAGTCTTGATCTATTCACCGCAGGATCTTTGTAAAATTGCTTGTTTTATAGCTGGAGAGACATCCAACAGACTGTAGTGAGATAAAAAAAAAACAGTAACTCCATTATAGCCATAGGCTGCCTTATTCTTTACATGGTTGGTAAAAGTAGGATTTGTTTTTAATGATGAACGAGAACCTGTAACTTCTGCAAGATATGAGCCAGAAGCCACACAAAAGAGGCATTTATTTAAACTTCAGAATTATTCTGATAAAAACTGGATGTTAATTATAAAAAGAAATACAGAAATAACACTTTGTTAAGATCTCTGTTTGAAGGCATGTTTTGATGATTTTTCTTTTGAATTAATTTCACTGACTCTCATATCACATCACACCACATCCAATGATTCAATCCTAACACAGAAATACTGCGTGGCTTTTTTCCTGTTATCAATACAAATGAAGTGCTCTACCAGAATGGGTCAGAAAAGCTATTGCCCTTTCCTTGTATAATTGCTTCCTGAAAAAACATTTTCTTGTGTTGTGTGGAAGGAAATGACCAGGTCAAGACATACCTCTTCAACCTTGTCAACTGTAACATTAAAAAAATGACAGTGTGTACATTGGAAAACAAGGCCAGATACCTAGCACAGCTGAATACAACACACAATTCTCTGAAGAATACATGCAAGGCATTTCAAGCAGGTGCTTTTAGCATCATTTATTGTAAAGGGGTGGGTATCTTTCCTTGTATCGCACTCAAAATTTTCTTATAGCCACGTGACTACAAGACACTCCACATAGCTGAGAGGATAGAGAGCTCTGGGGATAGTTCATGGGTGGATGCACAGCACCAGTTCACCAGCCAGCTTACAAATCCACAGTGAGAGAATGCTGCAGCAAAGCTAAGCTCTGGAGTGGTCTATTTTGGCCAACTTAACATCCATTCCAGCCACCCCCTCCTACACTTGGATATCCCTACTGCCATGTAGTCTGAAGATTGAAAACACACTGTCAAGCCTTCCAAACAGTTAGTCTTCATTTCACCATGTATCAAAATACCTGTGGCCAGGAGCGATAGCTGGCTGGCTGTATTACTGCCAGGTGGTCTTACACTCTGATGATTTCAGCCTGATAATCAATGAGTAGAGCAGAATAGACTCTCATTGGCCGCATTTAATTATCTCATAAAGGAATTGCTCATGTGGATCAGAGGACGTAAATTGGGGGCCATACATACACCAACAGTATAGGCCTCAGATGCAGGCTCAGACTTTGGCTACATCAGCCTGGGAATAGTGGGCCTGAAGAATCATCAAGGACAAGTTACTTGTTAGAGTGTAGATATGAAGCATAAAAGAATGTAGCAAAGCAGAACCTGAAGGAGTATGTGAAAGTGCAAGGCTTATTGCAGAAAGTGCAGCTGGAAAAGTCCAATCAGAATTATTGTAACCAAGCTAGCTTTGCATTGCTTATAAAAGCCTGATGCTCGCTAATAAAGTGGAGAGTTATGACCTAACCATATTGGTGTCTCTCATTTCTCTGTGGTGTTCTCTCCGACATTTGGTGCCCAAATTGCAGTTACTTACTTATTCCTCCTTAAAGCTACCAAATATATCAGCAACAGTTTGGGTGCGGGCATAGGGGCCGCCGACCTGGGAGCTGAGCGACACATACCTGTAAATGTGCTTACATCTAATTAATTTATTCATCTTTTCTGACCTTTTTCCATCCTAACATCTTGTTTTGCAGCACACTTCTCTCCTCAAGCTTCAGTACACCAGAGCTGAACTAGCCGAGCAGGCAATCTTCTAGTTTCCATAGACATAGAAACAAGAAGAATGCACTGCAAGAGAAAATTAGGTGAGCTTTATTTACAACATAAGTAATAAAATAGATTACCCCCCCCATAAGGACTAAAATGAGTGGACCAGACCTCATAGAATGAGAACACATGTGTCTCCAGTAGGAACTTACACAGAATCTCCCACTCTCTCAGTTCTTGTGTGAGCAATGATAGAGTATGATAGAATATGCCACAAATGCTTATTGAGACTTGCTCTATGCTTGTTCTTAAGAGACAAAAAGTCATGTGTCTCTACACTTGCCTTGCAGCAGAATGACCGTACTTACAGTTCTTAGGATTGCAAAGACTGCTGAGAGCTAATGCTGGCATTAATTAGCCTCATCAAACTGGGTCAGGAAAAGAAAAAGTTTGTGACCACTTAACCTGACACCTTCTGACAAGAAGGTTAGGGCCATGCATGCCTTTTGTGATCTTTGCAGTTGTTTGGAAGTCAGTGAAAACACTTATTTGCTACTCAAAATGTAATATGATCCTGACATAAGCTGCTATTATGGTACTACTTGTCTAAAAATACTGCACAGATTCCATAAGCAAAAGCCCTGAAAACTTAGTAAGTGCAATGAACCTTCTGAAATAGTGCCAGTGTTTTGGTTCACTTTAATTTGCAGTTTCTATTTAGCAGACATTTCAAGTTACACATGTATATGGAGCTATTTTTGAAACCTGAAATAGTATATCAAATAAGACACACTTAAAAGAGATCCTAAAAAATGAGTTTCCATTGTGCTGTGCCATCTTGCTCTTTCAAAACTTTCAAAACTTTCAAAACTAGTTCTCAACATTGCCCAAAGTTAATTGAACTTAAAATGTTTACAGCTACATTTAATGAACAAAGTACATTCATACTTCCTATATTTTTGAAAATGCTGGCCAACAAATTTCACTCCGCAAACTTAGGTTGGAGATTATATAATAGGAAGACCTTTGTTATAGATCAAGTTCAGAAATATTTTTCTCATGGAATCACAGACTCAGGATGATCTTTAGTTCCATATGGAAAAATGCCATTTTAAACTAAGAGTAATTATAATGGTGAAGAAATGAAGGAAGAAATATTGAAGTACAATCTCAAAAGCTAGGTAGATTACAATGGAAGTTTAACAACGCCATCTGAAATCATTCTTCCTCCTTTGAAGTCAGCAGTTTTGAGCTGTTATCACCTGATGATTGTGAAATCTTATGTGATCATATTCTGATTAGTTCTTGCATTCTCTGTAGATCATTGTTCAGATAACATTGTAACCTTTGCTGCAGAATTATACAGAAATAAATAGTAATGAAGAATTATTTGTATTCTTTATCTTTTGTGATAATCCCTTGTGGGACTAATAAATTTTATGAAAAAAAGTTGCCTTTGTCCTGTCTGAAGTGGTATTGTTTTTAAAAAGTGGAATTTAATCCATATAATATTTACATACTGTGCTGAAATTAGTGTCACTCTTTCTTTGAGACAACAAGGAAAGAACTCAAATACTGTATTATTTCATTTCTATACAATCTCCCTCTGTCCTGAGATGATATGTCTATGTCTCCTCTAACAATTGCGGTCTGAGCGTTGCACTGTTACATTGTAAAAGAAGCCACATAAGGATATTAGGAGAAATGTTAACTTTCCTATTCATAAAAAAAAAATCACTATTATATTCATTATTAATTCCTGTCTTGTAAAACTGCTACAGTGCTGATGAGTCCTTTATGCTGGATAATGCATGAACATCTAATAAAGTTCATAATATTTCAGTTATCTTCCAAATTTCATTGTAGTCTGCATAGGAGATAAAACCTCCAACACTAGACATTCAGACAACAACTTATAAGAGATGAGTTCTGTCAGAAAGTTTGGGCACTGTGAGACTGTGGAGCATGGAAAGTTGCAGATTTTTATTCTGTGGTTTTCAACTCATTTTCCAAAGAATCTATAGGAATATATTGCTGATGAAAATGCAGCATTTCAATGAGTATGCCTCCTGAACCATTACATATTTGTGGTTCATCCATCACCACATGACATCTGACACCTTGATAAATCATAATTTATTTCTAACATAGTTTCTGCATGATTTTTCTGCAATGTAGTCTATAATATTCTGCTACAGATGCTAATTTTCAAATATTTGCAAAAAGTAGAGAATTTTCTGGAGGCCGAGTGAGAGAAGTAATGTGACATTTGTAGTATTTGACCTCACAGCTAGCCATTCGACTTGGGATTGAACTGAAAGTTATGGTGATCCAAAATTTTGCAGTCATCTACACAGAATGGATTTATTATCTCCTTTCAGTTCCCAGTGTCTCATGCAACAAAGAAACACATGTAATTTCCTCACCCAATTGCTATTCCTATCATCAGCATTAATGGTTCTGCAAGTCAGAACAAGCATAATAGAGAAGTGAAGGTATTGAATTTTCCCCAAAATTCACAGTTAATGTATTTTATGCATTTAATTTGTATTATAATCCATCCTATATTTGTGGGCATGTTAACAATCATGTCAATGACTGTATCTAAAACCTTAGGTACATATGACCCTTGATCTCAAAGAGCTGTAATATTTAGGATTTTTATATGAGTGAAATAGCTAAAAACAAGATGTCTGTGATAGAAGGTCTACAAGGTTTAAATTGATATAATCTTCCTGTAGAAACCATGTGTGAGTGAGTTCAGAATATTGATACATTGCATAGGAATAAGTTCTAGGGTGTCATAAAACTCCATATGCTGCTTGATTCAGCCAATAATATTTGGCTGATTTTCCAGTGGGAATAAGACAAAAAAAATAGAAATGTCTCTTTTGTCAGGGGAGGTATGCCATCATTATCTGTGCAAAGGAAAATTCCACTAGCATAAAACTAGACAGCCAAGAGTTATGCTACAACTTGAAAGTAAAAGTGGAGGAAATCCATTACATGTTCAAGGCTACTGGAAAAAGCTGATTTGAACAGTTAAGTTTTGTGTATGGCAGTAAAATATGTTTCAAGGAACACAAAGAGGAGGACATAATAATAAAAGCAGGAACACGTTAGTAAAAGATAATGCTGGTGTGTTGGATGGACATTTTTTCAATGCCCAGAAGAAAAAGAGACACAAAAGGAGAAAAAATATGGATGTTAACAAAAAATAACTGAAGGCCTGTCATTCTGTCATTTTTAAAGTATTTACAGAGGTGAAACAAATTTATACACAAAGCATAGTATGCTGTAATTTCCAATAAAATGCCATATAATCTTTTCATGATTAATGAAAATTGCATGCTAATTGCATGAGGTTCAACAAGGCCAAGTGCTGGGTCCTGCACTAGAGTGACAACAACCCCATACAATACTACAGGCTTGGGGAAGAGTGTCTGGAAAGCTATCTGGCAAAAAAGAACCTGGGGGTTTTAACAGTTAGCTGAACATGAGCTGGCAGTGTGTCCAAGTGGCCAAGAAGGCCAATGGCATCCTGGTGTTTATCAGAAATAGTGTGACCAGCAAGACCAAGGACATGATTGTACTTGGCACCGGTGAGGCCACACTTTGAGTATTATGTCCAGTTCTGGGCCTCTCACTACAAGAAGGACATTGAGGTGCTGGAGTGTGTCCAGAGTGGGTTCAAGATTTGCCTAGGGAGGATTAGATTGGACATTAGGAAGAACTTTTTCACTGAGAGGGTAATTAAGCATTGAAATAGGCTGCCCAGGGAGGTGGTAGAGTCATCATACCAAGAGATATTCAAAAGACGCATAGATGAGGGGCTGAGGGATATGTTTTAGTTCAGTGGCAGGCTTGGCAGTGTGAGGTGAGTGATTGAGCTTGATGATCTTGAAGCCCTTTTCCAACCATAATGATTCTATGATTTTATGACAGGGCTTGCACTACTCACAGAGAGTAAGGTTTGTTTCACAATGGAGAGTATACCGAAACAACAGTTGAATATGTATTTAGTCATTCAGATGTACTTTAAAAGAAGAGTTTCCACACATACTGTGCCTTGTTTTTAAACATTGCTATCATAAAGATAAATATATTTCAGGAACTTCCAGTAGGTTCACACCAGCCTAGTCACAGCATATGTTTTGATTACACCACTCTAACGTAATCACTGTTGTAATATCTATTCCCAAAATAATTCTCCTTCCCCATCTTCCTTTCCCCCTACAGGTTAAAATAGGTAGCAAATTTCACTCTCTACCAAGAGAAAAGGAAGTGTTTCAAAGGATGATGACTCTCTTAGGCAAAGGGGAAAGAATAAAGGGGAAAATGCAAGTTAGCTGACAGAATCACGTGAGTACATGGTGCTTGATTAATGCTTGCCATTGTCAGAGACATTCTTTAGGGAAATTTTCCTCTGCAGATGTCATACACTGAATGAAGTGGAACACAATTAATACAGAACCTGCAAGGCTAACATGAAATTTTTGGGGCTGCAGTTTTTTGCCACTTTTCTCCTTCTACGACAATTAAGTTGCATATATTTAGAGATTAATTGATATGCCCTAGCTTTAAGCCTTTGATATTTAAACTGCTTATGATCTCAAACACACATCATAACATTCACTTGTTTTTAAACAAAAAACAACTGGCAAAATATTCAAATAGAACATTGATATCAATGTATAATAAAAGTTTTGAAATATTTTTGTAGCCAACCAGTGTTGGCAGCAAGACAAACTCATTTCAGTCCTTCTCTGGTGTCTTTTTTTGACCCAGTACAGGGTGGAAGGTGAAAGAGAACAGTGATGATGTAGTAACACTCCGAATTTTGTATAAAGGAAAGAGAATTTTATAGGCTTTTCTTACAGTTATCCACCTGGCCAAAAACAGAAATAAGAAATCCCTCAAATAAAATGCCATAGAAATTTAACAGATCAATCAATATCATCAGAGTATGTGTAAGAAGAAATAATTCCATTGTCAGTACATGTAAGTAATAAAGGTGATGCAATATTCTTGCATTATCGCATCAAAAACATTATCTTGGTCATGATCTCTTACTGTTGTTGCCTCTCTTGTTGCATGTGGTGACAAAAGAGATTATGATAAAATATTAGAGAACAAAAGGGTATTTGCTATATGTTTCTTCATACAAGGAGATGAACATTGCCTTTTTGGCATGTAGTTAAAATACTTGGCAACCATTTCCCCACACATATTGCACTGATCACTTCTTTTTCTTTTTTTCTTTCTCTTTTTTAACAAGATATTTTATTTGTTTCTAATTCTGCTTCGGATCCACTTTAGTAATACTTTCTGCCTTAGATTAATTACCCTGATCTAATTCATTTAGTGCAGGACAGCTGTGATACGTGGGTTGCCCACTGATGTATTGTGTTAAATGACGCCCATCTGTCATTGCAACATATCAGCATGGATTCAGTGTCATCCACTTCATTGGCTCTGCTGAGATGTGAAGCACAGCTACAATGTTTACCACTGTTGTTAATTTAATATCTACACCTTTAATAACCCGACTGCTGTCATTTGCTGAACAATGATATGTGATGGCCAGTACACAGTCAGATAGAAGGCATTAACTTGACAACACAGTAGACCATTTGGTACAGTTAATTAGAACGCTTCTGGACAAACTTACTGTTGAAGGTCTTGTAGGGCATTCCCAGGCCTTATTTTTTAAAAAGGTTAAAAAAGAATCCCTGTTAACAGTGTCTGACAACTATGATCATTAACCCGTTCTCTTAACACAGAGCAGTAATTTATTATAAAGACTATTTTATCCTATTTACCACTGGTAACATCCTGTTCATTCCTCTATCTTGCTTCATGTTTCTCCTCATTTCTCTTCCCTTTCTCTCTGAAAAAGAACAAGAACACATACTATCATTTCAGTCCAGGGGTTTATATGCACATATCCAAAACCAGTGTATGTTTCTCATTGTACAGACACCACATTCATTCATTGACCCTTTAATGAATGCAAAGGAGTAATTCATTCAAAGAATTCTATCTGCAATTTTCTGTCTGAATGAAAAAACGTAATAAAAAGAAAAAATAGATAAAATTAAAAAATAGATAAAAATAAATCATAAAAGTTCTCTTCCATAGTAGACAAAAATATGAAAATTGATACTCATTTGTTCTGTAGAGTAGTATTTTTTAAAGCTATAGTTTTGTTTCTATAGGCTTACATGAAAACACTGAACAGAGAAACAAATACTACGAGCTCTTAACCCACTTTCATATAGTCTGCAGACAGAAATAGACATACACATACACCACCACCACACTGTGGTTATCATGTATAGGGAGCTGGGAAAACCCATATGATTGCCTGCAGCTGATAGTGTGTGATTAGTATTTTAAGACTCTTAGCCGTTTGCCTCAAGCATATATTCAGCTTTGGAGCAATACTACCACCTGTTACACAAGCTTGAAAAAGCTCAAGACCTGCACAAAATCTTTTGAAATATTATTCTGAGAACTTTTCTGAATTCTTTGATTTGCTTTGCTTCTTTCTTTTAGGAGGGCCTAAATGGGAAGAGTGCCTCCAATGGCCACAGGATGGAAGAAGTAGCTCTTACATAGATTTTTCTATTCAATTTTAGATTGGCCAAGAGTAGAAAAATTTGTTTGGGTTTTTAGGGTGTAAATAACATTGAAAATATGGGATTTCATGCTTCCTTGCCTCAATTTTCTAGTTGTAAAATAAGGACCTTAGTATCTCAACTAGAATGGTAGTAAATGCCTTAAAGATTCGCACGTATAACCAGCAACACACTGATTTCAACAACATACTGTTTTAGGCTTGAGAACTGATTGCTGATTCGATGTTAGCTGAGAAGATCCCTGTCTCTCAGGTTGCCTTGGTTAAGATAAAACTTGAAGCTTCTGTAGACAAATATTAAGAGTAATTAATTGTAATCAAGTGCAGAAGTAGCAAGGTGATTACGGTAAAATTTAGCTACTTTTGATTATGTAGTCTAAATGATCCACTTACAACAGATTTAGGGTAGTTTTAGGAAGCAAAAATAAAAATCCCACCTGCAGCACGAAGACCCAAAGTAAGAAGCCTGAGGGTATATCAACAATGGAGGCTTAGAAAACTCTGTAAAAAATAGCTTCATACCACTAATGAAAGAAAGATATGGCTCTCTATTTTCCCATACTTAAATAAACTTATTATTTTCCTTTGGAGATTGCTTTTCCAGAACTTACAAGAGTTTCCTCATGAAAAATAGTCACATATCTACACACTGATCTAGGAGTCACAACAGTGACATCAGGAGATACATTTTGAGAATTATCTACATTGCCACACTTTTTACAGAACTTCCCATATCACAACAATTCAAGCTTCAGAGCTAAGTGTTAATTAAGAGCAAAATTCTCATTTTGATTACTCAAAATATCATCCATCTACTCTTCTTTTGAGAAATATTCTTTAAGAAATCAATGTCAAGAAGAATATTATTATGACTTTTTTAAAATAGGGGGTTTACTTTTAATTAAAAATCTCAGATTAACGTAAATATTGCAGAGAATGAGTTCCAACTCATAATATCATTAATCATAATATGGTAATATCTGACTGTTATTTTAATGTGTTATCTACCTTTTTCTATCATACAAAAAATATTAGAAGCCACTAAGCTGTGAATAAGATCTCTGCAAAGAACCTGGAAGTGAAGCTACATAGGAGCTCCATACCTCTTCTGATTGCTATGAAATGCACCTAGTTAGCTCTGAACACAAACACCTGTTTGAGTATCATAGAGGTATAACAAAGCTGTTAAATCCCATTCTACTCCCAATTCATTTATATGTTTGCAATGCCAGATTTGTATGGTTTTGAGAAGAAAAATTGAATACTTCCATTTTTGAATCCTTATAGAATGGCTTTCATCCTTCTGTTTTCAAGCAGGAAACTTTACCAAAAGTTTCCTTTGACTGTGTGTGTGTCCTTCTACCTTTCCATGAAACCATGAGACAAAGAAGGGACTGTTGTAAAATAATAGGTATTCACTGGCTTTAAATGAGAAAAAAAAAAAAAAAAAAAGGTTTTCTTTAAAACATTTTTCTTGAGATCACGCAAATACTCAAGAAAACCCCAGCTTGAAGACAGACAAATAGGAGCTTGAGATAGATAAAGTGGTAATTGTAGGCTCAGTTTTTAACTTTTCCTTTTTTTTTTTTTTTTACAGTAAAGACACGTCTCACCTCACAAAAATTCAAGCTGAGTCAAAGGAAAGCAAACAGGTCTTGATGAAACCAACACAGAAAATTAGATTTGACTAAATCCAGACATAGAGTCATTCTTCATTCCTGTTAAAGATTATAGACATCTGGTCAAGATAGTTTAAAGGCATCTTGGATAGGGTTAATGTAATTTTAGAAAATATACATAAAAGGCTAAAATAATTTTAGAAAATATACCTAAACCAGACCAGATGAATAATTCTGTAAACAAAATTTCACACAAGAGAAATCCTACTCCACAGTTCACATAGAGAATAGCAATTTCCTCTTGGAATTATTCATTTAGTAAGTGGGTTTCTACCATTTTAAACCAAGACTTCTCTGTGGGGCACTGTGGAAGTTATCTTAATAATATGTTTGCATCTCTTAACACTATCCATGTGGCATGTTGTTTCCACCATTCTTCCCACTTAGAACTAGTTGTCCTTTGACTAGAAATGTTGTCTTTTTTCATCTTCTTAATTTCATCCAGGTGGAGTTTCACAGGAAGACATTTATGTGACTGTTTTTGTGGTTTGTTTTTCTGATGAAATTTTGAACTGACAGGAATAACAATAATAATATAATAATAATGTCTGGTAGTTTGGTCTTTTTTAAACATCATTTAGGGCTGGGACACAATGTCTATCAGCACCATAACCTAGGCAGAGATTATAACATTCAGGGGAATAGCTCCAGCTAAGAAGCAAAAAGAAGGAAATTCAGTACTAGGCAATAAAAAAGCAAACTAATCCAAAGAAAGATACAAAACATTTAAGAATGATGCATGCGTACACTGCAATGCACTATAGAAGACAGATAAATAGCAAGTAACTGCCATTTCCCAAAGAGAAAATGATACCTCGAAGTGACCATACAAGACGACTCTGGCAAAAACACAGGTCTGATCACTTTTCTTCATCTAATGGTTCATTCAAGCTGCAACCAGGACAGAAATAGTCTGCCCAAATAATCAATGAAGAAAGCACCTGTGTTGCAAACTGCGTCAAGAAGGCAGGAATAGAGTATCCAGAATAGAAAAAAATAGAGGCAAAAAAAGAAACTTTGGAGATGAAAATTATCTACTTAAGTAGAAGTTAAAATTGATGCATGTGTAAAAGTGCATAAACCAGTAGAAATACATTAGGGCTGGAAATTGTAAAATAGCTTTTAAATGTAGGGCCTCTGCCACTGTTTTCCAAGAGGAGTGTCCTGGGTTTGGCCAAGATAGAGTTAACTCTCCCCAGATGCCGCTTGGGGGGCGTGGCCAGGCTATTCAATCCCATGTGACATCATGCTCGGGATATAAAGGCCAGGCCGTGGAGGCGCCCGTGGCCAGTGTGGGAACTGTAGCTATGCTGCCGGGCAGGGCACCGGGCTGGGCATTGCTCGTTTTAATTCGTCCTTTGGCCATCATTGTAACTGCCTGCTCTTTGTGATGTTCTATTAAATTGTCCTTATCTCAACCCAGAGAGTTCTTCAACTCTCTCTTGATTCTCCTCCCCATCCTGCTGAGTTGGGGGGGAGTAAGTAACTGGGTGGTTTGGTTATTGTTGAGTTAGGGCTAAACCACCACAAGGAGTGATTAGGCTTATGACCTACTTGATTTTAGGATGGAATTTAATAAGTTCCTAACTAGCATGACTGGACAAGAGATCTATCTATCTAACACGTGACATGGGTTAGGAGAACTCTGAACAAACCAAGAAAAACATTGTATGTTCCCATGGCCCTGTGTGAAACCCTGACCTTTTTCTTGAGCTGTCAAATGGTCTCTTATCATTTTGCGGGCTTAAATGAATATTCACCATGACAAAGGTTAAAATTGAGGATCCTCATCTCTACAATTACCCAGTGAAGTAAAGGATTGTTCTGAGCTTTTTCTTCTTGCTCAGTATTTTATACAAGATAACATGTCTGTGCAGGGTGGAGCAATGTATCTCTTCATGTCCACAATGCACAACATTTGATTAAGTTTCTATGAAGGAGTAAGAGCTCCTTTTTTCAGAGAATTTAATCAATCAGAGACTGGTGCCATTGCAGTGCCCAAATTTTTCAAACATTTTTTGTTCAAAAAATGTATTCTATTCCTTTGAAATGTAATGTTTTAAGAGGGTTTTAGCAATTAAATGGTTAAATGCAATTATGCACATAGACTTGGCAGAAAACAGACCTAGACATTATTTTACTGAGTAAGATAATTGCACAGTGTTTATATGAAATTTGAATTATATTTTGTGGTATCAATTAACTGCAAAACTTTGGAATTAGAGTAATATTGCCGTTTTTTTCAGTTGAAAGATAAAGTGCTTAAGGAAAGAACTGTATGGAAAAGACTTTTTGTGATTTCAGTGAATTTCATGTTTGATAGCTTCTGAAAAATGCTTCCCCTCAAAAAAAAAGGTCACCTTTGCCATATATCTGAGCTACTTTCAATTTAACACTCAACATCGCAAAAGCAAGGACAATCTAAGGTTTAGAAAAGTACTTTCTTTTCAGAAAGATCTATGAACAGGGCAATATTCCATGAAAGGGCCAACTTCCTAATCAAGAAATAGTTGCATCAGAGCTCTTGAGGGAGAGGGAGAAAGAACTTGAAAAAAATCAACAAAGCTCTTTAAATACTATGTGTGGTGAATGATAACTTCCATACTGAGCTGATCCATACATGTTTTATGGTCGAGTTTGCAGACAGCTTGATGGCTTTCAGAATTTAACATTTTCAAAATATTTTTCAGCCATTCACTCAAATTCTAGGAATTCCTGCTAGTATTTTCTACAAAACCAAATAGAAAAAAAGTCTCAACTGGAAAACAACATCACCAGTATATAGACATCTAGTCAGGCTTGCTGGTGGCCTTGGGCCTGACTTAATATGCAGTCTATTCCTTGATCACTTCACTAAGTCTTAAGAGAATAAACACATGAAAATGCTTAGGCTTATAGGTCTTTTGCTTCTTAGGGAAACATGGGATGTTAAAACTGTTTTTGCAGCAGAGCAGAGGCAGCTAAGTACCTGAGAGACAATAATGCCATAAGCTTCAGCCATTCTGCAGGTAGGAGACTGAAAATGGGTCTTTGGCCAGAACTGTGGCTGGATCTGCACCAGAGGCCTTGGGCATCTCTATCATGCATTGACACTTCACTAAGGTTTTCTGAATCTCACTGTTGGATGGAGTTAAAAACAATAGAAGGTACTGCTGAAAGCAATCTCAGCACTGTAATAAATGTAGTTATCTGCCTATGCAAATAAGCTGAGCATTGCACCAAAGTCATACATAAATAGTTTGAGCTCACATGTTTTTTACTATATGTTTCCAATGCTAAGTTTTTTGTTTTCTCTTTTGGACACAAGCTAGTGGCAGCAAGTGTGTCCTACCTAAAATTACCCTTCATGATGTCTCCCTTAATCTTTGTAAGGAAAACAATATAAGCAAGCAAGCACTTGCTAGAGTTGTCTGTAGTAGGCTTCCAGAAGATCTCAGATTGTAACGCAAGGGGTGAAGAGGAAGTGAGAGGTCTGGCACGGGGCAGAGATAGAGGAGGTGCTTATGCCAGCAGATATAAGGGCATAACATAAACAATAAAGAGAGACTGAGCATCATCCACACCATGTGTGCAGTGATCTTTTTACCTTCAGCAGTCGGTAAGCTGGAAGATCAGTCTGGACTGCCAGGCAGTGTTGCCTGCAATGGCAACAGTTGTCTGAATAAAAGTTTTGTAAATAGTGATATTATTTGAAATTATTAACTTTATTTTATTTGTGAAACTATTAATTTTGTTCACCATACTTGGTTGAAACATTCTAGTACAAAGGCATCGTTAACTCAATTAAAGTTTATTTTTAGAAGAAAGAATGAAAGGAAATGGTATATTTCTTTCCCTCATTTTTTTTTTAAAGACGACAACAAACATCCATGCAAAAAAAAAAAAAAAAAGAGGAAAAAAAATAATCTCCCTATTTAGCCAAAGCAATTTAAACAGCACATAAACAAATATTTTCATACTCTCTCATTGTGTGACAGGAGCAAGAATCACACACACTCTAAAATTAAATCTTCACTTTAAAGCCCAATTCAGACAATAGTGCAGCAAAAAATAAAGAAGTTAAGCAAGTTAATACTAGGGGCTCCACAATAATTTTGATGGATTCCTCTGTACAGCCAGTAGTTATATCACAGTTAATTTTCCACACTTACTAAAAGAAGAACATTTCATAAAATCTTATCCTTTGTGTCAATCTATCCTTAGTATAAAAACTTGACCCTTTTAAAGAAAAGAAATCTCCTATTTCCTTCAATGAATTAAGCAAAAAAACAACTAAAGATTCCTTTCCCTTCATCCCTGCTTATCTATATCTGATAGATAATGTCTTTGGCTTATTTAATTTATATTAATGAAATTATGCAGATATATCTTAAAAATTTTAACTTTTTTATTAACCGTAACTTTTTTTTTTTAACCTATACTTCGTGGTATGTGACAGACACAAGTGACACGATACTTTCTAGGGAATTATTTTCTGTTCAGTGTCACACTGGAAACTTCAAAGTCTTATTTGTAAAACCAAAGGGTAGATGCTACTTTAAGCATAGGAAGCTATAATGAATATTTTAGAAGTTCGTTTAACAGATGTACTGTGAAAAAAAAATGTAATGTAATGGGAGCTATGTATAATTTTCACTAGAATATACTTCAAATGCATAGTACTTTTTTACTCTTTGAGATGAAGTATGTTGAAAGCATAAAAATTATTAAAGGTTAAGTACTGTATTTTTCATTATAAATTTCCACTGCACAGTAATGAAAACTGAATAAGCAGATTAAAAACTGATTTAAAAATTAATCCTTAAATCTCTTCTTCAAGAGATTTTCGTCTTCAATTAGTAACTCAAGATTTAAAAATTCACATTGTGGAGACCAAGATTTATGTTATTGCCATGGATGTTGTTGCAAATAACCTGAGCGTAGCTGACATTAAATGAAAATGTTCCCTCAATATTATTTTAATATCAAATTTAATGAGTAAAAGAAAAGAAATTACATATTAATTTGCATATACTAATGTTCATTGAATAGAAATTGTGGTTACGTTAGCTTGTCTCAAAAAATAGTATAACTAAAATTATTTCTAAAAAATAAACTTTTGACAACTTTTATATGAGAAAGAAAATCAGAAGTTGGTATTTATTGAATCTGAAATACAGAGTAAAATTCTGAACCCACAGAATGCTGTGTCTAAACATTCAATGATTGCAGAAGTATTTTTTTCATTTGTTTTGAAGAAAATATTGATGTTTTTAAGACTCACATTCTTCTTATGATGTGATATCCCTAGATATCATCTATCTAGCAAATATGCTTTAATTGGAAAGTAATTCCAGACTTTTTAATATTTTTTATAGATCTTAAAAAATTTCATTCCAAGAACTTTACTTACTTTAGTGAATCAAACACATTAAAACTAATTTGTTGAAAACTTTGTAACTCAACAAAAATAAGCTTATAATTGCTTTTGAATGAGTGAACCTGAACCTACATGTTTAAGCAAGATGCTTGCTCTGTCGCTTTTGCTTCATAGTTCAAGTTTTACAATTGCAGACATTTTTAAGATTTTTTTTTTTTTAGATTTGGTTTATATCAATGTAATTATACTTAGTCTAATCTGAGAAAAAATCCCCACAACATAAAATGACAAAAAAACCCAACAAACATGGAGAGATAGATGTCCTTCTTCAGGGCTATTGTCAAATTGGTAGGCACTTAATACTATTGGCTTTTCTATAGAACAGTAATTTGGTTCTTCGATAGCTACGTAAATGTAGTTTAGGTTTATTATTGCAGAATCACCTTAAGTTAACCCAATTTCCTTCCAGTTTCCTACCTGCCTCTAACAATGTTTTATAATATATGGAATATGCCTGCTCTTATATTTTACTCCAGGATAGAGAAAATTAGAAAGTGTACTGTACAGATAATCTTCTTAATTATAAACAGACATTGACTTTTCACACTGACAAACTGCACAGGCATATAAAGAATATTCTTTCTTCCTCTCTGACTGCTCATCCAGCTACAGTCCTGGTTCATTCAGAAAATATCACAAAGCAGAGCAAACCTGCAAGTTACAACTAAGTATCACTAGATCAATGTGACTTACTCCTATCCTACTAAGGAACGATAGGGTCTAGGTTCATAATTTCTAATCACAATGCCAAGAATACACTACATAAAATTCTACAGATAAAAAGAAAGACACTAACTCTTCTCAAAGATCTACGTTTGAGGCTCTGCAAACTCCAACTGTGGTACTAGGGATAGCCTAAGAAGAAATTAGTTTGCAATCCCTTTCACTCCTGCATTAAAAATACAAATAATCATGCTTCTTTTGCTTGCACTCCAGCTTTGTAGCTTCAGGCAGACCTGTAGGAAGGTAGGTAACGTTATTAGTCTGTAGTGATGTGCCTAAATATATATAGTGGCTCTGAAATTTTCAGATTAAGTAATTGAATGATGAGAGATGCAGAATAATATCTCAGATATGGTAACATAGATGTAAGTCTTACAAATAACCTGGTTTACACTTACTGAAATCCTAAAGAGAGAATTCAGATTATTTGTAGACAATGTCAAGAAAAGTCTCAAAGTAGCAAAAACTGTGATTTTTTTTTTTTCCTGTCCTCCCGAGTTTCAGGTAATAAATCCCACCATTGCATAATGTGCTCATACCTCCATTATTATGAAATATTCCTTTAATTCCAACAACACCAAAACTACTAACACGTCCTTGGTGGGAACATATCCTCCAAAAAAGCCTAATTTGAAGATGTCAAAAGACAGACAACTCACCATTTAATTTCATTTTGTTCTTAATCCCAGCAACTAAACACCATTGTTGTAAAATACATGTCTTATTTTGAAAAAAAAAAAAAAAACAAAGCAAAAATCAGACTACTTTTTTCCTCTTTAGGGAATAAGTGTGTATTTATTTGCTATATGTAATTCAAAGACATTTTTAAAAATTTTGGGTTAATTTGCACAAAGGTTTTTATTGAAGGGAAAGTAAAAAACCAACAAACAAACAAGAAACCAAACAAACAAAACACTCAAACCAACTTATAATATTTTAAGTTTTCCTTAGAGGTAAGAGATCTTATTTATTGAAACATTTTAAAACGGACAATAAAAAAATTTACATATCCTAACTCACTTTGTCCTTTAGATTTGATTCTCCCCTTGGCTTTGGTGTGGAACAGTGAGAAGTCACAGAATCACAGAATGGTGGGGATTGGAAGGGTCAAGCAGGTCTGCCTAGATCAGCTCAGTGAGGAACACGTCCAGGCAGATTTTGAAAACCTCCAGAGAAGAAGACTCCACAGCCTCTGTTGGCAGCCTGTGCCAGGGCTCGATTACCTTTAGAGGAAAAACATTTTTCCTTAAGTTTTAAGTGGAACTTTTTGAGTCCCACCTTTTGTCCATTAGTCTTATCACTGGACACCGCAGAGAAAGAGGATGTCCTATCCCCTTGACATACACCTTTAAATACTTGTAAGTATTGAGACCCCCCCGCTCAGTCTCCTGTTCTCCAATTCTAAACATTGCCAGGTCTTGCAGCCTTTCCTCATAAGGAAGATGCTCCAGTCCCCTGAACATCTTGGTGGCCCTGTGCTGGACGCTGTCTAGAATTTTCTCATCTGTATTGAGCTGGGGAGGCCAGAACTGGACACAATACTCCAGAGGAGGCCTCAGCAGGGCAGAGGGAGAGAAGAAACGTCCTCAACCTGGTGGCCACACTCTTCTTGATGCATTCCAGAATGCCATTGACCTTCTAGGCCAGGAGGGCACATTGCTGGCTCATGTTCAGTTTATTAACAACCAGGACTCTCAGGTCCCTCTCCCCAGAGCTGCTCTCTGGCAGGTCAATCCCCAGCCTGTCCTGGTGCATGAGGTTTAATCCTGAGGCTCAGGACTCTGCACTTGCCCTTGAAATTTTTCTGTGAAGCAGAGAGTCTGGCCTGCTCTGGTTTAAACCTGAATGTTTGGAGGTCAACATGATTATTTTGATAATAAGAGCAGCATGAGTCCAGTTGGCCTTTTATCTTTTATGTGTATAGGTGACATTTTTGAAAAAGATGAGAAAAAATGTACAGCAATACTTGAAATCTACTATGGATGATTAAAAGCAAACTTTAGCACTCAATTGTCTCTATCGCAAACTGTATAAAGCTCATAAGAGCTGACTCTCTAAATAAGCATGGTATTAGGGACAGAAAAATACTGACCGAATGCAGTATTCAGAGAAGAGGACGTTGCCCCATTTACCAGGGAATTGCAAAGCATACAACTTATTGCAAAGCAGTGATTGTTTTCAGATTTTTTTGAAACTATAACCTTAAAGTGATTGTGGAAACATATAACCTTTTGGTTTTGACATCATGGAGGGAGGTCAGTTAGTCACGAGACTCTTTGGGCCCTTTAATGTATACTCCTTAAAACAATAGTTCTACTGCAATGCTGTGTGTTTTCATGCAAGAACTGTAAGTCTGATTTTTGGAGGAGATAAGGTGAATGGCATGGTGTGTTTGTGCTGGTGATGCACATAACAGCCAAATTAGAAATTATTCTGCAAATGTATTAGCATTTCTGTGTATCTCCTCAGAACTCAAACCTTCACAAAATATAAACAACAAAAGACATCTAGTGTAAATTATGGGTGTCGAAAAATGATCCACAAATATGTAGCTAAAATACATAGGGAAGAATCATTCCTGAGGTGCCTTTGTCTTCCACATAGTACGCTTAATGCCCAGATATTAATTCAGGGTAATTACTTAAATTCTGGATATCTAATTTTGATGAACTGCCTCTTATCTTGAGTGAATAGATTACAATTGAATTCTCTAATCATTTTGCCATATACATCAGTGTTCTAATTCCCATGTTTCACCATGTGCTACTGATTTCATATGGATGACGAAAGCTCTCTATCCACCATTACAATATCTGATGATCTGTACTTAAACCAATTGGACATACAAGTGGTTAGCTCAGTGCAAGAAGAATACGGTGCCTTTTGAAGTAAGTTCCTTGAGCTCAATTTCACATATAGCAGAACCGTTAAATAAATTCACTTTTTCATGTCTATATTAAAACTATCATCTACAGATCTCTGTCATTTCATACTGTTTACCTTCTATGAATCTGCACCTCTTTTTCAGTATGTTTACATTACTTCTTTTCAAATAAATATTAGTTTATATTATATAATTAATAATTAATAATATTATAAATATTATATTACTATGTGTATGAATCAAACTAGAAATTGTGTCCTTTTTTCTACTAATGACAGAGGTAATCCTTTCTTCTCCTAATCGCTTAAAATATTTCTTTATTTTATGACTCCTCCATGTTCTGTTAATCCAGTCCACAAACCTAACAAACCCTAAATATCTGTGCTAGTTAGCGTCTTTAATCTTGCTATCGTAAAAATATCTGGACAGTCTTTATTGTCATGATCTCTCTCTTAGCTCAAAGAAGGGTTATGAGAGTGAATTTGTTCCTTCAACAAAGGCAATTCAAACTGTAAAGGATAACTGAAAATAAAAGGACTGAAGTCAGTGATGGCACAACCATGATCTATGCTATCAAAAGTCTTTCAGGAGTTATAAAAAATGCCATTTCTAAAGACCACTAAAGCATTTTGTCTTTCCTTGTAAATTCAAAGCACACAAGCTTTTCTGTTCCCTTGACCTAGCACTTGCGCATTTCATCTTACCCAGGATTTCTTGTATATCAAGAACACTGATTGAAGTACTGTAGCCTGTTGCTGGTTCACTAGCTCATTTTACATTCTGTCAAGAAGAAAAAAAAACACAACTAATTTTCTATTATACAGTTTAAATATAAATAAATGGTAATAGAAATTAAGATTTTTAAATGTTATTTATTCTATGAACTGGGGAAGATGCAATAGAAATGAATACAAATAAGATATCTCTCAGCAAGATCTGCGTTTGTGAGTGTGGAAAACACAGGGTACCTCATTATCACAGAAATAGACAGCAGTGTATGCCTAAGGTGGTAATGGCTCTTGATAAGCTTTTTTAAAATTCAAACACAAATGTCAAATTGCAATGTCTTTCAAGAAAGCTGTGTCTTACTTGAAATTTATTCATGTAAGTTTTAAGAAATATCCCTCAGGGAAATGAAACTTCATTTTTTCATGAAGAAGACCTTGCAAATAGCATTGAATCCAGAAGCAGGTGCTTTTAAAAGGAGTATTTCACCTTGCTCTGACTGTTTTAAACTTCTAATTTTCTCTTATTTCCCAACCTGAATTCTGTCCTCTCTGCTTTTCAAATCAGGCACTAAAGATTTTCTCTTTTATAGTAATAATACTCACAAGCAATTCATATATGAGTGAACACAGTAGCTTAACTTTTTGAATAATTTGTGGCAATCCTTTAAAAGTAATTCACATAACTTACATATTTGTGCAGATCACTTCCCATCTAAGAAAGTGGTAAAGGGCTGGTGTGGTTGCTTCTGAAAAAGTTCTAAAGAATCAGACTTGCATAAATATTTCCCATAAATATTTTCCCTTTGTACCGCTACTGTGGAAAAAAAAAAAAGAGGATCTCACGACTTGCAATTTGCCACCAAAATTTGCTTGCCTGAGTGTTGGACTGTATTGTTTGAAGCCAATCCAGTAAGAACTATATTGTGTTACCTTCTACATCTGTGTTGATGCTTGATGATTGATTCTCTGAAAAGGAGATTAGGAGGGAGTTCATGTTAAAACAATGAAGTCTTGATATTTTAATCCTTGTATACCATTGAATCATAGCAATAAGGATTGCAAGATTTTAGAAAACATTAAAACTGCTAAGAAAACTACTTTTTGATTTGACAGGGGTTACAGAACTACAAATTTGGGTTTTATTTTTTTCCTGAATTTACCAGCTGGGAATTCTATATTTTTGGGTATCTTTTCATTGATTTCTGGTGATTACAGTGGATTTCACCAAGGCTCTGACAGATAGGGATAAGAAGGCATTGTTTATTTTATTTTGCTTTCTTTGTCATGAATACTGGGAAGCATTACAAAAATAAGGATATTTTTAAGACCAATGTGCTTTGAACAATTCAAGTTTGTATACATTTAGAAAGACATATGTTTCTTTCTTTGTCACAACTCAAAGTATTTGTAATAAAAATTAATTTATTTTTAAAAGTGTTGCTGCTGCAGGCAACACTACGTGGTGGTTCAGACTGATCTCCCAGCTCTCCGACAGTCAAGGGAAAGGATCACTGCACACACGGTGTGGATGGTGCTCTGTCTCCGTCTCTGTCTCCCCTTTATTGTTTATGTTATGCCCTTATATCTGCTGGCATAAGCACCTCTTCTATCTCTGCCCCGTGCCAGACCTCTCACTTCCTCTTCACCCCTCGCGTTACAATCCGAGAACTTCCGGACGCCTACTACATAAAAGAATAACAAGACTTAGTGGACAAGTCCTCTGTTGATGAGCAATCACTCAAAATATATAATAGCTCAGTGAAGGATTTCATTATATCAGCAATGCACTGTAGGTGTTACTTAGACTTGGCATAAAAGACTTAGACTGTTTGGCAGTTGTGTACATTGAAGCTATGTTGCTGAAAGGAAAAAAAAAATATATGTAATGATTCCACAGAAATGGAAATTGTAAATGCATTATATTAAACTTGAGAGAAGCAATGTATGTGACAGAAAATAATGTTTTCCAGTATCTGTACAAGCTGATGAGACAAGACTTTCATGAAGACTCTAAAGTTCTGTAAATGTATTTATTTGACATTTGCTAAATATTGCTTAATGACAGTGACATTTTAGCTTAATTTGTTCTGTTAATAGTTTTCATTAAAAATGCTTAATTTACTTTAATTTTCCATCCTTTAATTTACTTTTTCATACAGTTGTTCATTTGCTACTAGAGAGATTATCCTAATCCAGCTTTTTAGATTTTGAAGAGTACAACATAAAATCACAAACATTGTAAATTTGTCCAGATATGGGGACAACAAACTAAAAATTTTATGGGGTTATTTTTTCATTTGTTACAATGACAGCAAGTCATTATGTTCAAGAGAACTGTTTCTGTTAATCCATTTGTATATGCCAAGGGGTGATCCCTGGAAACAGATTCATATATTATTATGAAACAGCAGTTTACAACACATATTTTTTTCTTAAGAAAAATCTTTAATAATGATCTCCTGTAATGAACATGATGAATTTAAGATTCAGAGTAGGAGTTTTTGTCTCAAGATTGTCCTACAAATTAATTAGAACTCATGGAATGCAATAAGGAGGCTGATACATTAAAATGCTATGGGCTGAATATACCCTAACTTGGGGGAAGAAAAGATTGAGCATTGATGCAAGTTTAAAACTCTGAGCAGGAACTCAATAAGCTCATATTCTATATTCCAATATTACCATCTATGTTATTTCTGTTCTTGAATCTAGTATCTAACATTTGTGTGCCTGTGTGACAGTATATGTAGCTTTTGGAAATTCATTGGCTCAAATGCATTCTGCAGCTAGATTAAGGATTTTAGTTCATATCATTTCTGCTGAAAACAGTGGAAGTTTAACAATCTACCTGACTATAATTAACACTCAAATTCTCAGCCTGCATAAAATGTGCTAAATTCACATTTCTTTATATTTCTTCACTTTAAAATGCAGTTCATACCTTTGTTGTTAATTATCCATCATATTATTCCCAATTTGTTATATACTTTTGAACAACCTCTCCCTAAAGATAATATCTACATATGTTTTAGTAGCATAAACAAATAAAAATGTCTTAGTCTACTTCACTGTACTTTCATATATTCAAAAAGTTGGAAAAGGTCTCTCAGATCATTAAGTCCAACCACTAACCTCACACTTCCAGGGCCATCACTAAACTATGGCCCTCAGCATCTCATCTACGTGTCTTTTAAACACCTCCAGGGATAGTGACTCCACCACCTCCCCAGGCAGCCCATTCCAGCACTTAATAACCTTCTCGGTGAAAAAGTTCTTATGCCCAATCTAAACCTCCCTTGGCACAACTTGAACACATTTTCTCTTGTCCTATCATTCATTACTGGAGAGAAGGGACTGACCTCCACCTCACTACAACCCCCTTTCACATAGTTATAGAGAGTGATCATGTGTCCTCTCCACCTCCTCCAGACTGAACAATCCCAGCTCCTTCAGCTGCTGCTCTTAAGACTTACGCTCCAGATCCTTACACCAGCTTCATTGCCCATCTGTGAAGACGCTCCAGCACCTCAATGTCCTCTCATAGTGAGTGACCCAGAACTGGACACAGTATTTGAAATGCAGCCTCACTAGTGCCAAGTACAAGGGGACAGTCACTTCTTTGGTCCTTCTGGCCACACTATTTCTGATACAAACCAGGATGCCATTGGCCTTCTTGGCCACCTGGGCACACTACTGGCTCATATTCAGCCAGCTGATGAGTAACACCACCCAGGGCCTTCTTTGCCAGACAGCTTTCCAACCACACATGCCTAAGTCTGTATCATTGCATGGGGTTGTTGTGGCCCAAGTGCAGGATCAGGCATTAAGCCTTGCTGAACCTCATACAATTGGCCTTGGCCCCTTGATCCAGTCTGTCCAGGGCCCTCTGAAGACCCTTCCTGCCCTCAAGCAGATCTACACATCTGCCCAGTTTGGGCAGCAAACTTACTGAGGATGCACTCGATCCCTTCATATAGATCATTGATAAAGATGCCAAACAGAGCTGGTCCCAACACTGGTGGCTGACTACCAACTGAATTTAACTCCCTTCACCACGACTCTCTGGGCCTGGCCATCCAGCCAGATTTCTACCCATCACAGACTAGACCCATCCAGGCCATGGACAGCCAATTTCTCCAGGAGAATGCCATGGGAGACTATGTCAAAGGCCTTACTGAAGCCCATGAAGGCCACATATGTGGCCTTTCCCTCATCCATTAAGTTGGTCACCTTGTCATAGAAGGAGATCAGGTTGGCATTGTTGCACCTCATACAATTGGCTGCAATCTAGCCTGTCCAGATCCTTCCTACACTCAAGCATATAAACTATTTCTATATAGATCAAGTCTTCCAGATCTGTGTCATGCATGAGCATAGCTCCTTAGTACAATTCACTTTACAATAAGGTAACCAATGAAACCATTAAATAATATCACATATGTATTTACATTGATAATAATTTCTAGGTCATAAGTTCTTCCTTTAGCACAACTTATTGTCATCTTCCATGTAGACAATTCCTTATCCACCTCACACTTCTTTACAAGTCCCAATCTTCTACTGACTTGAAGTAAGATCAGAAATGCCTGTGTTTACACTGCTACTGAAGGAACTTCTATTGTTACTTCATGTTCCAGTATTTAGTTGTTTCAGGATAATTACTCAAGCATTGAAATTTGCACTGACCAAATATGAGATGAAAAAGCACAGCCAAAATCTTACTGAAATCATAACCTTATTATCCTAATCAGGAATAATAAGTTGTCCTAAGTTATCCTGATCAGTTATCTTAATCAGGGATAATGAGTTGTCAATACAGCCCAAACAGTAAAGTCCTTAAGACAGAAATGGAACCATGACTGAAAACATCTGTTCTTTTATTAAGAATGATACTATAAAGTGGTGGACTAATCACCTGAATCACTGAAGAAAATTGGCAGATGGATCAGGTATAATGAGAGGAAGGATGAGTGGGCACCTCTGCAGTGATTTACTCCCATTGCAGAGCCAGGTAAATCAGAGACAATGCAATGATGTACCTAGTTACAGGACAAAGAGTAACGGGATGAAGCTGGAACACAAAAAGTTCCATTTAAACATAAGAAAAAAACTATTTTACTGTGAGGGTGATGGAGCACTGGAACAGGCTGCCCAGGGAGGTTGTGGAGTCTCCTTCCTTTAAGGTCTTCAAGACCCATTCTTGTGTGACCTGATTTGAGGGGATCTACTTCTGCAGGGAGGTTGGACTAGATTATCTCTATGGATTCCTTTCAACCCCCACCATCCTGTGATTCTGTGATCTCCCTACAAGTCCACAGTGATAAGGAAGGTCCCAGGGAAAGACAGGAAGCCCAGTCAGCAGGTATGGCCAAGGGCAGTATGAGTAGCGAAAGGTATGAGATCAAGCACAGACTTTACTACTGCACAAACTCACGTAGGCCAATGCTGGCAGTAAAACCTGTTCATAAAAGCAGCTCCCAAGGGAAAGAAGAGGCAAGCCCTCACTTCTCCCTTTCTTCACAACAGCTTTTGTCAATGAAGTAGCTGACGTTGAGATCAGCCAAGAATAAATCCCTTAACTTAGCTGCTTTAAACTCACAGAAGGGGGAAAATTTGCTCAGGGTCCTGACATAGGTTGTGAAATATGTAAGAGCATTTCTTCCATTGGTGTGTCCCACCACTAAGCTGAAATCTGTTTGGATAAAGAAAATTCTGTATTTACTTGCTTGTATCACTTCATGGACATATCAAGTCCCTGTATTTTGTGGTGCAACTGAGTTTATTTCTAAGGAAGTTGATTGATATACAGTTTTGAATGTGTAAGTTAAATTCAAACAAATTGTTTACTGCAGAGGAGTCTGTATCTGCTTGGTATTTTTTTTAAAAGCTAAGATTTTCAGACATAAAAGGCCTTAGAAATGAAAAATGTTTTTATATATTGAGAGAATTTGAATAGAAATTATGATAAATTT
Source organism: Urocolius indicus (assembly GCA_013401255.1). NCBI lineage: Eukaryota > Metazoa > Chordata > Aves > Coliiformes > Coliidae > Urocolius > Urocolius indicus. The sequence goes on along the minus strand of WBNH01003481.1, from coordinate 21,561 downwards.
AAGGGCATTCCAGAATATAATGTAGCAAGTATAATACAGATCTCCTGAGCAGCAATTAGTGGGTTTTCTCATGTTGATAGCTTGAAAAAGAATGAAAATAAATGTAGAAGAGACTATCCAGCAAAGCTAGTTACCCCTGCAAATACCCATTACCGAATAGAAGCAGAAGATTAGGTGAATCAGGGCAGCAGTATAAATCCAGAGTAACTACTGAAGACAGTGAAGTTACTCCACATTTATACTGGTTTAACGGAGAGAAGAAAAAGGTCCATTGAGTGTAATTGAATCAAGGACTTTTCCATTAAGTCCAAATGACTTTCACAGCAGGTGGCTCTTGAAAGCTCAGAGGAAAAGCAGTCCTTTCGGAACAATAACATTTCATTTTTCTTCGGCATTTTAATCTTTACTGTTTGGACACAGTGATTTACAATTCACTCAGGATATGCTATGCTTTTTATATTAGCTATATTTGATTCTTAGTATACATTCCAACTACTAGAAAATACCTGGGAGAAACCTAAAGTTACAAAGGTACACATATCTGATGACTTCATGAATAATGCTCATACCTACACCTATCAAATATAACAGTGAAAAAATTAGATATATAACTCCTTGTAAAATTTTCAAAGATGCCTGTACATTGTCATGGTAATAAACCAATTCCTAGCAACATATGGTCCAGATTTTTACCCTGAGGACCAGCTTTCTTGAAAATAATAAGGTTACTTATCTAAGTATGATTTACACATTTTTTTTATCATGGTGACAAGTCTCTGATTTTTTTAGAATGTATATATGTAAGTAAGTATATACACCCATGAAACATGAGATATATATACACACATATAATACAGTAATGCCTGTACAATGTTATAAATAAATAAAACAATATGGAAAGAGTAAAGCTAGCATTTATTTATTTTTTATGTTGCTTATACTATTACTATTTGATTAATTAATGGAAGATTTTACAAAAAATGGAAACTGATGATAACCAAGCATTTAACCACCTTAATTTTTTTTTAAAATTAGTAATTAAAAAGTGAGGGAAGACTGCTGAAAACTAAGTTACAAATTAAAAACGTGTTTTCCTTTTTGATTGAAAGTGCAAATATAGTTCTGGCTCAGCAACTTACACTGTTTCCGCTTTTCGCCTTTTTTATTAAGTAAATCCTCTACATTTAGCTGGTATAGACAGTAATTAATACAATCTTGAGCTAAGAAATAAAACATCATACTATAAGAGACACTGAATTTCCTTTTCTAGGATCAGACAATGTTTAGGCATATTTCCTTTTTCCACAATGAAAAACTTTGATACCTCTTTCAGGGTGTGACTTATTTCTCCTCCAAACTTTAGCCACACTGTCTGACTTACATTAGTCTGATTATTTGTTTCACTGTTTTGTAAATAATTGTCTAACTTTGTGCAGGGATCAATTCAGAAAGAACCCCAGTTTTCACTTTCCATGTATTTATTAACATTTATAACTGTCTTTTTTTTTCTTATCACTCTCTTATCTCAAAAAAGAGAGAAGAGATGCATGAAGGTCATTACTGAAGATTCATAACCATTGTGAATTATGTCAGAACTATAATTTAATTAGTGGCCCATCTGTCACTTTCTGTTTGATGAGTACTAAATGTCCAATTATAATTTAATATCTGCTGTAATCAGCTCTGGCAAATTTCACAGGCATGACATTAATAGATGGAAGTGAGGCTACCTTTGCAACTTTATCAGAGAGAGAAAGCTTGTGTAGTTTTGACATACAATGGGGAAGGCATGAATTCATTCAAATTAGCAGCAAACTTATCTCATACATGCTGTTACTGCATATTACTATCTAAATCTTCTATTTTATTTTTTTTAACTAGAAACCACCTTTAATTTTTATGGAATTTATTGTAGTTGTTGGTGTCCAAAAATAGTATTAAATATTCTCAGTGCCTCTGTCTTCAATCTTTCTTCTTTGTCTTCATAAGTTAGTTTGCACCTTTCACTTCTTCATTCTCTTTCTGAGATTAGCCCTCATGAACAAAAGACTCATAAAGGTCTTCAAAAAGGAAGGAAAACATGCTGAGCAAATATGAGTAGATTTTAAAAAAAAAATACAAAATATAAACACACAAAATATACCAGTCCAAAGATTTTACTCTGTGACTGAAACAGAGGACAAATCACCACCACGGCCTTCTTCTGGTAAAGGAAGAGTAAAAGAAAAATACAACCTGTTATTGAGAAGGTACACTGTATGTGTCTCTTGACATAAGACACAGAAAATGATCACATGTTAAAAGCATAGATAACTTGCTGGTAAGATTTATGACCTATGAAACGTGTATTGGCAGCATCATAAAATGCACTTTTCTATTTGTAATGAGAGATTAAAAGCCCTACTTATACACACTTCGGGTCAAGGTCAGACATCCTATAGCTTCTCAGATTTGAGATCAATAATGTTACAGTCTCTGAAAAAGGGTCTTGTCTTGACAAGAAGCTTCCTCTAATAAGCAAGTGCTGCTTATGTGACACTTCAGATTCAATCCCAAACTCTGAATCTAAGAAAAATACTCAGGTACTCAGAAAGATATTTCTGGGGAAAAAACACCTTGTTTGTACTATGACTGCATAGGATTGCTGCTTAGTAGCTGATAAGGTTGACATTACTGCCTGTCAGATCAACTGCAGTGATAAAATAGCCATCTAAAAGTAGATACAAATTAAAATTCCTTTTCCTTCTTCTTTTATGTTTTGGCAGCAATTTCAAGGCTAGAATGTCATACTTCCATATTTCTGCTAGAACTTGTCAGGATGTTAGGATCTACTTGGTTGTTCATTATTCTACCCAACTCAACATACATAATAGCAATGAGTGTTTACAAAACAGAAATCTACTGCTTGATACGCAGGTTAAACGCAAAGATAAATTCTTATTTTGTGCATCTCCGCAGGCTTCCTATAGTTTATAACTTTTTAAACCTGCTATGCATCAGAAGCACTGATTTAATAGTCATGTTCTAAAAAAGGTCATGAGGAACCTCTGAATCAAGACATAACAAAGGGGTTTCTGCATAAGGGAAAAATCAACAAGAACATACCCAAAACAAACTAGTATCACTCCAGGTGAATGGAAATGAAGAAGGAGATTATGAGCACCTAGACATAATTGATCTTCATTCCTTCTGCTTTGGCTCAGAAATTTGGCTGTAGACACAGTTCTGAAGAAGATGTAACCCAACTGCCAGGCTTTGCTCTTAAGAAATCCTTTAAAGAAGCATTTTGCTAGAGTTGAAGGCAGCACTAGGAAAGAAAACATGGTTATCAAGAACTTTCTTCAGGGAAACAGAAAATTACTCTGATTCTGAAGATAATTTTAAATATCCCTCGGAACTGAAAGAAAGAATTCAGGAATATAGGAGGTTATTCATATGTAAGGTTGGTATCAATAGGCACTAATATTAAGATCTTGATCAGATTTTTTCCTCTGGATGTTGTGTAGCAGAAATTTTCAAATACTTCAGGAAGGTAGGCAATATGTAATATAAAGTGAATCTTGAGGACAATAGACTAGCTGTTCAAGTATATATCAATCTCTCATCATCTCTGTGCAACCTTTTAGTCCTGATTATGCAATGGACAACTAGATAAACCACTCATACAGAAAAGTAGTACCAAGTATACAATATTTTAAAGTTCTGAGTATTTTTGACTTCTAATCTCTCATGTAACAATAGAGACTTGTAGAAATACATCATGCATCTCCTCATTATTCCATCTGTTTTCATAGGTATTCAGTCTCTACTTTTCCACTGTGAGTCTCCACATCTGTAGAAAGAACTGGCATAAATGAATATCAGTACCATGGAACCTGTACACCTTGACAAAACTTTTATGCAGCATTGTTTTGATTACTTTTTTTGGTGGAAAAGAGGTACCTGGTCATATGGTCTAGTGAATAAATAAAATTTTACACAAATTGCAATATTCCACAAGAAATATTCAATATCAGCAAATCCTATAGCTTCACAGCCTGTCCAGTCTGTCATAACTTGTAGCAGAGAGAAGTTGTATCTTGCAATGACCTCTTTGTGACTGGTAGGAGTGAATATCTAAATCCTCATGTGAGCAGGCTTGTTAGTTTTGCCTTGTAAGCACAATGGTAATCCATTCAGAACATTCCTAAAATTATATTTATTAAAGAATTTCTCTCAGATAAAAATTATTACTAATTTAGACCCATACCCAGAATTAGTTCTGAATTACTGAAAATACATATTCAGGGAAAAGTTAATTGGCTTTAAAAGAGTCAGATCATACCTAAGTTTATTCTTTCTCTTTAAAATATATATACTTCTAAATCTGTACAGTCTATGATAGAAAGTCAATTAACATCTGTTAATTACTTAGGATTGCTCTTACAATGAGATATTCCTTTGGTTTAGGTGTAGAGCATACCCTGTGAAAAGTAAATCTTTCTACATAAAGGAGAGCAAAGTCTTAAAATTATGTTTTCTGAAATACAAACTAAATTTATTAAAAAACAGAACATAAAGTGTAGATTAGGTAGAACATGTTTAGAATGTTCCACAAAGTATGGCAACTAGTTATGAAAGACAGTGACTGGGGAAAGCAGCTTTCAGTGTTCAGATAAACATTTTATTTTATTAACAGTAGATCCTGTCCTAAGGGTCAGTGCTTAGACAGTGTTAGATGGGAATGATACCTTATCAACACGAAGGTTAGTGTTTTGGAGGATTTTTAACTTTGGTTTAGCTGACAGATTTTTTCCTAGAAGACCACTTAAAAAAGCTAATGATACCCATCTAGATTATAGAAAAATTCTAGGTTATTTCACTACCTAGAACATTAACAGAACATGACCAAATGCTATCTTAAATTTTACCATCCTCCATCATTGCAATGTATTTCTGTAATGTTAACAGTGGACATCTCCATGAATTAATTAAGAAGTATAAAACTACTACTGGGGATCAGCTCTTCGGCTAACGTAAAATGTAATATTTTTTTCTAATAAAGAAATTAACAAAACCCCCCATTTCCAGGGCATTGTTCACTCATTTTCCTGGCATGAGTGACCATGATTTCCGTATAACTCTTTTACAGTAATCAAGTTATGAAGGTCAGTCAAGAACCATAAATTAAATTTGAATTATGCTTTTCAGTTGCAGGAGATAAATAGACACAATAAAGACAACAATCAAAATTGAGCATGGTGCAGTAGAAAAAATATGTTTCAAATTGATAGGATTTAGACAAAAAATACTAGGCACTAGACAGAGAATTGGAGACGATACATCAGTAAAATACTGGACTGGCACACTCTTACTGATCCTGTGGGTAACCCTGGAGACTCTTACATTGCCTCTCTGTCCTCTTGTGCACCTGCTGTTGATTTAGGAAATGTTATGCATTCTGTTTATGAAGGACATGCTCTTGTTACCTTTGAAGTCAATGGTCAAACTGTCATTACTTCCTTGGAAGCAGATGGAGCCCATATGGTGTGCTTGCATGATCATTGCTCATGTATAACACCCACAGAGCTAACAGGTTTCTAACTGGGATGAATTGCAATGTGAACAACAGTAAAATTAATAGAAGAGGCTAAAACCATGTGAAAACTTTGTGGGAGGTAGTGAATTTTATAATCCTCTTCTGGGCACATCTTGGCACAGCATACTTTCTAAAAGACTCACTGGAGGGATGAGTTGTGAGGGGCTGTAACAGGGCAGTGAAAAATAGCAGATTGATATTAAAAAAGCATTTAACAATGGAAGGTGAAGAACTAAGACTTAATCAGAATACTACAGGTCAGCTGCTCATGCTGTATCCCTTCCTGTTTCCTCATCAAAGTTAACCCTATCCTAGCACAAACCAGGACACTTACCTATAATGGACATAACCATTAGCATGAGCTGTCCATCACAAATTTTGTGGGGATGAAAGATTAAAACAAAACAGAAAGGAAAATTATACCTACATTTTCAAAGGAGAAGTCTTTGTGTTTTGCTGACCTATAATTTGCCTAGGAATGCTCTAATGTGTACTTGATGTTATTTATTTACTTATTTTACATAATCATTGTTCTGCTTAAAAAATGGATTTTTAATATAGAATATGTGCATACTGATAAAAAAATATAAGAAAAAAGAAATTCTAAATCCAAATCCAACTTAACATTGCAAAGTTTTCTTATTAGCTAGCCTGCTTTGAGTATCAGTGAAGAGTCTTTCTGTTTGAAGACCAAATATTTACTGTTAATAGGAATGATGAAGGTGGTGACAATGATATAACATTGCAATAGGTCCTGGAAAGATCAGTAGTTCCCAGTACTCTGCTATGAGAGGGCTGTAGAAGAAAGAAACTAAAACATCTTTCTAAAGGCTCTTTCTGTAATGCACTGTAGATGGAGACTGAATGGTCATGACAATGTCACAGTGATCTTGCAGAGAGGGCTGTATATTTATTCCAGGGAATTTATAAATGGATTAAGGAAAGTCATAATTTCTGTATACACAGGTGTTGTATAGGCCTTTGGTGTTCCCCTCATGAACTTTGATAAGAGTTTTTGACTCTGACAGTAGTTACTGTGTGAGGCCAATAAGTATACATCTTTATTCTATCTCCATTCTCGTCCTGAAAAGCTGAAGGCAGGGCATCTTCCACTGAGCTCACCTGCTCATGCTCAGCAGCTTTGTCACGGCTCATGAAGCTTCCTAAAGGACTGACAGAATCTGAACACAGAAATTGTCAACCCACTGACAAGCAGAGGCTTCTTAACTAGCCTTCAAATCATCATCATTACAGAGGCATGGGTACTTAACTTTTAATGGGAAACTCAAACAATCTTTCATTTTTCTAATGGACTAAGAAGTACTACACATTTAAAAAAATGTCTCTTGTTCTATGCCAATCTAATTTTTCATGTAATTGATGTTTTAAGGGAATTCCTCTGTCTCTGCTGAGGTATCATTACAATTGAATCTACCTTAAATAGAGCTTCAATTTGCATCCTTTCCTTTACCATTTTTAAGGGTTCAAAACAAACACAACTCCTTCCTATTCTCCCTACGTTTTAGTTAATGCCATCTTGGCCATTTTGTTACATGCCCTCTCTTTTGTCCTTCTGGACTAAGAATAGAATACATGAAATAAATAGTTCAATTGGAAGGAATCTACAATGGTTATCTACTCCAAATGCTTGATTGCTTCAGGGTTGACCAAAAGTTAAGGTATATTATCAAGGGAATTGCCCAATTGTCTCTTAAACACTGACAGACATAATGTTTCAACCATCTCTCTAGAAAGCCTGTTGCCTTGTTGGGTCATCCTCTCAGTAATGAAACGCCTCCTTATGTAAAGTCTGAACATCTTCTGACAAAGCTTTGAACCATCCCTATGCATCCTGTCACTAGATACCATGGAAACATGCACCCCTGTCTCAATTTACCCTCCGCAGAAAGTTGTAGAGAGCAATGAACAATCTCTTTTTCACTGAACCAGGCAAACGTAAGGTTCTTAGCTGCTCTTTATAGGAGGTATAGGTTTCTTAGTTCATACCAAAATATTAAATACATGTATGCCATTAAAAGTAACATATGTGAGTTGTCAGGCTTTGGGTTTGGTTTTTTGAGGGCTTGGTTTTGGGAGATGTGTAGTGCTGGTGGCATAGATGGTTAGGTGCATGGTGAAGAGATGCTCTTGTCTGCTAAATCCTACTTTCTAAGATGGTAAGTAATCACAGTTATTTCTACATCTCTCCACAGCCCTCTGTATTTCCTAATTGTTACTATCATGTACCTATAATACTAGAAATACACGTATGTATTTGGGGGGAAAATCCTATGGCTTTCTTCAAACCGGGAAATTCATTCACTACCTCCATTAAAGAGGTAAAGATGTTGTTGCATCAGCCAAGCTTTTCACAATTCACTGACCATTAGAGACAATTAAATCTTCTGGTTTTCTCTTTTCTGATAAGAAAAAAAAAAAAAAAAAAAAGAAAAGCTAAATTTTAAAAGTTCCCCACCCATTTTCAAGCCGAGATCTGAATGAAAGAGTTAGTGTAAGACTGTAATACTTGCAACAAGACCTTGAACATCCATCTTGAATAATAGGCTGACAGTTGAGTTTGCGTGAGTCCTGCAGGAAAAAGGTCCTTGAACAGTCATGCTGCTGCATTCAACATGAGTTGCAATCTGTAAGTAGTTTTCAAGGGTAACTCCAAATAAAGCACATTACAGTGATATGGCTTCCAGGCAAAGATCAAAGCTGAGAGATGGGAAGATATAAATACTCTTCATTTACAAATGACCTGATGATTCTTTAGATGCCTGCTTAAATACTTCCCATAATGAAGTAATAGAAAGTAGTGCAACAGTGAGAATAGAGCAGGCACTTTCATCTTATTTCTACCATTTATCCTCAGCCCAATGCCTTCAGATTCTGGTAAACTTCCACATTTCTTGTGGAGAAATTTTTAATTTAGAAAGCATATTTGTCTCTTGCTTGGGTGAAACTGCCTACTAGCCTATAGACCTTGGACTATCCCATCTAGGAAAATAAGTTCAAACATACTGCATTCTGTGGAATACTGAACTATGAAATAGTATTTCAGATATCCATTTTAAAACCTCTATGCAGAGATATCATAAACCTTGACATACTTGTCATTAGCTTTCTTTTTTGTCTTTCAGATGCTTGAGAGTTGTTATCTGTATGTAACCTACTTTTTTTTAGATTTTTTAAATTTTCATATTAAGTTGCTTTTGCTATGTAAGATGCCCTGAAAAATTTTAAAACCTTTGTAATAGATTTTGTATGCACAGAGTCACAGAAAAAAAACCCGAAAATTTCATAGAGGTTAATAATTAACACCACTTATTCTAAGTATAAAAGCGTGCCTTAGCACATCCATCACTTTGGTATGTTCAGAGAGCTCAGTTGTCTTACATTGAGCTTGGTTCTATGGAAATGCTCAAATAATTCTGACATAGAAAGCTTCAAATTTTCTCTGATTTGGAGAGAAAGCTGAAAGTGAAAGCTGAGGTTTCTGAGTTCTTTGAAGTACCCTTCATATCTTTCTTAAAAGTATTTCATTTTTAAATTTTTTTTACATTGCGGAATTTCATTCATTTTCAAATTTTCAGTCACACTTTTGAAACTGATTCATTTCTGTCATCCAGAGAAAATACACTATCAAATCAAAAAAATTAAAGTCTCAATAGATGTTATTATTTTTACATTTGTACAAGTAATACAGTACATTTACTAGCAAATTTTTAAGAACTGGCAACTACTTAGAACTAAAGTAATTGCAATAAATTGAGTAGTTCTTGGAGTTGATAGTGTCTCTTGACATGTTTGCTCATTCAAAAAAATGCATAAATTAGCAGGATGTCTCACTATCAATGTGAATTAGCAAGATTGTACTATGATTTTAAATATACAAGTATATTTTAAATATACAAATGCCAGAGAACAAAACCCATAACATTGATGATATCATTAAATATTTTTTTTTTAAAAATAAAATATGTGAGAATGGAAATAATGATGAATTTGGAAACAATTTAGAGTAAGGGAGTAATACCTCACAAGACATTTCTCCAAAACTCAGTCTTTTTGAAAGTATATTTTTGTTTTATAATCATAGCATTAATACTGTCTATTTCACTCTCACATTCAAACAAATTAAAATGTTATTTAACTGAGAACTGTTTTAATCTAGTAACTTGGTGTCACATTGTCACACTTAAGGTTTCTTCTTTACTTTCTGCTTCAGCTTTCAGTCCCAGTATCTTCAATAGATGTGATGGGGACCCTTCTGTGTGTTACTTGTGATTTACTTGTTATGACAAACAACACCAAGACATTTTTTCCCTACTTTTTGTGTACTTTAACTTTACTGTTTTGTTCCATTCTCCATATTTTCCTACTGGAGCTTTTCACTAACAGGAGGTACTTAATTGCAGAGTGTGCTGTCAAGCTATCTTAGAAACCAAATGAATATGCAGAATACACACAAAATGTCATTAATAAGTATCCATAGTTTCAATCTCCTTCAAATTTGTTCATCAGTATCTACATTGTGTGCTGCCCTAGTTACAAGAAGTTGAAACACCTTTTCACAAACACTTGCAAAAAGTCATTTCCTGAAAGTACATTTTAAATAAATAGAATTAATCTCTTCATCCACTTTCAAATATCTGTTTACTCTTTCTTGCTCTAATGTCTCAATAAGTTGGGTTTTCTTCAGATGCATGATATATCTTATATGCTTCTCTTGATCTATCTGGTATGATGCTTATTTACTTGCTAGTTTATTTTGTTCTTTTACTTTATAAATCCTGACTGCATTTAATCTGTTGCTACCATTGTTTCCTTTTTCTCACTTTGCAAGCAATTCTAATAACTTTAAGTCTTCCAGCAGCACCTCTTTAAACCATGCTTTCTTTTTGCTTTTCTTAGGCAAGAAGAAATTAAGTTTTATTCTTTTATTCTTACAGGTAACCATTTTGTCATCATAATGATTGCCTCTCACATCCATCCTCATCATTTCAAGATTTAAGATTCCAAAGATTTCTGTGATTTTCCACTTTTTTTGTATTCTATTTTGTTTGAACTGTACTTCTGGGGACTTTTTAGAAAGATATCTTTGGCAACAAAACATGTTCCTTTCAAGCATGTTCCTTTCTATTTTAATGTAAACTTTTTCTCCTTTCTATTCAAATATTCCTTATTCAGATATGTGTGTATGAATATCTATGTGTAGTTATGTTTTGTTTTTTTTAAAGTCTTTTGAAAAATTAATGTGGAATTGGAACCAGTTTACTCTTGAAGTTAAGAAATCATTCCACTGAACGCTATACAAGGGAAGCTTCTTGAATGTGTAAATGTTATTCTTAGACTATCCTAAAAGGGATTTGAGAAATTCAGTCTATCCAGAGCCCAAGCTTTTGTATGGGCAGAAGAATGAGTAGCCATATTTGGGCCTCCCCCTGACCTCATGGAATTTCTGAGCTAGATGGACCTTTTTTTGTATTTACTAACCTTGTCCTAATTATCTTCTCCCCGTTTCTCCAGTCTCCTTGAATCTATGTATGCCAAACTCTTCTATGTGTGTCTGGCAAGATAATTATCATTATCATCCATCATTTGGGAAACTTTTGATTTTTAAGGGATATATCTACAGAACACCACTTTCAGGGTCTGTTAGGAGAAAAGACCTGGGATGTTTTTTCTGTAAGATTCTTACTGCACTGCACTTACTGCACTTACAGAGTGAAAGGAAAAAGAAAGTTCCTAGTTGCAATCAACTTGACATAATAGATACTTGATGTATCTATGGAGGCATAAAGAAACCTTGCTTGTTCCCAGAACTTTCTATTTACTATACTCACTCCTATAAATTACTAGTCAGATAAACACTTTTGTTTAGCAGATCTACTGCTTACTCAGTACTTATTTTTAATGATGCTTGTGTAGGTGACCAGGTGTGTCCTTTTAAAATGTTAACAAGGATGATAGTTCATGGATGTATTTCACAAAGACAGCCCTTTAAAAAATTGTAATCCTTGCAGTAACTGTTGGAAAAGTATGTGCATAGGACATTTATTTTCCTCTGAATACTGTAAGTTAAGGTCAGAGTTTCAGACTTCACTTTGAACTGTCTTTGTTAGCTTAACGTGGAACTACATAGAGACTAAAGAGTGAGAAATGCTCATTTTCATCACTTGCAATTGTATCTGTGGTGGTCAAAGAGTGATAAACTTAATAATTTGCATGCAGTGATGCTTGTACTCCCTGAGAGTTGTTTGAATTAAACACTGCCAACCAGGGAAAAAAATCAATAACATTGTTTAAATGGTTTCACAGGGAAGACCAGTAACTGCCTTTTTTTTTTTTTTTTTTTTTTTTTTTTTCCCAGTGCCTGGTCAGTAACTAAAGTTATTCAGGCTGACAGTTCAAATGAAGGCTGAGGGTCTTCTTACTGTCTTCTTCTACAGACAAATAGTTTTCATTTTCTTTTTTTTTAAAAACTAAAGTAGAACAAATCAATAAACCTCTCAGAAGCAGCAACATTAACATTCCAAATCATCCTTATTTCCAACTAAATCTGCAGAAAAGAAAGGGCAAGAGCAACACTGATTTACACTTGCTGAGGATCTACTCCAATATTTCTTTGAGTTAGATGACATTCAATCAATTTGATCATGGTACGATGCACTATACAAAAAGAACTGCAAACAATACAGATTTTAATTGTATACAATACCATAAGATGTTATTTCTGTAAGTGCTTTTGACTCTTTTTAATGATAAATAACAGTTTAGAGAATGTAATAACCAAGAATTTACCACATGGTCCTTCAGCTGGTCTGTAGTGGTGAGATCCTTCATTCAGCTTCATGGTTGTCATCTTGTGGTCAACCAAATGTTAATATTTGTGGACTATTTTAGATGTTTTTAATAAAAACCCAAAACCTAACCAACTTCATAATCTAGAGCTAATTAGCTTTTAATCTAAATTTTATCTAATAATTTTCCATCTGATGAAAATCTTAATTAAAAGTGTTTAGTGGATTTTTAAAAATTCCTGTGTGGATAACTTATTCTAATATCTGGATTGTCTTGTACATGACATTTTCTTTCATAAGCCATGCAGCTATCAGAAGCTAATCCTGTAGAGAAACTAATCAAGTAAGGTGTTACACAAATGCAAAACATATTATTAAAGAGAGGAAAGGCAAAGCCCACGCAAAGAACTGAATATTATAATGAAATTGCCACTGAATGGAGATGTGCGGACTTCAAGCTCCGTTTAATTAGGCCACTGAGTGGAATCCCCTAAGACTGACAAGAATTGAACAGCTAATAATCAGTTTGTTCTTTACTGATTACCAGCTAATCATGTCCCAAACACAACCCCTTTCCCCTTTCTCATTATGAGTACATTTGCAAGCCTTTTTCCTAATCTCTGCACTTTTATGGGCACACAGGCCCTAATCAGCTAACTTTAAGAGCTTCAACTAGTATCTTTAAAGGCCCACCTATTGTTTGTGGAGCAAATATTTGCATTCTTCAGCATCACATTGGTAAACATTACTTGTACTTGTGCTTGTACGAAGTGATGAGAAACCAAATTATACAAGAGCAGCATATTTTATTGTCTCGTTTTCAAAAGTTAATTTCCATTTCCAGCAGTTCAGTGTGGGCCTGCTTAGTGCTGTACTTCCATGTACAAAGTAGAAAGCCCACTTGCATTTAGAAATTTTTGCAAATCATGGCATCAGCTTCTGAGCCATGTTACTGTGAAGCTCTTTTTCTATAAAATGGAAGAATAAATTTGCTTATTTGTCATCTTTCATATGAATTATAAGCTCAAAAATTATATCTATAACTCTTTTAATTAATTTGAAAGATTCCTGTAGACATCAGATTTGACCTGTCATGATACAGACAATAAAGGGATATGGTTAGAGATTAAGCTGATGGAAGAAACAGAAAGCAATTAAACCTGTAGAAATGTGTCTGTTGACTGCAATGGTGTGAAAAGGCTATTTGGAATATTCTTAGGTGAAATTTGTGATGAAAGATATGAAATGTTATTTGTCTTTTGAAAAAGAAAAGTTATCTAAATGCAGAACATATAATTCAGGTCAGTAAACATACACAGAGGTGAATCTTTTGATAACATTTCATCACATAGTGTATATAAGAATTGTGAGCTAGTTTTATTAAGCATCTAACTAATCCCTTAACCTCATGCTGAGATATTTTCTTACTTGCTTAGGAAATGAATGCCTAAATTATATATATATATATATATATATATATATATCAGTTTTCATCTATAGAGTTTTCTAAATTGCCTGTAAATCTTCTTTACTTTTATAAATAATAACAACTTCTGGCATCCGAACAGATCAAAGCAGTTCAGCACCCAGGTCATTAACGTGTCTCACCAGGATCCTCAGAAATTGATATCAGGAGTAATCTCTGTTGTAATCACAAAAGATGCAGTGTCTTTATTCAAGACCATATTGAAATAAGACGGAGGCCTTTCTGCCTTTTGTATGTGATAGAGAGGCTAGAAGACTTAGAGATGGTAGAGAGGCCTGTGTCCCTGCCCAACAAGGCAACACTTTTTTCCAAGCACTCACACATTTCTACTCTGCTGCTCTAGCTTTGAAAATTTTCAAAGAAGAATTAGAGCTTTTTTGTTTGGTCCAGGAAAAAGGAGCAATCCAACAAAGTATGACACCTGCAGAGAAGACCTGTGTTCTAATCTCTTTCCATAGACTGCTTCTTTGTGATGAATGCTTAATGCTATATACGTATAATTATATGTAAGTAAATGGGGAGAATGGGAGAGAGACAAAATATCTTAGTAAACTCTACAATTCTTTCAGACACCAGCCATTATGGTCTATAGTGGTAAAATAACCAATAAAGTCAATTGAACTATTCCCAGCAATCTTACACATATTGAAACTGCAATAGCAGTACTGAGTGATGAGTGAAGTCATCAAGTATCTTATTAATTCTGTAAGCATGTCCAAGTTCTTTTAATACTTGTTTTAATTTTTTTGTCTGTTTTTAACTTTGTTTTGACTGTTATTACCATTAATTAGTACTACAATAGCATACACATAACCTCTGATAACTGTCAAGAGTGTGGTGAAAACAAACATTGGAAATAAATTTAATGCCACTGAATCAGTTAAAATGGTTGTATTTTTTATTTTTTTCACATAAATTATTTAATTGCTTTTGTTTGATTGAGTCTTATAAACATAATCATGAAAAGAACACTTAAAGAAATAAATATGCACGTGTATAAAACTCTACTGATAGAGTAAAACTTCCTACTAATGAATTTTCTTGCAATGTATATAAGCCTGAAACAAATTAATATTTCCAGTTTTCCAACATGAATCATGATTCATGATGGTCAGAGATAATTTTTAATAAGTTAATTTATTAGTTGAGCATATAAATTCCACTTGCATTGTAAATTTACTACATGCTGCTATTAGGTGACATCCACAGTTCAGATAAAGTCTAGACAGGGCAAACATATTGAGGAAACAAGACATAACGAGAGCTATTTGAATTATATTTTCAGGTTTGCAACCTCAGAACCACACTGGCTGCAGAGACAAGTCCAAACATTTAATTACAGATTCAGTTTCTAATTTTGAAGGCTCATTTAAAAAAATAATTTGAAAGTGCAAATGTGGACTTTTGTGGTTTTGCTATTAATTTAATTTTTACCTCATGCCTCTGGATCTTTTGTATTATTGCTACTTCTTCCTTTCAGAGAACTTACATACCAGTGTGTCGCCATTCAGGACTTGCAGAGCCAGCAATGTATTGGCTTATATCTGGCAAGACAGCATCATTTAAATCTGTGTTCTGAGGCATATAGAATACCAATTTATACCTAGTCTACACTAAGCAGAACAAACCTTCATGTGATGCATGTATGTACACACATTTGAAGTGACAATTTACTTCAACTGAGGATCTAGCACAATTTGTGAATGTAATGAAACATATAGTAGAGACTCAGGTTGCATAGATGACTGTAATAAACATAATAAATCTCAGTTCATGTGATTAATCAAGGAATTTTCTTACTAAACAAGCAATTTTTTTTTCCACAACAGAGAAACCTGGAAATAAAATTTACCTTTCAATTTTATGTTCAAGTCAAAACCATGTCTGTTTTTTTCCATATGTATGGCCGACTAAATGCTTTTTGTAGAGATGAGGAAATGAGGAAAAGTTGGAAAGAACTATCAGATATTATGCAGACTCTCAAATTGTATTTGATGACAGAGGACTCACATTCAAAACAACAGAGAAAATAAAGAAGAGATAGTATGTGTCAGACAATATTCTCTCAGGCTTTTAATTTCTTGTTTTTTTTCCATTCTACATCAAGCACTACTTTCATAATTTGTTTCTCTGCCACATGAAGCAGTTTGAACATGCCATCAATATTTTGCCTAATTTCTTGTGAGCAATATGTTGTTGTTTGTTATGTGCCTATCTAGAAATCAACATTCCTATTACCAAGTATCTCCACAAAAAAATTGAAACAATATCCCTGAAATAATAGTGACGTTGACAGATATCCTAATAAGACAAATGTCTGGAGCCATATAGCAACTGCTATGGAATACTGGTGTCTTTGAAGTCCATGATCTGCACAAATCTGAATGTAAATGTTATCATCACTATCATTTGGAAATCTCTAGAATTCCATTCCACTTTGTCAAATGCTTTCTTTCAGATATGGCTTTATTTGTCCAACAAACCCTTACTTTATCAATTGCATTTAAGATCAGATAAAGTCAGGAATACGAAGAGTATGAAGAACATTTTCCTGAAAAATGAAAGGAAAAGAAAACCAGGGTTTTCAAGTTATTGTAATTCTATACTAATATAGCCAACACACAAACAAAGTTCTTAGGAGACCTGCCTAATTCTTTCTGGAAAGGACATTTTTCTCTAACTCATTGCTGTCAGAATGGGTAGGGATACTTTCACAGTGATAAACTGTGATCAATATTCTCAGACTGTCCAGATCAGCAGTTATGATGATCTCAATAGCCACATACAAATCTTTCCTTAACGGTATCTTCCATTTCCAAGTACCACTAAGCATTGACTTCTGATCTGTCCTGATCTGTAAAGATGAGACTACCCTGAATCTGCAAACACTTTAACATTAAATACATGACTCTAAAGTCATACCACTCTCTTCATCGGAATGTCTCATATATTTAAACCTAAACAAGTACATTTTTATGGTCAGATTTTAAAGCTGACTCAAAAAAAAAAAACCAAAAAAAACCCCCCAAAACTATATGCTTTAGGTTCTTATCCTATTTGATAAGCTCTGGTAAAAACTTTGCATAAATGTACACTGACATCTCTATTCTTTTAAATATTTTCACCTCTACTTCCCTCGGAGCTGAAGTATATCTTTAATTTGCACAGGCATAAAATGTGGCTGCAAGTGATGTTGCTAATAATTACTGCTTTTAAAAAATACAAATCAATAATTTCAGATTATTTTTTTAATCATAAAGTAGAATACTTTTCTTAAAAAAATCTTCTTGAAGAATTCAATATTTTCCTGTAGAGAAAACCAGCTCTATGTCAAAAAAGAAGTATAAATAAAATATTAAAATACTAATGCAAAGGAGTGATCTAAAATTAAGTCTTTACATAAATAATTATGTCTCATAGCCTGTTTTTTTAAGTAAATAAATTAAATGGAAAGATGGAAGCAATAAAGTGACTACATTAAGAAATTGATTGATGTGTTGCTCCTGTGCGATGTTCTGAAAGCCTTTCTCAGAAGAGGCTTTATTGGTTTGCTGGTACTAAAGTTTCCAACACATATATATATATATATCTTCTGATGCATGGCCAGTTTGTCACTGTTGAGAAACTACATCAGCCAAGTTAGAAAAGGTAAGAGTCTGTAAAACTTAAGTCATCCAGAACTGCCACTAATGGGAAAAAAAATGAGAGAGATATTAAAGAAATGCAAAGTTATACGAAGGTTGGGATTTTAGATGGAAGAAGGTAACGGTGGGAAAAATGGCCATTACATTAGCATATTGCTTAAAATACAGAAAAGAATAATTTGTGTGTCAGACCAACTTAAAATGTCAAAGAAAAATGAAAAGTTAAAATAGCTAGAATCCCATTTAAAATTTCTTATTTCTGTCATCTGTGCTATTTATATACAAATATTAGCAGTACAGGAAATTTTAAACTAGTAGTTAAAAACATTACTTAAAAAAATCAGAACAAAGAAAAAATTAGATTTTCCTTTCTCTAAAGCTTTAAATCTACATTATTTATTTTTATACTTAAAAAAAATAAATTCATCTTTCCTGGCACAGCACAACAACAGCTGTTTTCCATAGTAAGTTTATTTTGGATTTTAGATATTTTTTCTTAGTACATTTTATCTTTGACACTCAAAAACTGATGAATTTAGTCATCAGTTACTGAAGAGAAATTCAGACATTTTCTCATTTTAAAGAGGGGGGATTGTGCTTTACACCACTATAAGTAAGAACAGAAACACTTTCCTGGACTCTAATATTTCAAATTTACAGAAAGTAATGAACTAAATTGGTTTGTGTGTATGTAACTTCTTTATTTTCAGAAAGGAATAGTGCTTGGAAATATTAGCTTAGTGATTGATGCTCAGTCTGAGAACAAACAATCTACTTGTAAAATATATTTAGAATATCTTTCTTCCGTGAAATTCAGAAGAGATTTCTAATGTTGAACTTGAGCATGATGCAACCACACTTTGAAACCTTTCATCTTCACCTGCTGTAAACATTCAAGTGTCCAAATTTATTGGCAGAAACCTCCTGGAAACACGTGTTTGTGTATGGAGTGCTTCAACATAGTCCCTGAACAAGATTTTCAACTGTGTTAATGACCAGTAACAAAACTGGATATCTGCTGGAATATATTCTGTATATCAACAGATTCTATCACCTAATAATGAAGGAAGCAATATCATCAAACTTGGACAACTAACAATATAATTTAGATTTAAATATTTCAGAGTTCATTCATGCTTTAGCTATAAATACTCCTAAGTAACACAATGCTCTCAAAGCAGGGTGATGAATTCAGATTTTTCATACATCAAATATCGGTTGGTCATATCTTGGTATTCCTCGTAAAGTTCCTCATCAAGTATGTCCAGGAGAATCTATTCCTGAATCAGAATACAGTGTTAGTAAATAGGAATTGCTGTTCAATAATCCCCTCATCCCTGGGATCATTGCCCTCCATAAATCAAGTGAAAGAGGTAGGGTAGAAAAAAAGCCACATACATGACTGCCCATTTGTAAAAACAAGAATATAATCATACAGAATACTGAATAATGTTTTTTAAATAATATTTGAGAATGCATTAGGCATTGTTAAAAAAATATCATTTGATACTAATACTGCCACTAATCAGGTACTATCATCCACCAAGAGCAACCTCAGCCAGTGAATTGTTGCACTGTTAAAAAGCTGACATTACTTTCTACTATAGCATGCAGAAATAAGAGATCCTTACAAATGACATGCCAAAGCCATGAAAGTCAATGACACAGGGAGCACTTAGAGCTGATAAGAAGCATTTACTCTCTGCCACTTCAAAGGCAAATTCTCCCTGGGATGCCTTTAATCCTACCTGGCACCTTAAATCCAGTGCTCTGCACTGCAGGAAGAGATGAAAGTGAAAAGTCATAGGCAACAGGGAGACAAGAAAATTTAACAAGATGGGCAATATGTACAACTGATCATTTGTTCACACCAAATATATGAAGAGACAGTGAAATAATGAGGAAGAAGGATGAGGAATAATAATTGATTTTAAACAATTCCATTTTGTGGACTGTTGCTTTCGTCAGCCTCAACAACTGTCCAAATAGCTGGGAAACTGTTCTTGTATTAGGATGAAAATGGAGGGATTAAAAATTACATACAAAGAAGTTTTCTTGTACTGAAAAATTTGTATGTCCCCTAGGCAATAACCAGATCATCAAAGAAAATAGAGATTTGGACCTCTCAGCAGAAATGTTTTGCTCTAGAAAACAGTCCAAATCCTGCTTTCTTGCCAGACATCTACCTTCTGCTAGCAATACTCAACTTTGAAATATCACAACACTGACATAGTACAAACATTTTTAATTTTGCCTAAGATACAAAAGAACTGCAAAATGCAAACCCCACCAAAGTATGCATGATATTTTTATTTCAAATTATCAAGATCCAATGTAAATTCTAAATAAAGATTTAAATCAGTTATTTTCTAATCTGCAGGTGTGCACCCATTCTTGGTTGGGAGACATTTTTGCATTTGTAAGTCGTTGCCAATGTAACAGATTTGTGCTTTTTAAGGATAAGGAGTAGAAATTTCTTCCATTGCTGAACAGATCTCAAAGCTTTCTGAAAAGTTTTATCAGCCTTGGCAATGTTGCAATATAGATGTTATCTGAGTTTATAAAACATATGTATTAACTTATAAACTAGGATTTCCATTGCTGTCCAAATATTGTGGATACATGCAACCTCAAATTGTGTTATCTCATGAAGCTGAATGCTAGCAAGATCTTTAGGTTGCACTGATCATTTTGAACATTGCACACAAGAAATTAATGTGGATTCCTTTGCCTGTGGATGAGTCTCAGGAAGGAAACATTATTTTGGGAAGTTAAACAGCTAAGGACGATAGCTCAATGGTTCCAGTGAATACTTTCACTTCTCAAGAAACTGGTCAAGTCAGACGTGGTTTTTGCACGTAGTATCAAAGTCTTTAAGAAATTTGTATCATTTCAGCCTTAAGGCTTACTGTAGACCAACTGGTTATACCTTCTGTGTCTCATTTTGTCTTACTTATCTCCAGATAATTGAAAATGAAGATATTTATCTACATTAGAATTTCATTACTAGTTTAATATAATTTCATATAATGATATCCCATAAACTGAATATATGATGTAAATATATATTGTATATATTATGTATTCTATTATTATAAATAATTACACAATATTCTATAGAATTATATAAAATTATATTATTTTAACTGTGGAAGAATTATCATCATTATTATTGCTCATGTTGGTTATGTTTTAGACTAGGATTTTTTTTTTTTCTCAATGAATACTGAGATAAAATGAAGGCCAAACTAATTGGAAGACTAACTGCAATATGGATAAACAAAGGATATAGCTATGATAAACATAAACAAGCCAAAACACATACCACTTTTAGTAAGTTGCATATGAAATCCTAATAGAATGCTTATTATATTCATCCCAAAGTACTAAAGTATTAGAATTCTGTCATATCCATCTTTTATGGGGGAAACAAAGCTGTGACATGGATGTTCAAATTCTGCCATCATCTGCTGAACTATTTGCTCCATAAGAAATATGTTGGAGTCAGAGTTCTCAAAATAACATAATATTTAATTGAAGAAGGTTGACAGAATCTTGATCAAATTTGAAACTCAAGTGCAAGCTTTTACAGAGAAAACTTAGGATAAAGATCAAAAAGATTAAATTAATACAAAATAATGTTAGTTCACTACAAAATTACTTCCAAGACTGAATCCCGACCCTTCATGATGAGGAACTTTCTGTTAAATTTGTAACTATAGTGTGTGCACAGATAACATATTCACAGAATCACAGAATCTGAAGGGCTGGAAGGGACCTCGAAAGATCAACTAGTCCGATCCCCCGAGCAGAGCAGGACCACCTAAAGTAGGTCACAGGAACTCATCCAGGTGGGTTTTTAATGTCTCCAAGGAAGGAGACTCAACAAGCCATCTGGGGAGCTCTTTCCAGTGCTCTATCACCCTCAGAGTGAAGAAGTTTTTCTTTTGGAACATCTTATGTTCCAGCTTGTACCCATTGCTCCTTGTCTTGTCATTGGACATCATTAAGAAGAGCCTGATTACATCCTCCTGACACCCACCCTAT
>WBNH01003480.1:0-23548 GCA_013401255.1 Urocolius indicus | reverse complement strand
TTGTTTTCACATTAAAAAAAAAAGTTAAAATCGAGCCCTTAGTTATAATTAACAAAGCTTGGTTATAATTAAAAAGCAACTGGGGTTGGGCAGTACAGTGAAAGAATTGTTAACTAAACGTTCACTTAAAATACTTTTAGCCTCTTCTTATGGAAAGGGACCAGTTTGAGAGGTCCTCTGTTGCCCTCTGTGGGAGAGCCTTAGGACTGCTTGTAGGGCGGTCAGCTCTGAAGCCACTGAACACTTCTTGCTTCACTGCCTTGCTCTGTTCTGTTTTGGTGAAATTATCTGCATTGTGACATTAGTAAAATTAAAGTTTTCATTGAAATTAGAAAGGATCATTATTTGGGAGTAAGTACATTGTTCGTAATAGAAGACTACGTTTAATAGTAACCTTTTGATCACGGAGTTTCCCAATGCATGTCTATTTCATAATAAATGTTTTGAAGCATTAAAACTATGGACATTGCTAACAATGATTTGAGTTTCTGGTTTGAAAGAAGTATGTTTCTACTAATTAAAAATAAAAAATGAGATTACAATATTTCAACTTTGATTCTAAAAGCTGTTTTGCAGGTATCTGAACCATTTCTAATTTATACTACAGTAATTCTCACCATTTTCATTCAAAATTACAAATGCTATCCTTATTAAATTAATTTTGTCCACAGTAATAGATAATTTACTCAAGTCATTCATGGGACTTACATTAAAAAGATTGAACTGTTAGATCTCCCTCCCTTTTATTTTTCTTTAAGAAAAGATGTTAGGACTATTAATTTTCACAGGCATTGACACTCCAGAATGCCATTACGTGTGTTCCTCCTTCCTTTAGATCTAGGCTTGTCTCTGTGAAATATATCAATCCTTATCTTCTGTATTATATTTAGTTATTTAGGATGTGATGTTACAGGATCTTTAATTCAACTCAGGCATTTCTCAAGTACCAGCATATTTTTATTCTTTGCATCCCCAGCTTTTTAGTATTTTTAGCTCTGATCTGGCTTGTCATGTTTCAGTTTTCAGTATGCTCTTGTCTGACAAGTCCTCTTTAAATATCTGCTGCATCCGCTCCTCTGCTGTCTTGGAAAAGCTCCTTCTCTCCATGTGTCTCTTTTTAGCCTCTATCTTTCATGTAGAGAACCTCACACTTCTCATGTACAGTGAACAACACTTGATGAGATTATATTTAGCTGTATCAGTAGTATTTTAATCCAATAATCTTTCTGAGAGGAAGTTCTTGGGAGCAAGGAGACCTAATGCACCTGTTTCACCTGCCACTTAACTTGCATACCTTTGCAGTCAGTTTTCTCAGAATTCTTTGTCTTAGTATTTGGTATTGTGAGGAAATGGATAACAAGAATGCATCCACTCTTGCACTACGGGCTAAATGTACATAAAGAATGTCAAACATTTCGTGTCATAAAGAATGTCATTTCTCTCCAGGGTTTGAAGGAACCCTTCCCAATAAAGAATTTCATAACTCTTCATTATAAGGTTCTCTGCCAATAACAGATGCACCAGGCTGAAGTGGCACCATCAGACTAGCTCTTCCCCGGATTTGAAACATTTCTTTTTATTTTGGGTCTTCGAGTGGAGGAGGGGAACAAAGAGGAAGAAGGTGAAAGGCTCCAGTGCACTTCTCAGCATACAGTTATAGCTGGTTGACAGCAATATCGATCAAAACCTGTTCAGGCCAAGAACACATAGTTGTTAATGAATTCAAATCTGTACTTTGCTGTAGAAGAGTATAGGGCTAGTTCTGCACTAACACATATAATTGGCAGCTGTTCCTAGGTGGAAAGGTAGATAATTCTTCCTCTGCCTAAAAGTCGTTAAATGATTCATATCATCCACCACCTAAAAAGGCAAAAATGCAAGATATTCACTGCAGAGGGAGAAACTTCCAGTCCTTGGAATGATCTCACAGAAAACCAAAGTGAGTGGCTGAAATAGACTGCTATGAGGCTGGGATTAATCTAAGTTCTCAGCTTATTAGCCAGTACTGACAGGATGGGATTCTTGCAGGTGCTGCATATGCCTCTGGAGTGTTTGGCTAAAGTCAGCTCCAGTGCCTCCAAGGGTATTTTAATGTCAAAACCTTGTGGTGCCAGTCATTTCCTTGTCCAGGTCTTAGAGGCACATCACTGTGATAGAGCCATTGCAACTGGATTTCTTTACATAACATTTACCGCAGGAGCACCACTTCATTTAACCATGAGCCATAGCTAAAGGCAACAATACTGTTGGTCAGAACCACTACTGGGGGACTACATGGTGGTAACTTCTGCACAGGCTATCCCACCCAGCTGGCCACTGTCATCCCTGTGTTCTGTTTTCAGATGCATACTGTGATAAGGGACTCTCATCTAATCCTAACATTTATCCTTCCAAAGCTTGTCATTAAGCCCCTCACTTATCTGCCACCCCTTGACTCCAAGTGGTGGGATGCTATAGCAAAAGGAAGATAAGGGATCCAACACTTACTCTGTAGTTTCATGGCTTGTCAAGAGCATGAGGCAGCACCCTTTACAGATATCTGTGGAACTGCTGGAGTGCTGGCTTTGGCTGGGAGAGAGTTAATTTTCTTCAGAGTAGCTCCCATGGTGCTAAGATTTGCATTTGTGTCCAAAACAATGTTGATAACACACCTGTGTTTTGCTAGGCAGTGCATACACAGCTTCAAGGTCTTTTCAGTTTCTCACCCCACCCCACTAGCTATCAGGCTGGGGGTGCACAAGAAGCTGGAAGGAGACACAGCCAAGATAGCTGACCCTAACTGACCAAAGGGATATCCTAGACTGTATGGTGTCATGCTCAGCAAATAAACCTGAAAAGAAGAAGAAGGAATGGGGGAACATTCAAGGTGATGGCATTTGTCTTTCCCAGTAAGCATTACATATGATGGAGCTCTGCTGTCCTGGATGTGGCTAAATACCTGCCTGCCGACGGGAAGTATGGAGTCCATTCCTTGCTTTGCTTTTCCTCACTTCCGCGCATGGCTTTTACTTTACCTATTAAACCGACTTTATCTCAACCCACAGGTTTTCTCACTGTTACCCACTGAGAGGGACTGAGTGAGGTGCAGCATGGTGCTGGGCTGCCAGCTAAGGCTAACCCATTTACGCAATTCCTCCACCATGTCAGTTTTGCAGGAAGGAAGGAAGACATGCACATATTAAAATCAAGGTGTTCTGGGTTAAACCTTCTTTTCCAGAACTTCTCACTGACATGTTCATGTTTTCCTTCTCAGTGTGCACTCTCATACAAAATGGAAGAAAACATATTCAAAGTCATAAGCCTGCCTCAGGTAACCTACTTGTGAGGGGACAAAGGGACCTCCATAGCTGTGAGGCTTCTTTCTGTTCCCTTGTCAAGTCAGTGGACAACACCTACTGGTCTCTCCATAACAGGCTTTTTATCAATGCTATCTTCCCAGTCCTGTTTTGTGGTTCTTTTTGTTCTCTGGGATGATTCTCTCCCCCCCCCCCCCCCCCCCACTTTTTTCAATAGTTGTTTGCTATATTGGATGCAATACCGTTCTATGGCCTCAATTTTGCTTATTAATTCAGACTGAGTTCAGGCCCTCCTCTCTCTTAGACCTATTATCAGATGCTGGCTAAGCAATTCAGTTAGACCATGACAGTTATGAATATGGTCTCCTTGTGACTGGCTTTTGAGATCAATGCTTTAGTTGAAGCAGCAACTGCAATTGATCCTCAGCAGATTGCAAATTAAAGCTTGTGTCTTGCTGTAACCCTCCCTCCTGACCCTTCATTGTTGGCTTGATTCATACTCTTAATGTATGTAGTTTTTTATGTATTTACAGTGTATGTCCTTAATGTATAATTGTCAAAGCATATTCTCTTTCCAAGCCTTATCTTAACCTTAAGCAAGGCTGACCATGTTTCAGTTCCTTCATTTTCTTGATAAGTAGTGAAGATCACTTAGCTTGTAAATGCTTGGTCTCTAGCACATCATTACTGAAAACAAAACATATATTTACTGTTCAGGGTGGTTACATACTCAGAGCTTGGGGGATTTTGTCAAGAAAAGTCTACAGTCACGTTTTATTTTCCTCTCACAGATGAGCATTCATTAATTCAGCACACAGCACAGACATCTCTCAGAGTCTTGTTAAGATTTTTATTTAGCAGTAGGGCAATTGCATCAAGACACAATCCACCTCTGCAAATGTGTGTTGTGATTATGTGGTCTCCAGCTTGTCAGAAGCTTACGAAACATTTTCTAATTAGGGAAGGCAACTTGGACAATTTTCTCTATCTCAGCTCTTGTAGCACACAGCTCC
Source organism: Urocolius indicus (assembly GCA_013401255.1). Taxonomy (NCBI): domain Eukaryota; kingdom Metazoa; phylum Chordata; class Aves; order Coliiformes; family Coliidae; genus Urocolius; species Urocolius indicus. The sequence continues at coordinate 19,239 of WBNH01003480.1, read as the reverse complement.
TGTGTTATCTGACACTTCATTTGTGTCATAAGCAAGCCTGATGCACAGAAAACTATGTAAAAGCAACCCATCCCATGTGTTTATAGGTCATTTCCATGTTATGCAATGCTATTTTTCATTCTTCACCATGTTTTTGTTACCTTCTTAATACGTTAAAGGTCAGTACCTCACATCTGGACCTTGGCAAGCTGATCTTGGTAAGTTGGGAGCTGTGTCCTTCATTTTGGCATATGTTTAATAGCTCTAAACAGCACAAATGAAATATGGTGTTGCCCCAGCTACAGGAAACTTTTCCATTCCTCTTTGCTGCAACCTTGCAAACTACAAATCTAGTTGGAAGTCCTGTGGATGGTTCTTCATTTCTATCTCATGAAATATCTGACTCGGCATTTTCTACCAGGTTTTATCTGAGTATTATTGTCATGAAACTTGCCTGTGAAGCACAGTCCAAGACTCCTGAGCCCTTTATTCTCAGAGGAAAAAGTACATAATCACAGATGAGGTCAGTTGTAGAGGCCTGCAAAATGGAAATCACTGTGGCCATCATTGAAAATATGGAAGGAGAAAAGTAGAAAACTTATACTTCATCCCCTTTCACTTCCTAGAAATAGACAAGAATAAATTATCCATGTTTAAGTGATAGAAGATAACTAATAAGCAATATCTGGCATTAATAAATTGGAACAAATCATGCCAAATTGCTGTAATCTTCTCTGCCTGAGGAACTTTCTCAGCAGGAGAAAGTCAAGGATGGTATGTTTTAAATTTAGTAATGTCTGATTATGTATCAAGGTCCAGTCTGAATACAATGCCTGTAAGGTTGGGATATAATCTACTTTTATTTCTCTGGTTTGCAAAACACAAAAATTGTCTGTGGTTCCTGTGGGTTTTAGGAAAAGGCTAAAGGAAACCTTATAATATCTTTAATTAATTTTTCTGTGTTGAATCTATTGAGAAAGGGTTTTTAGTAGTGATAGTTCAACAGATTTTCATTTTCCTCTGTCTTTAAAGTATGGAAAGCAACAACTCAAACTGAAATGATATTACTTTTGTGCAGCTAGCAGACTGGCAAGGGGTTATTGTGAAAAAAAAGACTTTTGAACAAGTTAGAGTCTAGGAGTAGGTTCATGTACTACAGAAAACATTAGTTGTGGTATCACTCTGTGAGGGTGGTGATAGGTTGCAGAAATGCCTTGCTTTCTCAAGCAATCTTCATCTAAAGCTCCAGAGGTGCAAATCTTTTTTGTTTTGTTGCTTGACTTGCAGAGACCTCAGGTGAAGTACCATTTCAGAAATTAGTTTGCCATTAATACCAAAAGTATAGATTTATTTTTCTTTTCTTGTTAAGTTGCCATCTCAATGCCACGATATCTAGATTGAAACAAAATTTTCTGGAACTCATTTCTTCAATGTCAAGACGGTCCCAGCTTGCTCATGATTTTTCAAGATCTCAGTGAACATTTGTCTATAGCAGTGAAGAGATGCTTCAGCTCTGGGCTCTCACTTTTGTGTATTGAATTATGGGGCAAAATGTCTCTGTGATGAATTTCTGCATTTGTTTCAGCACTTTCTAGCTTGTAGTTTTTGAGACTTTTGGGAATGCACCACAATAGTTCTCTTTCTATTCTAAGTCATAATATTTCTTACCCAGATCCACAGGCAGGGGCTGAGGGATAACAAATGGATGTTATCAAGACTTTACATCCCAAAGTGCTACAATAGGAGCACTGTCAAACTCCTGACTGAATTCAGTGGGGCCAGGATTTTAGCCTTATCTGAATGCCACGAAGTTTTTCCTTAATACTTTTTTTTTTTTCCCCTTTCTACTTTTCCCCTGTAAAAGCTAATTATTAGAATACTGCTTTTTGGGAAGAATGCCATGACAAGTTTTGCTTTGTGGATGGGCAGAAAGAACCTTAAAACACTCGTAAGAACACAAAAGAACTAATTTGATTATTATTTTCCAATTCTAACACATCAGCACATTGTTATATTGAAACTAATACTTATATCTTTTTCTAATTTCACTTTTCATTGAGCATTTTCTAAATCATGAAGAGTGCTTGTTCATAGGAGGAAGATCTGACCCAAACTTTGGTGTATTTTGGTAAACAGTGAGCATTTTCTGAATTAATACAAATTGGACTCACCTCTACTGTGTATAAGAAAACTAGTTTTGAAACATATGCTTCATATGTCCTAAAATCTGGGCTGGTGGCCTTTTAAAGTGGTATGCACTGTATTCCACTGTAGAGTGCATTCACATGTTAAAAGCAATAGAGTAATATAAAAATATTAAAAAGCTACATAAGGTAAATAAAGTATCTTCTTTTTTAATAGGTGGAAATATTGAAGTAGAAAATCAAAAGATTTGACCCAAGTTACGGAGGATAAACATGCCAGAATTTATGACTCTATTTCTCAAACACAAGAAAACTTTCTGTGAAAAGACTGTTATGTCTGTGAGTGTTACATTGGGGTACTTTCAGCAGAAACTTCCATCTACAGCAAAAGATTGAGGTAAGCTACTCTTCTCAGGCAGCTCAAAATTCTTCATTGCAACTGATCTTACTACACTTTCACTTTAGTTCACTGCCATGTGTGTACTGGAGGATCCTCTTGCTGGTGTCAAGCCCAAATACAATGAATGAACTGTAAGGTCAGTGTGTAAAGCTGATCAGTGTGTAAAGCTGCAGATGGCTTCTATAAACACTCACTTATTCTCTAGCTCCATCTGCCTGCTATTTCTTTTGGCATCTTGGGTATTATAACTCATTAGGAGGTGGCAGGGAAGCTCATCCCAGTCTGCAAGGATTTTGCCAAAAATACACAGCAATGAATTTAACCTTCAGGGAAACCCATGCCTCAGCATTTTGCTGATCACTACAGTGTAAGCAGAAGTGTCTGCTTTGTTTTGTACTCTTATCAAGGTAGATAATAGACTATTTGGGAGCCTGGAGTAGTAGGTGAGAAATCCTCATTTCCTATTTTTCTATGCTTTACAGTGAGAGATGGTGATGAGCTCACATCCTGACAGATTTCACCATCATTCTATCTGGCCTAGAGTCACTTGCAGTCACCCCCGTGCTTGCCTGCTGTCAGGAAAAAAAAAGAATTCATGTTTACCTACTCTGTTGCTAGCAAGAGGAAGCTATTTTCATGATGCTTGTAAAGGATTTTGTGCTTTGGCTTGAATTTCTACAACAATGTTTCGAATAAATGACATTACAACCATATTGGTTGTGCTACATGTTGAATTTTGTTTAAAGGAATTTTTGCTTAGGGGAGGTGCAAGACAGTTGGTGAGGGAAGTAGCTGCAGAGAGAGAGCAGTATGGGATGATGCACTCAGAGAGAAAAGGCTATAGGAAAAAAATAGAGTGAACAGAAACCCTTGGGGTTTGGGAGGAAAGAGCTTGTGGGTGAGGAAGACATCTATAAATGTAGCAATGCTAAGTTGAGTGGCTGCGAGAGACAGTGGTAACTTGCTGATTTGGTAAGTACGGGTAGGCTCAAGTGAGAATTTTCAGTTCTACTGATGGATGTGAGTTTTTTTACTAGTTAAAAAGCTTCACAATTTTTTAACAATTGTTACCTTTTGAACATGATTTGGAAACTGAATGAACATTTCCAGTGTCTCAATGTCAATACCAGCATATATTACCTTTAGAAATATTCCCATTTTAATCTCTGAAGCACGTATTGTTTACTTACTGTTGTTCAGTGTTTGCTTATCCCCAAGGCAGGTCTGCCTTCTGCACTGGGTCAGGCAGGAGACCTGGTCTGAAAGAATAATTGTACTGGGTGAAGGCTGCATCTTGCTGCACGCACACAGTGAAACTAATCAGCACAGACATCCTTCCTGTGGTCATTTCCTGGATCTTATTGCATTTCTCAAACACTGGTCTTCTTCTCATGCCAGTTTTTTGGGATACGTGGCCCTGCATGCATAAACCTCAGTGGTGTTGAGATTCCTAGATGTCTCAAGGAGCAAGAACTATCAAACAGCTATAAAGCAAGGATGTGCTTCCTATGAGAAAAAAATGCACTTTTCTCTATGTTTCCAGAATGATGAAACTACTATCAGTGGATTCCCCAGAAGTATTTTTTGCTATTTTGATTGAGCACTATCCAGTGAGATATTTCAAGTCTTATCCATACACAGAATTCAATGACATGTTTAGAAATTACCAGTGCAATACAATATGTAGGTAGCCCTACATTGTTTTATATTGATTTTTCTCAAGCTGGTTATCCAAAGTAATTGCTGATAAAATGATACAGGTGTCTGTATAGTGGTGTTACATTAGATAAACCAATTTAAGTCACAGTTTAACTGAAGAGAGGTGTGTCTGCAGGCAAGATTCTAATGTGTATTTCTATCCTAGTTCTTTGTTACTCAAACATCGTAAGAATTAGCGATTGCAGTTCTTCCAGGTTTTTCATTTCTACATCTTTTCTTCATCTCCTTGCAATACAGTAGCATCTCCTAACTAGATCTATGCAACTTAAATTATTTACAGTGTTGCTTTCTGACAATCCCTGAGAAAATCTGTCATGTTCTTGTTTAGCCTACCTTACACAAACACTGTCTTTCTAGCTTTTTTTTTTCAATGCTAGCATTTTTTTTAAGTTACCAAAATATTCCAGTATTACGTAACTTTCTGCTTATATGATGAAGGGAAATTATAATTCACAGCAGTAGGAACAAGTTTATAACAAAGAAAAATCTCCTGCCTAATGCCTGACGTATTTTATTCAGGCTGAAATTTACAGTAATTGCTGCAAATGCAGGGAACAGAATTTGGTGGAGCTGCATCTCACAACTGCCACTCCAGGCTGTAGCTTTATAATAAAATCTCTCTTTTACATAGAAAATTCCCCAGGAACTTAATGATCTGCCAGAGTCAGATGCTTCAGCCTTTAGATGCACTGCAAAATGCATGTTCTTCCAATTTTCCCTGTCTGTCCAGGAAGGAACAAGCTGTGGGCTGGAAGGATTTTCACCATTTCATAGAAGGGATTTTGGATTGTGGGACAAGGGTCATTTTACATAATCTTGTATTATTATTCTAGGTATAAGATGCACAGAATGCAGAGAAAAACTTGTTTTATTTTATGTACTTGAAGAGATAAATAATAGGTGAGATCAAACATACTTTTGCTACCTGGATTTTTATGTCCTCTTTTTTTGTTTTACTGTTTCATAATGCAGACAGATATATTGTTAGCCCATAAATCATTATTTTTCTTTTGATAGTGTTGCTGAAGACACTCATAGCAGAATAATGGTGTTCAAAATACAGGTCATGTTGTGTTTGGTTTCCTTGCTTTATGCATGCTAGAAAGAATAAACCAATATTTTATAGGCCTGTGACTTGCAGAATTATGGAAAAGTTGGACTCTTAGTATGTTGTTATAAACAATGTTTAAAAGCTGGGAGTCTAAATAATTATATGTTGGACTTTGGGGTTACATTTTAGACCTAAGTAGTGAACTGGAGGGAGAATGAAGGAAGAAACTTCCCTGTCTGCCTAACCTCTTTCTGCTTTTTGTTATGCTGCATTGTAGCACAAAAGCTAGGGTTATCAGGAAGAGAAAAATACCAGCAGGATTTACATGGGTAAAAGAGTAGAATGAGTTGCAATAAATGTCTGTCACACAGCCAAGCTCCGAGTGACCCCAGGAGACCCATCTGAGAATGCACTCCCAATCGTCTTTGCTCTGAGGCTTGCCATAGGAGTCAGGAAAGTGCTACTAGAGGTCTAAGAGGGCCATAGCTATTGAGCTGGCTCCTACCAATGTGTCCATCAAGCCCCTGGCAGCCAGGATGCATGAACAAGCTTGTAGGCATGTTTGCATGTCTGCATGTAAGAACCACTGTCTGTCCTGTGGTTAAAGTAGGATGTAATCTCCATGTGCTGAGGGTGGAAAGTATGCCAGCCTTCTGTTTGCTTTAATAAAGGTGTGGAATTGAATGCATTAACATAGACAGGAGGGTCACTGGATCGTGTGCTTTCTTCAGACAACCTGAACTATGGGCTATCACGTCTCTTTGTGCTTTGAGAAGAAATGATGGGCAAACCTCACTGCAGGTAATGGAGTGCTGTGGCTTCTCTTTGTTTCCATGCCTAGGTGGCCTCTAAAGTATGAAAAGTATCTGCTGTGACAAGCATTTTGTTCGAGCAGCTCAATCCACTGCAAAACTGACTAGGATTTGAAGAGCTGACTCAAGCTGTTTCTGTTCCCAGACAAAGGCACGGGTAGGATTGTCAGTCTGGCTTCCTAGAAGTAACCTAGTGGGAAATTACAGTGATGAGAGATGTACTGGATTGAAGCACCACTATTGGGTTAATTTGCTTGTATTCTGTTCTAGTCAGTTTGAAATGTCTGTCTCTCAGAAACATACTAGATCAAGTGACTTTATATCTCAAGAATATGCTTAAGTAAGCTTTCTTCACATGAAACTTCTAATTACTGTGAAGTGTTTTCCTCACTGTAAAACAGTAAAGAATAGAGTGAACATCTGAGATACCAGCATGTGTACACACACCAAATGACAGCAAAATCATTGTGCCCACAGGGTAATTAAACCACCTCAAAACAAAACAAAAGTACTGAAACAAAAATGAGATGAGAACACACAAGCTGCAGGAAGATTAATAGTTAGAGCTGCAGGAACCAGAGAAAATTTTTTTTCTCTCCAGCAGATGGTAGGATTTTCTCAGCTATGAACAGGCAACACCAACAGAGATCACCCAAAGCCTTATCTCTATAGAAGCAATCTCCAGCCTGTGTTGACTGCAGACTCCTAAAAAGTCTGGTGGAGTTAGGATTTCAGTAGGTAATGAAAGTGGCCAGGCGAGATTTGGAAGGTACCTGGTAGGACCATGTAACTCAAGTTTAAACTACAGCTGAATTGTCATAGCTTGTCCATAATACGTATGAAAGCCCACAGACAGTGTTTCTACACTTTGCTTTGCCATGCAGTTTAAGGAGATCATATATGAAAACATGCCGAGTATTTCAGCTTTTGAGTCTGAACTTTTCCAATGATCTGAACCCTTCTGGGTGTGACACTGCTCTACATCTATTTTTAGCCCCTGCAGGAAGTAGGATAGTGGGCTAAACAGACCTCTCATCTCATCCCATGTGACTGCTCCTATGATATTTCACTATATTGCTTACTCTAGTGGATTATTTAAACAATGTGAGGAAATAAAATTTTGCTACAGGTGTTATTTAAGTTCTTAATCATCACTATGTGGTGCAATCAGGCACCAAGGTTAAACTCCAGGCATCCATATGGAGATTCTCTGTGTGTCTTTTGGCAAGTCATTCATCAGTCAGTTTTTCAGCTGTCTACCTGCAAATGGGGTACAATGCCCTCCAGATAAGGATATATTCTTTGGATGACTTTTTAACCTGTAGAAATAGGAGAGATCTTTATTTTTTTCTAACATATACCTACTGTATTAGGAGGATTTCAGTTAACACCCATTACACCCAATTCCTAAGTGGGATTCTTTTATTAACTTTCATTGCAGGGTTTCATAGCTGGCCTACAATTCAAGGATGACACAGAAGCTGCTAGGAAAGCAAGGGACAGCACTTTATTGCTGCCTGAAGGGGAGCTGTAGTGAGATGGAATGAGGAAATGGGCTCAAATTGCACCAGGGGAGGTTTAGATTGAACGTTAGGAAGAACTTTTTCAACGAGAGGGTTATTTAGCATTAGAACAGGCTGCCCAGGGAGGTGGTGAAGCCACCATCCCTGGAGATATTCAAAAGACGCATAGATGAAGTACTGAAGGATATGGTTTAGTTTAGTCATGGGCCTGGCAGTGTGAGGTTAGTGGGATCTTAAAGGTCTTTTCCAACCATAATGACTCTATGATTCTATAATTCTTTCCCCTCCCACTCACAAAAGCAGGAGTGATTGGATCACAGAAGACATCTGGATTTGGAGAGGTAAAGCTCTGCAAAGTAAAAACAACTCTTGTTCATGATACAAGGCTTTGGTCTGTAATTTCTGTTTTGTTGTTGAAATTGTTTTTTGAGCATTTAGAAACTTCACAGAACCCTAGAACAGCCCAGGTTTCAAGGGTTTGCTGAACCACTGGGAATAGCAACTACTTATCAGGTACTCATGTAACTTGTGCCAAAGTTCTCTCTTTCTATGTTACTTGGTTTTTTTATGATGATTAAAAAGAAATAAAACTACATAAATATGTGTCTGAATGTTGTTGTTGGGTTTTTTTTATAATCTAGTTTTTTTTATCTTTCTTATATGATGTCCTATTCTGCAAGTCAACCTGTTACAAATGATGGGATAACTCAGCAAATAAACTGCTGTATCCTACTCTCCTACCAGCTTCTGTGTCATACTCAAATTATAGCCCAACTATGAAATCCTGTAATGAAAGTTAGTGCTTCTGTCTGTGTTCTTTTAATAGAAACATAACTTAAAATAAGTGGAGATTCAATATTTTTCTCTCCTCTCTTCACTTTCTTAGTAGGAAAGGATTAAATGCAGTGTGATTCTGCATGAATTCACGAATTCTTTTCAAAATCAAGGTCAGTGGAACAGAAAGTCACTTAAAAATCAGCCCTCATATTTTTCTTGTTCTTCTAATGAGCCAGATTAGATAAGGGCAAGGAAGTATTAATTAATCTCTACCTTATGTGTAGGTTTTATTTATGCTTCTTGGTTTCTGAGTATATTTTACTGTGTCTTTTGTGCAGGTTTAGAATTAGTGGATTAGCAGAATTCAGTGTTTGCCATAATAATGCCCTGTATCAGCAACTTCTGAACAGATAGATATTCAACCATCTGTCATGCCATTGTTTACAAGGTAGCCAAGACGCTCCTTTGGCTCTGGTAAGGTAAGAGGCCCTGAATAATTTTACTGCTGCTTTTACTGTGATCATTCCCAGCCATCTGCAGTCCCTGGAGCATCAAGGATGTCCCCAGAGCTTCTAAGCCTACTTTCCATCTGCTGCCTTCTCACCTACAGCAGCACTAATATGCCACTGAAGATTTTGTTGCTTTCACTGACAGCGAGAGCAGCATTTAGAGCCTTCTGCTGTGTGCTGGTGCTGCTGAGGGCTGGCAGGCAGGCACTGGGAATTAATGGTTTCAGAGCAGTGAAGATTAGGACTAGACTCAGAGTTAGACTGTGGTTGAAGCTATATACTTGTCCTGGGAAATGAGAAGCTCACGTACAACCTTGAAGTTACTACTGGGCCCAGACACTTGAATGTTCAGAGCTGTTAATATAATTCCCTTCACCGTGGGTAGCTGGGCAGAGGGCAGAGCTTTGATTCCATTGTGAGCTACTTGCTGTTCAGAACAGCTGACCCAGCAAATAAAAAGCAGTTTACTGCTGTGAACTGCTGAACTTGGGAATAAGGGGAAGGAGAAAGGGTGAAAGCAAGTTTACTGTGTCTTCTGGGCATAACTATCTGCAAGATGGCCAGCAATCTTCAGTGTTGCTCGGAACTGAATCTGCAAGCACAGTTGAGCTCTGTGCAAGGTGAAAGGGAAGTGGAGAACTGAGGGGAGAGAATTGTTTCTTGTGCTGGCAGGAAAGAATATGACTGGGGACTGGAAGACACTTTCTGAGCTAGCAGAGGGAGCGACTTGGGAATCATATCCAAAATAAGAAACAATATCTATTGATTCAGTGACCTTTCCTCAGGCCTCAGACACAGTCTTTGAATAGATTATTCTCTCAGCTGTGGGTCCATTTTTCGTAGTTTATGGTTTCCTTACATATACTCCTTTCCTCAGTGCTTCACCTTGTGAGTTATAGACCAGCCATATACTGGAGGATGTTACCATACTTCCTTTCTACAGCTGCTTCTCTGTCATAGAGAGAGTCACGTGTACAGCTTTCATCAAGAAATCGATGGTGATGCATAGGAAGCAGCACCGTAGTGCTCATTCTTATTTACCACAGGTACTGAGGTGAATCAACAAGCTATTTCCTAATCTCTGTAAATTACTGCAGGAGTTGGAATATGATGTGATTGTGTTGAAGTGATGGGATGGAATAAAAAAATGTATCTTTGTGATGGAGAGAGATGCTTTACGAATGAGTTTGAGAGGCTGATAAAGTCTAACAATAGAAAGGAAAGAGGTATAAACAGAGAGGGAGACATCCATTCACAGTTTCAAAAGCTATAAAGGTGAAAGAGTAAGAGCAGAACAGAGCAAAAGCCATAACAGAGCAGAGCTGAAAGTGATGTGGTAGGGATGTATTGTGAATCTTGTGCTGCAGTGACACAGCAGTGAATATTGCCACCTCAATTTTCATCACTGTGTGCAATAATCCAGCCATTTACAGTGATCTCAAGGGCCTCCTTTGGCAAACACAACCTCCAGGTTAATATATACTTCACTGAAGGGACTCTGCTATTCAGCTGAACTTAGGAAGAACAGTTATCAGTGCCGGGAAGGTATGGAGACTCTTCTGCTGCCATCTTGCTAGTGACACAGAAGTTCCCCATTCTGGCAGCCTCACTTGACTCCATGGCACGAGTGAGTGCTGTTCTGTACTTGGTCTATCACTGCCTCTTTTCATGATTTTGGCAATGCTTCCTATGATATTGTGAGAGACTGTCTAAGGGTGAAGGTAGTAGGGAGATGATCCAGTCTAGGAAAACTTCCTGATGACTCAGCTGGAGAGAGTACAGAGCTGCAGTATATACCAGCTTACATTAGGTAGGCTGACACCAGTCTTGAGACGATAGAGTATGTCAGGCAGGGACCAGCAATGCAGGAAGAGCATTTGGTGTGGCCAGCTTGCTGCCTGGAGATCTGGAGAGATTGATATATTATTTTGTTTTTGAAGCAGGACAAAAATGGAAACAATCCCAACAGTACTTCAGAAACCAGCAAGATATACTTTTGAGAACAAGAAGAATGGTAAATATAGTTTTGGTCACTATTAAAAAGTTTCTCTACTCTCTATTTTTTTGTTTCCTGACAGTAAACGATTTTTTAAAAGGTTATACATTTGAGCTGTAGTAGCTCCGTTAAGGTTCACTTCATAAAGACTTGTCAGAGTTTGGTACCCATTTTCCCAGGAAATCTGATCTGCAGTAAGCACATATGTTGCCCAAGCTGACATGTAGGGACTAAGAGCCCTGCAGCAGCTGCTCTGGCTGACGCAGACTTTATGATACTTGACAAAACATCTGAGAGCAGTGAGCCTGACTTTTAGGAGTTTTCAGGGCTCTTTCTACGGACTCCATCCTGGCACTAACAGGACAAGAACTGGAGTATGGTGAGGAGTGATGGTGAGGTGGTGGAGAGTGCTGAAAATGGGCAAGGTGCCTAGAAAGAAGACTGGAGCAGTGAATTGTTGGAAGAGACTTGTAGAATATTGGATAAGGAATTAGATTGTTTTGAATACTTTGAGAACAAAGAGTCTGTAAAACAAGAAATCCTAAGGAAAAGAAACTGCATTGTGGCACTCTTTCACACATCTACAGGACTGTACAACATATGTATCTTCTCTTATACAACTGTTCTTTGTAGAAGATTAGCCCTCGGGCTTCCTACACTAATTGTTGTTGTAGGACAGTCATGCCTATGGTTTCTTTTGTAAGTGTTGGCAATTTAGAGAGACTGGTAATGTTCAGTCATCAAAATTCTCGCTTCGCTTCAGAGTGCTCCAGGCACAATAAATAAGAGAAAAAAAAATAAAGCCTGGAACACAAAAAGTTCCATTTAAACATAAGAAAAAACTATTTTACTGTGAGGATGATGGAGCCCTGGTACAAGGTGCCCAGGGAGGTTGTGGAGTCTCCTTCTCTAGAGATTTTCAAGAGCCACCTGGACATGTTCCTGTGTGACTTGATCTAGGTGAACTTGCTTTAGCAAGGGGTAGGACTGGATGATCTCTAACAGTCCCTTCCAACCCCTACCATTCTGTGATTCTGTGAAAGGAGCTGAATTAATAGCTTCAAGTTACTCTTTCTCTTTAGAACTCTTGCAGCAAAACTGAACAATATTAACCGCAGAAAAAGAGGAAGAGAATTAAAAGGGAAGAACAAAGAGAGAAGGCTCCAAAATGACCTTCAGCACCTTAAGGGCCCTACAAGAAAGCTGGAGATGGACTTTTTGCCAGGCCATGTAATGATAGAACAAGAGGTAATGTCTTTGAAAAAAAAAAACACAAAAAAAGTAGATTTAGATTAGATGTTGTGTTAGCCAACACAGGCAGGATGCAAGAACAACCATAGAACCATGGATAAAATGCCAAGAGCAAGTTTATTCTCGTTACCTCACAATCCAAGAGCCCTCTACAACTGCACCTGGGCAGAGGCACGTAAGCAGGAACACAGTACCATGGAGCTTGGTCATGCTAGCAGCAGAGCAGAAAAGGAAAGACTTTGAACCTGCTGCTTTTCACCTAAAAAATCAGGGATTGGTTTTCTACTGTGCTTTGATCTTTCCTACAGCAATGCAGGATTCTCAAGAATGTCTAATAGCTGCCTCTGAGTCCATCAGAAGCCTGTGATATCTAAACAAAGATGTTCTACTTGCCAAGCGCACAGGGCTAAGCAACAATTAACATCATCAATATATGTTTTTCAACACTCCAGCTGCAGGTCACTTGAGCATGTTTACAATCCTCCTTACCAATCTTTCATTATGTTCCCACAGATGTAGGGACGTTCTTCACTGTGAGAGTGGTGAGGCACTAGAACAGGTTGCCCAGAGAGGCTGTGGCTGCCCCAGCCCTGGAAGCGTTCAAGGCCAGGTTGGATGGGGCTTTGAGAAACTTGGTCTAGGGGAAGGTGCCCCTGTCCATGGCAGGGAGAATGGAATCAGATGATTCCAACTGGTTGATTGCTTCCAACCCAACCGTTCTATGACTATGAAAATGACTAAAAAAGTAACTTCCTTATTGGGAACTCTCGTACTGTGAGTTAGATGGAAATAAAGTTCATATATGCTGCCCTTCCACTGAGTTTACTAGAGACAGAGCAGTACTGAATAAAGCCTTGGCATCCTCAAATATATACTTCCTTTGTAGTAAGCATGTAAGTTAATTGTGCCTATGCAGAAGGAAAGTGGAAGAGAAATCAGATTACAGCACCTGTTTCTTCAGTTGTTGTGTTTTGTTTGCTGCTGATAAAAGGCCTCGGTGAGAAACCACAAATGGATACACAGCTCCACTGCATAATTCAACGCAAGCAGGAACTTGGAGGACTCCTTTTTGCTGCTGCTTCTGTGCTTCATCTTTACAAACCTTGTTTCAGAGGAGTACCGTATGATCTAATTTATTAATGACTCTGAATCTCTTTTATCTTTTGAGGAAAGGCTTTACAATGACAACTATAATGCGGCAATCCTCTATTAATCTCTGGATGTCCGGTACAGATGGGACTACAATTTGTGCGTTATCCCATTTAATAAAGAGCGATGTAGTGTTCTCAGATGATCCCTGAATGACCTTTCTAGGCTTTAACAAATGATACATCCACATTTGCTATGCTTAAACAGCACTGTCTTCTACTAATATTTTCTCCTTGACTGGAAACCAAAGACTGAGGAAGTTTTGTCTATTTAATATTCCTAGTCCTGCTCTGTCTAGCACCCCATTGTAATCAAAGCCTCATTTAAGATTGTAGAATGATATGAAAATACTTTCCTTTTTATTTGTTAGGGTTTTTTTTAAGTACTTATTTCTTTAGGTTTTATAATGACCATATATTTTCACTTTGCACTAGAAGTTTTCCATAAGTTATAGCATCTGCTGTATACTCAACACCACAGAAATCAGTTTAAGTCATCAGAATCCAGTGGTAATGCTGTTATGCTACTCTCCAAATAGAGAGGTATGGTACCTTTAGTGTCTTTTCAAACCAACGTATACAAATTCACTTATATACCTGCATAAGTTTCCAAGGGGTAGGAAAAAGGTAATACCTTCGAAAAGGAAGCAAGAGGCAGGCATGCCTGAAAAGAACAATTATTTCTAAATTAACAGCATTTGTCTGTAAGAAACAGTCAGTAAAGAAAGGCCACATTTCTCAGGATACTTCAACAGGGCACAAGTATGGGTGGATGATAGCCAGACCAATGAACAAGTGTGACACTGATGGGTAGCTGCTGCCCTGCTGGCACAGGTAAGGAGGAATAACACGTATGTTCATTCACTTGCAAATGTATGACTACAATTGAGATGCACAAGAGACTGTACTATAACTAACAAAAATCAATGAAAGGCCCAATTATAGGCTACAAATTTGTGTCTCTCAGTAACTTTTAACCCTTTCTGAATTTTTGGTGTTTGCATAGACAGACCGAGGATTTCGAAATGGAAAGTTGTAATTAAAATTGTAATCTAACAAAAGGACCTGTAGTTTTCATTCTTTTTATTGCCTTACATTTTTGATTGTTAATTTTTGGGATGGAAGTTATCACCTCTCATTCCTTCACTGAGATGCACAGTTAATTTTTTGAGCCCTGCAAGCAGGAAACATATGTCTGCACTGTGCCACAGGAACCTACGCTTCCCTAAAGCAGAGCAAGGGAAGAAAATCCCTCAGCTCACGTGCTCTCCTCTGTGGAAAGAGCCTGACTACATTACACACTGAAGGAAGCCAGAGAATTATCAGGCTGATGTAACAAAGGTGTTTGAACCCTCCTTAATAGGAGGGCAAGTTTGGGTCAGAATTGCTGGAGAGTGAAATATTCGTGGAAACTGTGTAAGAAGCTGCCAGGCAGTGGGAGAGTGACTCTGGCAAGGAAAAGTAAATTAGAAGAGTGTAATTGGCACCAGTAAAGTAGCTGTGCTTGTAAGTGTGGTTAGTCAGACCAGCTCCTGGGGCAAGTCTATGTGAATAATTTGACCCTTTTGGCTTATTAAGAAGTAAAATGCAAGGCAGAGAACAGCTGAGATGTTGAATAAGACTGCTCATTACTGCCATCAGTTAAAGCAGGGTGAGGAGCTGGAATGTATTCCAGAGGAGTAACAAAAAAAAAAGAAAGAGAATGAGAGCAGATGTGCTAGACTCTTGTCTCCCTCATAAGTGCAAAATAGATATATTCACATAAATAGAAAGAAATGTGGAAGTGGAACAGACTGGGATGGTCTGAGATGATTCTCTGTTCTCAGCTGGGCAAGAGTTGCCGAGAGTATTTGCTGTATGTTAAGAGGACCTTGATGCAGTCTCGTAAGGCAGACGGCCAAAGGGCATGAAAGTTGCTCCTGATATCCTAGTAACTAAGCAGTATATAATCTTTGATGTACCACTTTACTGCTGGAGCCAGATCCTCAAATCCATACACAGAAGTTAGGAAATGAGGTTGCACCCTTGTTCCATGAAAAATCAAGTCCACTCTTTAGTGGGCTGCAGGTTCATGTTGCTTCTTGTTCTTGCTTTCTTGTTTTCTGGTTTCCCTGCCCTAGAAATCTTCTTTGCTGCATGCTGGTCCAGATTTAACAGGCAGACTGAACTATCACTTTTTTTTTTTCATATGTTCTTTGCTATCAGTGTCCTTGTAGTCAGGCACGTGAACACTGCTAGAGTAGAAGGACTATTTATCCTGGACAACTTGTCTAAAACAGAGACTTGAATAACTTTGCATATGTCCTACTCTGCTGCCCCAGCAGCTGAATTACAGCAACCACTTATCTAGAAATGTCTTAAACATTTGAGAAGCAGACGTAACTCCAGCAAAACTTATACTGACTTTAGTGTACCACCTTGTACAAAAATACAATTCATATTTAAATCAGTTTTTTTTTAAGAGTATGTCTTTGGAATTCTAATATTTTTAAAAGGATTTTTTTAATTTAAACTTGATAGCCAGAACAGTTGAAATACTGCTACAAAATAAGAGAAAATGAAAACATTTAAATAAAGTCATGAAATGCCGTTGTCATCAAAATGTTACCCAGTGAATGAGTCTTTCTGTATTAATGCACATTGTTTCTTTTAATAGCTATCTCATGACATATGCTCTACCCGCTGCTTGGAAGGGTAAACAATCCTGCTGAGTGCAATTAGTTATTTATTTTAGGAAGACTCCTAGTAATAAAATCAGCTGGACAACATTTCATGAAGAAGTAACTGTTTCTATAGTCATTTTTCTATCCTGATTGTAGAAACTGAATTTGTTAAGTGCTCAGAAAAGTGACAGGGGAAAAAAATGAAAGGCACACAGTATGCAGATTGCACACGGAAGATTGCATTAACGCGCCATAGAGAGAAATCTGCCTGTTGCAGCCATGGCAGACACTTCTCCTTGCAAGCAGGCATACTTCTGAACTCTTACACAGCTCCTCCCTGATAGAAGCATCCTGTCCTACCAGGGTCACCCTTAATAAAGCTGGTTATCAGCATTGCTTCTTGCAGAGCAAGGTTAGTTTTGACATCATCTAAGCTGAAAGGTTTGTTTTCTGCTGCAATAGTATGGCCTATCTGTTATACATTATGCTACAGGCTGTTCTCAGGTACATCTGTACCACTGTTGATTTTTTGCATCCCTTTCTGCCACCTG
This sequence comes from Urocolius indicus, assembly GCA_013401255.1. NCBI lineage: Eukaryota > Metazoa > Chordata > Aves > Coliiformes > Coliidae > Urocolius > Urocolius indicus. Next base: position 2,716 of record WBNH01003480.1, on the reverse strand, counting down.
GAGGTCTAAAATACCAAGCTTTCACAACACTGCAGGCCATTGTTCTTAATTATGTGCAATTTAAGAACACTGGCCAATCATCCAGACTGTTTTGAATGGAGAATACTCTTTCCCTACTGATAAAAGAAATATCCAGTTTAGTTTTGGTTTTCTTCTGTAGGTTCATGTAAACAATTCTTCTTTCCCAGTAGGTGAAAAGCAATTCTGGTCATGCAGAAGTAGTTTATCAGCATTCATATGACCAGAAACACCTGGTGAAAGCGACAAAGAGGAGAAAGATTTTCAGGAGGACTCCTTTTAGCATAGAAGAAAAGAGAGATTATTCTATGTGACCAGCAGGCAAGGCTTTGCATCACCAAGTTACCAACATAATGTACTTGGCAGCTTTTCTGCACAGGGGTGGTAAAATTGATGCAATAATACCTACCAACATTTATTGAAATCAACTGGTTTTTATGGAGGGCAACCCTATGTGGGTGGCTCTTTCTTTTATACATATCTGTAATTGCAAATTGTCATTAAAGATTTTTAGATGAAGCTGTATTTATTTTTGTTTAGGCCTGTCATTAAGCATCTGCTGCCCTAATGGCACAAAGGTATAATTCCCCAGCATAAAATGAGCATTTTTCCTGTGCACAGCTTGTCATTTTTATTGCCTTTTATAACTCCATGTCTATCTAATCAGCATAATAATTCTAATCAGAAATTAACAATCTCATAGTTAATAAATAACCCTCTCCCCTCTTTTTTTTTTTTTTTTTTACTTTCCTTTTCCTTTCCTCCCCTTTTTTTTAAAGCAGAACTCTTTCCTGTCTCTTTGGTCCATCAGGCTGCTTATCTGAGATTTGTTTCACTGGTGTCTGTTGCTAAGAGAAGAGACAGCCTTGGAATGACAGGTAAAGACACAAAAACAAGACCAACATGCAGAATACTCAGGAATATCGAGACACATTTGACACTGGCAGCCACTAACAAGACTGTCAAGTGCCTGTCAAATTTCAGATGTTTCTGTTGTGAGGCTTGGTAATACCTATGAGCACTGCCAATGGACTGTTAAAAATAAGCCCAGGAACACACCCTTTCTAGGTCAAAATCTGTGAAGCTGAGTGCACAGTAATTATAGTGCACTAAATGAGTTACAGCTTGAGCTAATCACACCCTACTGGACTAAAAAGCTGTAATTACACAGGGAGATAATGCGAGCTTGGCAGGATCTCCTATAGCAGCCTATGGCTTTGAGGGAACCTTCCAGTCCGTTGTGCTGGTCATTGCAAACTCGGGCTCATCTGGCACAATTTGCAGTTCAACAGGCAAACTCAAGTTTATGCTCAACAAAGAGCTAAACTTAATGGTGTTTACTTAGCAAAGATGCTATAAAGTTCAGTCCAATTCAAAATACAGTATTTGAAATGAAAGATAGTTATCAAATGAACCAAAATGATACTGGTTTTATGACAGCATACTGCTGTTTGAAGGGAGCTAGTATAATCTATTGATGCAACTATACAAAGAATCAGGGCCTTTGTATTTTTCTAGTATTCCATATGTTCCTCTTATGGTGAGGCAGGAGTCTGGATGAGTTCTCAGATTTAGGGCTTCAACTTTAATACTTAATTTCCTGATTTTCTGAAAGCTTGAGTTTTTCTTGATCTTTCTGTCAGGGTACAAAATACTGTTTAGGCAACTTGAACCATCAATTGCTGACAACTATTTCATCGTTGATTGTTTCTTAATAAATGGATGATTTTGGCTTATTTGTCATGGTCCATTTGCTTCTCCTGAGGTGGAGCCAGATGGATCTGTGCTGGCTGCTGATCATCATGAGGGATGGATGGAGTTGCTCAATATACAGGGAAAGCAGGAAATGTGTGCACCAGTCCCATTCTCCAGATTTAAGCCGTTATCCTGGCTTTTTTATCAAGAAGATGGTTTGGGATTGAGAGATTAATCAGCTGATGAGCCAACATCATTTAGCCACATAAGATAACCAGTAGAGAGAACCATGTTCAAAACCTTGTGCCAAGAGCTGAGTTACTCTCTAGAACCCGCAAATGTTCTTGTCGGCACCTAGGCCCAAGAGGAAAGGGGCTTGTATGTGACTTTAATCAGGTGTTGAAAAGCACTTTGGAGTTGAAAGGTCTGCCTTAGGCATAGAGAAGTGAAGTCTCTGGAAGCACTTCTACAGGTCCTCTGCCCCTGCACGATCAGTGTCCGCTGTGTTCCTGGTGAACCATATACCAGAACAGAAAGGATTCCTCAGCTGTAAAGAACCTTGATAACTATGGAGGTTTTAATGATGCCTATTTGGAAACGTGTGTGCACAAACTCACATTCTCAGCAGAAATGTTTGGTTAGGAGTTTGGTTCATTTTATTAAGGTCTTCCTTGTCTATATGTACGAAGGCAAGAGAGCCAAGCAGAAAGACCTGAGAATGAAAAGCACCATATAAACATGCTATTTACATTTTGTATATTGTATTTATGTATTTACAAACCTTGTGTTTGTATTTTAATATTAAGGCACTACATATATGTAAATATTAAACTCTTTCCAAGGCTTAGAAAGATACTTATTATTTGTGCTGTGAAGATTGCAAAGTGATGCTTTTCCTAACACTTTCTATTTTTTTTTTTACATCTACATTAAAATTATCTGGCTTCATTTTCACAGAACCACAGAATGGTAGGGGCTCAAAGGGACCTCAACAGATCATCCA
>WBNH01003478.1:65138-75477 GCA_013401255.1 Urocolius indicus | reverse complement strand
AAAAAACAAGTAGATGTCATTACAAAATTAATTTTGCTCTTAGGACTACTAGTTACGACTTTTATTACAGTCAGACCGGCCTTTCTGTGAAGAAACACCCACTACTTCCTGCATATTGTTAAACCACAGAGGCTAACACGACCTCAGGTGCCAGCTCAGCACCCCTCCTGCCCCACACCCTGTTAGTGCCAGGGAAGATATTTTTATTTCTTCATTTCCTAACTAGATCCAAACACTGGAGTACTCAATTTCCAAAATGCTGACGTAGCTTATCTTCAAACTTCACCTTCACTTGTCCTGGGGAAAAAAAGAAAAATACAACCAGTGTCCCAAGCAAAGAGTATATACACAAATGAAACTCCCTGAGTACTCCAAGAAGGCACGCACAGATCTGTTCTGCTGTGAATTTACAGTTACTGAGACATACCTTTTAAAATTACTCCAGAATATATTTGCTTCATTTTATAAAATCTACGCACATTGCTTATTCATATTTGGCAGCTAATGCATCCACACAGAAGCAAGTCAAACGTGCTTCTTCCTCATAAACCCACAGAATTATTGGCTTCAATTATAAAGCAGTAGATAATCATTCTCATCTGAAGCACTGTGTCCAGTTCTGGGCTCCCCAGTTCAAGAGACAAGGAATTTCTTAGAGGGAGTCCAGTGGAAGGCTAACAATTTGATCAGAGGATGTGAATGTCTCTCCTACAAAAAAGGCTGCAGGACCTAGGGCTTTTCAGCCTGGAGAGGACTGAGCAGGGATCTCATTTCCAAAAGTATTTAAAAGGTGCACGTCAAGAGGATGAGGCAGACCATTATCATGTTGGACATTTACCATATTCAACCTTACTATGGTCAGCACGTACCCCAAAAAAACTGTCAAACATGTGTGAAGACTCCTCAGGCTGGACACCCAAATCCAATAGCTATTTGCTGCAGATTTAGCCAAGCTGACATTTCAGGACCAGGAAAAAGTATTTTAATTTTCAATTTACCGATTGGAGATTCAGGATACAAGCATCAGCTTTCCTTTTGCAAAGGTGACATCTCAGAGCAGAACCACAACTTCAGTTTCTGAAAAGGACTTAGGAGAAACAAAGAGCAGAGTTTTGCAAGCTTTGCTAAGCAGGCTTGAAGTATTACTAAGCAGATAACACCAACTGACAGCTCAGAGGAATGAGAAGATTTTTCAAATATGTCTGTTTTAAAACAAAAGAATAGTGTAACTGAAGCATTAACAGCACTTCATCAGAAGGACTAAGACTCTGGATTTAGAGCCAAATTCAAAAGCAAATATTCTTTGTCGAAACTGGATGGCAGAAGGAAATAACCTCTTGGGTATTTCAACAATGATTTAATCACCTCCCATGACTAACTCAGAGAGACTTTGGAAGAGTGATGGGATGGAACAGAGTCCAAAGAGCATCTAATCCCAATTATTAAAAAAAATAATAACTCCAAAAAGACAAAGAAGAAAGATGACCTAGATTTTTATTCCCTAAAAAGTCATGAAAAAGCTTTATTTCTGAGGGTATACGTTCTACTTTAAAAAAGCAGTTTTCCTTCATCCTTTGAGGATGCAGACAGGTCAAGACTGCAACTATTTCAAGCAAGCACCAGCTAATCTAACTTCCCATGGTAAGTCTGACAACATGAGTAAAATCCTCTCTGATGTGTCTCCCAACTCACTCAGAAGAACAGAACTCTCTCAGAGATTTCTTGGGCATGAAATACATTACATAGTTTTCATTACTTATCTCCCCAAAGCAAAGGTCCTGTTCTGCTTGAGATTTTTAGATATGTAGCCCCAACCTGCTTCAGTCCACTAAGATGACTTACACTTTTCATGACTTATATTTTTCAGAGCACTTGCTCTCTCAGATAAGCCAGCTTTTTAAGCACACAGCTTCACAAAATGCAAAACAGTTTGCAAAACTGAATTAACATTGTGCCATAGGAAGATCCTTCCTTCAGCCCTATTCCTAACTTACTCAAAGATGCACTTTTCTACAAATTACCTAGTACTGCCTCCTCTGGTGCCTCTTTCACTGCTCACAAATCACTTCACTAGTCCTGTACAACCACCACTACATTAACTTACAAAAAAAAACCACCTCATTTTCTGCCACGTTAGCAAATCAGATCTTAGCTCTTCCAAGGGTCCTGTAAGTACCGGAGTCTGGTTGCTCTTTGCCTTGTGGCCCAAAAGTCAACAGCCCTGAACACAGCATCATTGTCCCTTCTTGCATTTAAGAGATTTTATTTAAGAGCTTCACAAATACAATTTAAATACGTGTTTAAGCACCTAACTCCTACATGCTTAAGTTAAAAGTTACAAGTTACAAGTCTGACAGATTCTGACTGTCTAGCTCTAGTTAGACCTCTTCACTCAAACTCACTTGGCTGAAATACAGTTTTCTGTTACTTTCCACAATCCAACGCTTGCCCCCCCATCTTAGAAGAAAGGCATTTTCTTGAACCACACCGCAGAGAAGAATGCAGCAGGAAGCCAAGCAATCCTTTCACTTGGAAAGAGTTTAAACAACAAGATTCCAACCTCTTTCCCCCCTCTGCCCTCGCCTCCCCACCCCCGACGACTCCAGCCCCACGTGCTGGCATGAGATCCCACTCTCCCCAATTCACCAGGGATGTTCCTACTTCCAACTCCCGGGGAATTTGACAGCCGCAAAACTCCAGATGCTCTTCACATTAAAATAAATATGCAAACAATGAAACCTCTGTTTCTTCATTGTAGCAGCCGTTAGCACCACAATTAAGAGTTCTGGGAGGATTTGCTTATCCCCTAATGAATCCCTGCAACAGTTTTAACAGGGTGCAGGGCAGATTACAGAATCCCCACAACACAACTCAGTGAGTGGATGTCTCCCCTGAGCAACACAAAGCTGGGCCTAGAGATAGTGAGCGTTTTCATGCTGTCTTCATTTTGAAGCCTTATTAACAAATTAAATGAGAAATAAACACATCTCCCTCTGGCTAAAGAAGAAAAAAAGACGACACTTTAATAAGGAGCATAGACACCTTTCCACAAGTCTTTTGTGGACTAGGAAAAATATAGAAGAAAAGCTTGTAACACAGCAAATCCTTTAACTACCACCTAAGATTGCAGCAATAAATGAATAAACCCCAAAATGCTACACTGGTAGCAGCTGAAATCAAGTCTCTCAGTTTTCTGTGGAGATCTATCAGTTTTCTCTGGTATTTGTGACCTTGTTTCCCAGAGGTGTCAAGCATGGGAAAGACACTTTCTGCAGACAGCACAACAGCTGGTGTGACACTGGAGAGAGAAGGGAGTTCCTTTGCTTTTATTGGTCTGTAGACATCCATATTTCTTCTCTCTACAAGTGAGGATGGTTCATAAGTAGCTGGAGCAGTAGGATTGACTACTAGGAAAGTTTCCTGACTCCTACTACTTCCTCTTCTCCCTACAGCAGGCAGTGGGACAACAAAGCTGAATCAGCAGCCCAAATTAACTACCTTTTTTATCTAAGACTTTTGTGTCTGATTGTTGGAGACCATATGGTCCAAGTTTACAGCCAACAGTAAATTTCTTTACCTAGTCCCATTTGCAGTAACAACCTTAACATTCCTTTAATGCAGTTTTCAGTGGATGCATTTCCTTTCCTCTTTATGTAAGTAAATCAGTGGGACATGCTTAACCTGCCTCCAAAACTCGATGCAGGCCATATAAAAGATAATTCATGGTCTTAAATAAAGACAGGTGGATTACAACTCCATCAGCAAGCACATACCCAGTATCTGTATGCTCAGAAAAGACATTAGGAATTGTCTGAATATTCAAACATTGTCATGCATGCACAAAGACTTTTGAGTATAATTCTCAATAATAGACTTTTAAAAGAGGGCAAAGCCACCAGCACACCTTAAACTAATGTGTTGCAGGACTTTAATCAAGCATTGCTCCATAATTAGATACACTTTCCCCTGCACAAAATCATCTTTAAAGCCAAGTATCTGATGCCTTGAACCTTGAATGTTACACCTAAGAAAATAAACTTTAAAAGACATTCATTATTCTCGAACTGAGCATTTCAATACTAAGTCCCATTCTAGAGTAACTTTTAACTGCTAATTTATCATCCTCCCTCCTGATGACAGGGAAGATTTATAGTGGAAAAGGCTTATTTAACATGACTCTAATGCCAAAAACACGTGGTCTTACACTTTTGGCAACATTGGTCAAGAAGCAATAACCAAGGAAAACAAAAGACTAAGAAATATCCTCCCCATAAAAACAAAATCCATTCTCATAATTGTAAGGCTTGGCGTGGTTCCACTGGAACTTGAAGGATGTTTACAGTCGAGACCCAATGTCCAATTTCATCCTCTCGCACTCATCTGCCTACTCCTTATCTCTCCCACAGCACTGCTGTGCTTATCAGCACGCTGACCCCTGCTCCACCACAAGCAGGCACAAACACATTCCAGAGTCCCACTGATCACAGGGGAGCTGAACATGGCACACAAGCAGCACTGGGAGAAAGCCACTGCAAGTTCTGCTGACATAGGGTCACACAGTGACACAGGAAGAAATGCAAAGGACAAGGGAAGAGAAATGCTATCTGCATGTGTTGGTGCTAAGATCCAGAATGCATTGGTAGAATCAAGGTCACAATAAAAAGAGAGATGAGAGGCCTTCTAACACACCATATCTACTCTAGATGAGAGAGATTTAAATTAATGAAGTGAGGAAGAGAAGAATGATCAGCCAAACCTCCAAAGCACAGGACTTCATAGCAAGAAGAACCTTCACTGTCAAAAAACAAGGAACGATCAGGGCATACACTGCCCAACAAGTTGTCGAGTACTTTTGAGATTAACTCTGTTTTTATAGGAGGTGAAGAAAAAAGAAGAAACACGAAGAAACACACTCAAACACAATAAAAGGAAGGCTTTTCTAGTTTCATTCTAACCAAAAGGGGGGAACTGGCTAAGAATGTGAAAGTGAAAACAACTTGGCTGACACAAGGCAACCCTCAAAATTCTTCAAGAAAGGCAAAATAGGGCACCACAAAACAAAGAAAATGAACTAATGGTCAAACCACAAGCTATCTGAAAGCCAGGAGAAAAAACTCTGAAAGTTACTAGCAAGTCACCTCATCTAAGTATAAGCTCTTTAATGAGCTGATGTTCAAGAGATTCTGCACAAGCGCAAATCAACTCCCTGAAGATCACTGTAATAAGTGAGCTACACAGTTAACAAAATAGGAAAAGTCAAAGCATGAGGAAAGAAGATGGTGGGAGGCAACACTGAAGCTAACATGAAAATACTCCTTCAGAATGTCTGCAGCAAAATAAAGAGCAGGTGAAGCAGGGGACACATCACCACAGTATTCAATAGGACGAGAAGTCTCTAAAATGATGCCAAAGCACTCGGGACATTTTCTGCCTCAGTCCTCATTCACCAAGACGGATGAGCTGGCTAACGTTAACTCCTAGCACAGCAAAAGGAGTAAGCACACAAGCTGGAACCGTGAAACGCATTAGAGCAATTGCTCCAAACCTCCTGAGCCAACGAAGTCAAGGCTCTGAATTTCCCACGCATATTTATCAGTAAACTTCAAACAGAAAGCATGATAAAGGCAGTACACCTCTGTGGATAACCTGAGAGACTTCCATAAACCTATGGACTACATATTTGCAGGTTACAGCACTGAAATAGTGCTTTAAGGTTTCCAAATCCAGTAAACCTAACATTTACCCTTTGAAAACTGACAAAAGTAGTTATCAGAGATCATCTCTGCTCTCTGCACTAAGTTTTAGCAGCCCTGAAGAAGGGCAAAAAGCACCTGCCTCTAAACACTAGGGAAACACAGACCAGTCAGGGTTAGTGCCAGTGCCCTGGGAAGATGCTAAAAATCAATGATCAGACAAAGGATACTTCAAATAATGCATCAGGTAAGATCCAACACAGTTTGTTAAGAACAAATCATACTGAGCAAATATCATTTCCTCCGATTATACAGTAACAACATAGATAGCAAAACAGCAACTAGAGGCCGTACAGTTTTGGTTTGACTGGACTTTTGACACTTAAATTGACACATAATCTAAACAAACACGGTACACACTCAAGCACTGAGAGATGACTAGAAATCCATACACAGAGATAACTTATCATTTCAGAGAGAAAATAGGTAGCAAGCCCATTCACACGGCTCTAATCTTTTATCATTCTCTATTGTTACACAAAATAACTTGGGGGCAGGGAAGGCTATTTAGCCAGGAACTTACTACAGGCAATTCCATGTTTTGCTTTGCCTCAGTTTGATTTCTTAGTGTCACAAAATGACAACCATGAAGATCTCCCTGACGGCATCTTGTCCACAAATTATATGTGGACCTTTCTGTCCTGGTCATTTTCATAAGTTAACAGAAGATAATCTAAGACAGTTACAAGCACTTGGATGGAGGGACTCAGAAACCAAAGTCACTTGAAGGAATACGTAGTTGGGTAAGAGCAAAAAAGAATAATCAGTTGTGTAACACAACATGGAAGGGAAGGTTAAATATTGTTCTGCCCAGAGTGCTGGGTGATTTTATCACTCATGCTGAGTGATAAAATGCTAAAGAATTTGAGGTTTATGCCGAACATAAATCACACACAACACTGCAAAAAGTAAAAACCAAAATGTTAAGTCTCACCATCCTACTGAGATCTATCCAGTGCAGCTGTCATATGAAAAAGCACAGGAAATCATTTTGACTCTACCTGTTGCACTAAGGACTCGGATGGAACGCTGTGTTCAGTTCTGGTGTTCCAAAAAACACAAATCAAGTGGAAAAAAGCCTCAAGAGAAGCAGAAAGAATAGCCTACAGATGTATAAATATGTATAAAAATCACTGAAGAGGAGAGACTGAAGGAACAGGATGTCTTCACTGGGGAAAACATCAAAGAGAAAGCTCCCACATCACATGACATTCTTGCAGAAGAGGTGTAATAAAGAGTTCATGGGGTGTATGAAACGTATGTTAGAATTCTTAAATGCTTAAATTATAGCAAATCAGTTTAGATTAGAAATTAGGAAAAGTATTTTCAATGGTTAAGAACAGCAAACTCTTGGAACAGATTGCCTAAGAAGGCTGAATCTCCATCAGCAACTTTTGTTAGCTCACTTATTTTGAGAACTAGTTAAACTTTTGCCTGAAACACAGTGAATTTATGAAAGAACAAATGTCAATCACCTCTGCTTTTTTCCCCCCTCATACTTCATTCACCGGCGCCTTATTTGAGCCTCCAGCTTCTACATCAGTTATTACTAGAACTTATTACTAAGAAATTACTTCAGTCTGTAGGCTTTGGCACATCATATGGAAATAATAATAAAAACATAACCTTAAAGTAGTTACTGGAAGGATGTTACAAAGGAAAAGTGACCCACACCAAAATGGAGAGTCCTTAATTACAACAACAAAAAAATAAATCACATCAAAGTTCATACCTACATGGAGCAACTTTAACTTTACCCTCATACACATGTGTTTTAAAGTAGAGGTACCCAGCTGCAGAGATGCTCTTTGCTGGGAAGGTAAACAAAGGACCAACAGACCTTGCTAGGCCCAGGTAAGGTCAGTCTGGGAGGGTCTGCATAGCCCTCTCCAAGTAAGCACCCTGCAGAGATACCCGGCTGGCTCAACCCGGAGCCACATGGATACAGACCATTGATGAAGTCTTGCATAAAACACTTGCCAAATGCAGAACTGCAAGCAACAAACAGCAAGAGCTGGGGGAAGCAGACACAGTCCTCGTGCTGCTAGGAAGAAACAAGGAAATCAAGACAAGGACATCAACTTCAACTACAATATCAGCAGCTGGACCCGGTAAAGCACAAAACATGATGGATTTTCTCAAGCAAAGCTCAGCTACAAAAAAAGCCCACTGAGAACCAAAGCAGGAGAGCAAACTGAAACACGCTGTCCTCTGCTGGAAGTGGCTCTGGAAGAGCTTGAAAGCAGACAATCATCAAGACCAGCAGTCCTTTAATCTTCAGCGGAATACATGACAGAAGCATCACTTGAAAGCTGCACAGCCTTGCCTAAATGGGGTTGTTACCTTTTGAACTCCAGCTAACGCTGCACTTCTACACAGCCAGTACCACTGTCAAGGGGACGCTCCTAATGCCAACCTCTCCCACATCACCACCATCAGATCATCTGCTGGCTCTCTCACACACCTTCCCTCAGGACAGCAGGCGTGTTTGCATGGAGCAGAGAGCAGGATCAGGGAACAGATGAACTTTGATAAAAATCACATAAATCTTTTGTTGCAATCCAGTTCCTTCACTTTATCCACTTACACTATTATCACCCTATCAGCTTTCAGGCTGTGTCTTTTGAATGTAATACACACATACTTTAAAAAAAAAAAATATATATTTAAAAATATAAGCAGTTAATCACAGGAAAGATGAAAACATACACACACACACAAAAAAAAAAAAAAAACAGGCCAAAAAGCTTTGAAAGAGCTGCTACTGCATGATGAAGCTTCTATCAAGTGTATCTGGAAAGAATTTAGAGTAGAGCCTTTAAAACTTCCATGCCAACTATGGAAGATCTCCAGGTATCGAAGGGAACTAGTTTAAGCTATGCATGACTTCAGCTAGAGCCAGTGGTGGGCCTTAGATAAATGTTGATCTTCGGGGCACACGGAAAACAAAAGACTCACGACTCTTGTTGCCAAAAGAAATACGGAACGAGTAAACAACCAGCATCAGCACAGGTTCACAGGAGGATTCGGCAACACTCAGATCGTCACCCAAATTTCTGACAAAGCGTTCCTCACTCGAGAGAGTTAACACGCCAAAACCAATAAATGAGGGTTTTTTTCCTTATTCAAGCATTGTATTAAAAAATAGATATATTTTTTTCTCTCTGCCTTCCCCGTTTGATATCCCGACGCCTCACAGCGCTTCGGGGCAGGAGCCGGTGCCCAGCACACCACCGAACACGCCGAGTCCCGTGTGTTTCCCGCTCCCCGCCTCCCCCGAGCCTTTCACTCCAGCGGAGCGCTCCAAAGCTGCGCTTCAACCCCACACCGCGATCCAGCCCCCTGAAACGGCCCTGAGGCTGCAGCCAGGAGAGGCGAACCGGAGGCATGCCCAGGCCCGGAGCCGCCTCGCCTCGCCAACGCCTGCACGGGTCCAGCAGAGCCCCGCCGGGCCGGACGGGGCTCCTCTTCCCCTCTTCCCCGTCCCTGACCGGCCCTGGGGGTGGGGGGGTGATCGCTGCCCTCAGGCCCCGCCGGCCGGTCCCCCCACAGAGCAGCAGCCCCGGCGCCTGGCAGCTCTCGCCTCGCCGCGTCCCTTCCCACCCGCCGGGCGTCCCCAGCGCAGGGGCGGCGCCTGACTCACAGCGTGTGCCCGCAGACGTTGACCATCAGCTTCAAGGAAGGGTTGCGGTACTTGGTGGTCTTGCACCGCGNTCCTCCCTCCCTCCGCACTTTCCGCCTTCCGCCGTGCGGTGTCTCCGCCAAAGGGGCCCCGCCGGCGTCTGTCGCCTGCCCGCGCGTTCCGCTTGCCGCGAGGGCCCGGCTCTCTCCGCACCCCCCTCCACGCTCCCGAAGCAGCCGCCGGGCAGAACCAGCCGCGGGCGGGGAGAACCGGGACGGGACGGGACGGGGCAGGGCGGCCCGACCCCGGGCAGGTACGAACTGCCTTGAGAGGTACCTGCCTAGCGTTGGGGCGGGTAAGGGGAGCGGGGACAACTCCCGCATAACGAACAACCACCAAGAGGCTGCTGAGCGGGGCGGCAGCCCCCTTCACCGGGCTCCCAAGCCTCAGCCCGGCTCGCTTCACTCGGCACCGCTCGCACCGCCTTTCCCCCTTTTAAGAGCCCTTAAACTCAGCCCCCCGAAGAGTTTCCAAGCGCTGGGGAGAAGGCGCTTGGCGGCAGGTGAAGGCAGCCGCGGCGGGGGCGTCGGTGCGGCTGGGCTCCAGGTGGAGGTGGGGAGGGAGAGGCGGGGAGGGGGGGGAATGGAGAGGAGCGAGAGGAGCGGAGCGGGGCCGCTTGATTGACGGTTGCCATGGAGACGCGGGGAGCCCCCGCCCCCCCCCCCCTCCCCGGGAGAGCCGCAGCCAATGGGCGGGCGCGGCAGGGCCAGCAGGCTGCGGTGCCATATAGTATTGCAGCGGGGCTGGGAGTCACGTTGGGGGGGAAAGCCGCGGAGAGGGAGCCCGTTTACACACTACTTTTGCTATAAGCGGCTATCTTTTTAATGGTTATTGCGTGGCCGGGAGGAAACCTGATCGGCTAGCGCCGGCCGAAAGCGGGAGGAGGAGTGGACTTTTCAGAGAG
>WBNH01003478.1:33720-63695 GCA_013401255.1 Urocolius indicus | reverse complement strand
TCCTCTCCCCCCCCGCCCCGCCGTGTCTCGCTGCTCGCGGGCGGACGGGCAGGTGGAGGTGAGACCCTCCGCGCTGCCGCCCCCCCCTCCTCCCTCCCGGGGCACGGGAAAAAAAATAAAGCGGCGGTCGGAGGGCCCCAAGGCGTTGCTCAACCCAGGGCGCGATTGTGCCGCCGCGGCCCCCAATCCGCGGGACACATCAAAGGGCGAGCGGTCGGGGGAGGGAAAAAAAGGGAACGACCGAAAAATGCAGTTGGAGGGCGGACCAGGCGGCAGGGAGAAAAAAAAAAAAAAAAAAAGAAAGGCAAAGAGAGTCCACCCCATCGCAGCTCCGGGCGGAGAGGCTGGGCACAAAGGCGGCCGGGCGCTGCCTGGGGTCCCGCAGCAGGCACCCGGGCACGCTGCGTGCAGAGCCGGCCCCCGGCGGGGCCTCCCTGCTTCCCCCTGGCCGGGGGCGGCCCCGAGGGTCGGGCGGCGCTTCCCGGCCCGCGCGCACCTCCCGCAGCCGCCTCCCAGCCTCGTACCAAATGGCTGCGGTCGGTCTCACACGTGTGGGCACTCCGAGCCCGGCCGTGGAGTCTCAGGCAGCTCCCCCCGCGGAAGCCGGGGTCGGATGGCCGAGGAGGAGGAGGAGGGATTTTATTTACCACCACCCTGTGAAGTTTCTCCTCGGAGAGCGTTTGATTTGATGTGTCCGTTTCTGAGTAAACCTTCCCCTTGAAAAAGAAAACAACAACAAAAAAAAAAAGTCACTTGAAGTGATTTGTAAAAAGCAAAGCAGAAAAAAAGATGATTCAGAAAACTCTCACAGACTGTACCAGAGCAAGGAGTCCCCCTTGGCATGCTGTGGTAATGCAATGTCATCTCCTCTCTCTTTCCATAGCGAGTCAGATGGCAACCCTAGCACAGAAGATGAATCCAGTAAGGGGCAGGAGGATTTATCTCCCCATCCGCTCTCCAGTTCATCCGATGGCGTTACCAGCCTCAACCTTCCTGGCCACATGGAGCCCGTCTACATGCAGCAGCTTGGAAACACTAAAATAGCCTTGAGTTCATCTGGTGTCTTGTTGAATGGAAACCTCGTGCCTGCCAGTACCTCTCCTGTCTTTCTCAATGGTAGCTCTTTTCTTCAGGGACCCAACGGTGTCATTCTCAATGGACTCAGCGTGGGGACTTCACAGACGGTTACCTTAAACTCACCCAAAACCACATCAAGCGTTGTGAGCAACAGTGTGTCCATTACTGACATATTGTCATCTTCATCAGAAGATGTTAAAGACGTCAAACTCCTTCAGGCTTCAGTCCCTAATGCCGCAACAGCCACCTTCAGCCCCAGCAACATCCCGGTCTCATTCCCAGGATTGATACCGAGCTCAGAGGTGAAAAGGGAAAGCGTACAAACTGCTGATTCCCAAGATGGAGGCTCTGTAGTTACTTTTACTGCTCCTGTCCAAATAAACCAGTATGGCATTGTCCAGATCCCCAATTCAGGAACAAATGGCCAGCTGCTGAATGGAAGCATCGGTTTTCCTTCTCTGCAGCTACCTTCTGTTTCTGTGGCAACTTCACAAGGTAAAATTTTTGTCTGTTACAGTAGGAAGTATGAGAAAAAGTTGAGATCAGACACACATAGCATTTTAGAAGCTTGCGGTTCCTTTCCCTTCAAGGTACCACAACTGTATCTCGGCCACAGCCACACACATCACATCACCTTTACCTTCCTTTCTAGTGGGTTATGCTCGAGGGCAGGCTTACGTGAGGCTCAGCTCCTCTGCTAAGAGCAGAGGAGGAAGTCTGGTGTTTCATCTCATGCTGTCTCAGAAGTCTATGATACCAGCCTTCACAAGTATCTGTAAATTTCAGACATTTGAGTAATTCAAACTATTGCCCACTTGCCACTGAATCCCTCTAATGAGAAGATTCATGAAACTGAAAATTGCAGCAGCTGGAATTTGTAACTGTTGTTGTTCTTGTGGTGGTTGTTTTGGGTTTTTGGTGTTTTTTTTTTTAACCAAAGCATTTCATAAAAATAGATTTTTAAATGACTATAGACACAACAGGACCAAGCAGTTAACACTCATACAATTTCTGTCCTGTAATTAAGAGAGATTAAACTGCAAGGAAACAATAGCAATATGCAATAGCTCGTAGATAAAAACACAAGAGTATTTGGATAAAACTGCCCTCAGTCCAAGGGAAATATGTCATTGCAGGTTCACGTGCCAAGTGTGCAGGCTCCTCCCCAAGTTTGCTTTAGAGTTTAACATAACATAGCCTGAAACTTGCAGCTAGCCAGGAAGAGTCCCAGCGAGCACAAGCTTTGTTCTGAATCCTCGTTTTGAAGGAGGGCAGTTATAAAGCAGTTACCAGCTTTGTTACTCATTAGCCACTGTATCTCTGGTTATGAAAATTATTAAACTCAAATGAGTCTCTCTAATTTCAGGAGCGGTGAGTACAAAAGGACAATCAAGCTGTGCTCATTTTTAGTTTCTTTGAATTGAGCGTGGATAGGGAGTGAACTATTCTTGCTGTTAATACGGGGAGGAGCACTGAAGCTGTGCAAACACATTTTAAATTGAAGCAGTTATAAGATCCTAAAATGTGCGCTCACAGTCATTGAATTTACTGGTACATAGTTTAACTAAGATGAAAAAGAGAAGCAATTTAGTCTGAACACCACCTGTAATTACAAAAGCCATTTAATCCACCTGCTCCAAGGCATAAACTGACAGCCAGCAAAGGTGAGAAAGAAAGTTCTGTCCATGACTATTGCATTTGAAAGTCCTAAGATTCATCATGAGTTCCTCTCAAAACACTTTCCCCATTGTATTTTTTGTACCGTTTGCCACAGGAAAGTGACCTAGTGTGATTGCGTTTACTGCTTTGGTTTCTCTTTCTTTTTTGCATTAAGAATGTGAGATGGATAGGTAGCTGGCCACCTATTCCTAGTGAAGTGTGCTGCAGGCTATTTTAAGTAAGCCACATGAAGAGATACCTTATTGCTAGGTAACTTTAAGTTACCTCACTTTATTCTTCTAGTTCACACATATGAGTAATATCTTCCCAAAAAAATCACCACTGATTAACAGAAATTAATAGGGAGCTAAGAAGAAAGAAAATCAACTGTAGCCCCTTAAGTTATAGTTAAACTGCTTTTGAGAGAGACTGCTTAAATTGGGATCCAGTCCCAACAGCCAGTATATCTTTCTTTAGGAATGGTTAATGACAACTTACATGGCATAGTCCAGTAAAAGCAGCTTCACGTCATCTCTGGCCACGTCTTCCTCCTTTGGCTAACTACAACAGCACGTGAGCAGACTACCTGCTCACTCAGAGTGGCTTTCAGCAAGGGTAGGCAGTGGCTAGGTGGGTGTGGTGGTAGATTTAGGCTTTTATGTGTGATTAAATCGAGGTGAAAAGCACTACACCTGTGTGATTAACGGGCTACTTTGTTAATCTGATAGAATTTACTAGGTTTTAACGTTTTCTGTATAGGTTGACTGAGGTGGGTTCTGCCCAGCAGTAGTGGATTTCATGTGACGTGTCTCCAGTTCCCACACAGAAGCTGTAGTCTGTCACTGAACTATCTTTAATAGCTTTTCATGCTTCTATTCTTAGAAATTGAGTGGTGGCAACTAATGAAGGCCAAAGCACGTTCATTTTAATCACATGGCTGGGGACTGTTTACCCTTTCATGAGTGTCTGAAAGATACCTTATATGCCAGAACTTTTTGTTTTTTCTTTCTAGAAGCAGTTTCTATTAACAGCTTTTTTTTTTTTTTATGCCAAATTTTTTCTCACCTGTGACAAAAAAACCCTGTTCTACGTTGCATGAACTATGGCATTATGTGTGAATTGCAAGCGTAAAAAAGACCAAAACATCTGAACAAAATGCCTGCACAGCTCTCTGCCAGCTATAATCTATGCTTTGCTTTCTTCTGCTTTCGTTTCTCTAGGTAACGTTTCAGTAAATCCCAGCACATCTGATGGAGGAACTTTTACAACTGAGTCTTCAACAGTGCAGCAAGGGAAGGTTTTCTTCAGCCCCCTGGCTCCGAGCGCAGTCGTTTATACGGTTCCCAATTCAGGCCAGGCAGTAGGCTCTGTCAAGCAAGAAGGACTGGAACGAAGCCTTGTGTTTTCTCAGTTGATGCCAGTCAGTCAGAACACGCAACTGAATGTAAACATGTCTTCTGAAAACCTATCCAGTGGAGGACTCCAGTCCCTGGCCTCCTCCTTAGTGAATGTAACGCCCTCACATAATTTTTCCCTCACGCCACCAACTCTTTTAAATGCTGCGGAGCTGAACTCTGGTATCTCGGAGAGCCAGTCCATGTCATCACCTGCAACCAGTACCTCTACCGTGATATCTATCAGCAACACTAACTATGCAACCCTTCAGAACTGTTCCCTCATTACCAGTCAAGATCTGTTGTCCATTTCTACAGCACAGCCCATGCTGGGAGAAATAGTTTCTATAAGTGGAGACCGTGTCAGCCACCCCTCTGCACAAGTACATGAAGATTTTGTCAGAGAGCACAGGTTAGTTCTGCAAGCCGTACCTGACGTCAAAGAGAATTTCTTACCTAATTCTGAGAGTAAGCCAACTGGCAATTTAATGATGCTGGATTCAAAATCCAAGTATGTGATGAATAACATGGTTGACACGGTTTGTGAAGAACTGGAAACGGACAAAAAAGAACTTGCCAAACTGCAGACAGTTCAGATGGATGAAGATATGCAAGACTTGTAACTTCTTCTGGTTTTTTCCCCCCTTGCTTTCTGTTTTAATAGATAAGTCTCCTGTTGAGGCCCTAACAAGCACCAAGTGGGGTTATTGTTTTGTTGGGGTTTTTTTTTTGTTTGTTTGGGCAGTTGTTGGTTTGGTTTTTTTCATTTAAAAAAAACAACAGAAGAACATTTAGCTGGTCTGAATTGATGTACAGAGGAATCTCCAGCGATGGAATTATGTTGCCACACTTGGTTTGCCTGCAGTATTCTCTTTTAAGCAGCTTAAAGGAGAAAGGAAATGCCAGGGCAAGTACCAAACAAATGGGTACAGGTTTGGCTAAGAGAGACTACTCTGATAATTTAACTAGACTCTCCGTAGTACAATATGCTCTCAACAGTAAGTATACACTCCTAATTTTAGGTAGAAAACCAAGATCTCTCTCCAAAAAGGTAGAAACAATGCAGTCAGTTTTGCTGTTTACTTCTAGTCTGTGGGCATTGAGAAATCTTTAAGGATCTCTAGACGATACCTCACCGGCTACTTTCATGTTGTTTGAGGTTAAGAAACAAAACCATAAATAATATTGTTACTGCTGTGTTTGCTTTTCCCCCCCCCCCCCCCAGCAGACCTGCATTCAAACCAAAAATCTTCCATCAAACACTTCACAGGTTTCTAAATGCTACAGCTAGCATTTTGTCAGTGCACCAGAAAAGGCATCGTTCGAAACTCTAGTTGTACGACTCGGAAGCTTTCTCTCCAGCATGAATGTAAATATTGTTTCAGTTCTTACAAAGGAGACCTTTTTTTTTTAAAAAAAAAAAATTAGTACAATGGATTTTTATTTATGGTTTATGTTCCCTTTCACTTTAGACACAAGGCATTGAAAAGGAAAACGTTTTCTGGCTGTTTAATTTATTTTTATTGTTTGAGCAGGAAGTAAACGTAGTTATTTCTGACAAGGTTTTACTCTTTTTTTTTTTTTTTTTTGTAGTTTATCAAGCAATAGACTGTAAAAGTAAAATGTTAATCACACTGAAACTAGAAAATGAACTCCCAGTCTCACAAACCCAGGAGGTCCTTGTCTCTTCCCCCCACTCTGTCTTTGTGTTCAGGGGTGTTTTTTGTTTGTTTTGTTAGTAATTTGCTATTTAGTTGAACCTTTCTGTGTATTTTTTACAGAATTCTATGTGCCTTTCTTCCTGGTGGCCTTACCTTTGTTACTAAAGCACAGTGGCAGGAGGAATAAAAACACTGATTTGCAAATAGCCGTCCTCAGGGCCAAATCCTGATGCCTTACTTCTGCAAGTACAGCCGCTGACTTCGGTGCCCCTACTTGCACGAGTAAGAGGAGTTTTAAGTCTGTTGGTCGTCGTGTGTGACATTTACTAGTGGTGCAGAGAGCCAAAGATAGGTCCTTCTGCAGCACGTCAGCAGGGCAGGAGGAGTCCAGAGAAGGGACCATGGGCAGAGCAGTTGTGCTGAGGGAAAGGTCTTGGCTCCAGCCTCGGGCAGATGAGCAGGAAGAAGGTTGGATGGGCAGGCTAGGGAAGGGAGCCCTATGTCTACGTGGACCCATTGGCCAAATGGCCTGTGTGGGAGGGCTTCAGCTGCTGTTAGAGCAAGCAGGCCCCTATCCAGGAGTGCACTTAAACATGTATTTATATATCCTTCCAGAATAAGCAGCGTGGGGGCTGATGGTGGGAACTGCAGCTGCCCAATGCAGCCGTGGTCTCTGCCTGGCTCCTCTCCCTTCAGCCCTTTGCACTGTGCCAGGGACTCAGCAGAAGCAGGCAGGCTCTGGGCAGGTGGGACACACCTTTCCTCCAGAGGAGATTTTGTAGCATGAAAAAGCACATCCGTAAGCTTTAATGTAATAATGCAGATGTATAAAAATGACATGCCGTTAATCTTTGTGGTTTAGTTTGGTTTTGTTTTGTTTTCTTTTAAATTCTAATGTGAATCTATACAGTAACTAAAGCATTTACTCATCCTCGTCAGGAGCCTGGTCCAAAGCCTTTGGAAGGCGGTGGTAAACGCTTTTGTAAGCTTCTGTGGTCTCTGATTCAGGCTTAGGTCAAAACAAGATCACTTGTAAAGGACAAAATAAGAAAAAGAAGGGAAAGGAAAGAGAACAGAGATAGCACATCCCAGACTGCTTCTGTCTTGATTGTTAACTGGCTGTGTGGAAAGCCTTTGAGGAATGAAGGGTTTTCTTCTGTGCGCCGTGAGCATGGTGTAGGCATCCTGGCTATTGTTTTGCACTATATTGAATACAGCATGTTTTGTAAGGTGTTCTGTGGAACCTCGAAGCTGAGCTCTGTTGGCAATCACTGGAGTCCCCGCTGGGAGCCTGAGTCTGTAGAGCTGGAGGGAAAGGGAAGGGCAAGTGTGCACTTTGCCACGGTACCAAGTCACTGATGCTCTCTGCCCAGAGGCAGTTGGCTGTCCCCATGTGCTCCCAAGCAAAAAAAAAGTTGTTTAAGGCAAGCTCTTTAAAGGAGAGATTATCACAAGCTATATGGAGCTATATGTTCCTCTGGCACTACTTCCCTTGACATTCAGGGGGATCTCCACGTGAACAGGGAATCGGATAGTCCAGAGTTCTCTGCTCTGCTTGTTTATCTGCTTGCTGGGCTCCAGCACGAGCACTCTGCCTCCCACCTCCTCTTCACCCATAAAACCAAGGTGCTGATGTGGATAACAGTAGCTGTATGAATTTCCATGAGTTTGTTCAACCGTTTGGGAAGCTAGAAGGACCCTGTGCCATTGTCATAGCAATGGAGAATGTGTGTTGCTCTGGAAGGGAGATGTTTGGGGCTTAACATTTTCTCTGTGAAGCTCAGACTATATTTGGAGACAAGCTAGAGAGCATTTCAGAGCACCCTCTCAGTTGTTGATGTGATCAGGTCTCGTAGCTGAGAAGACTGTGGTGTTATGCCAGTACCTGTTACTTTAATTTTCCCTCCTTTGCATTTGTTGTGTTACTGAGGCTCTGAATTCCATGGCTTTGCAGCACAGTTGGCAATGAAAACTGTGTGTGCTGTTACAGTGGCGCGTATTTTGGAGTGTCTGGTACTTCTAGTAGGAGATTTCTCCGTGGGAGCAGAGAATGTACATAAAAGCAGTGGATTGGGACAAAGTAAGATGACTCTATTCTAGTCTTCCAGATATCCAGTAACTTATTATTATGTTTTCCTACTTCTTTTTCCCATTGAAAAGTGTCATTCCCTCCAGATAACGTAGTTATAACCTCCTGTTTTCTACAGGTACATATGCACAATATAAACACTCATTGCACGGTACAGTGTTTTTTAAATAGATATTTAAATAGTAGTTTTACTCCTACTGTAAAATATGGGTCAGTTTTTATTATGTGGCCCTCAAGCAAGCAGGCTAACTGCTCTAAATAAACAGTACACCAAGTCCCAATAAGTGTCTGGGGCTGGATCTTTGGCTGCTGTAAATAAGGCATTGCTCCACTGATCCCCAAACTGAAGATTTTACACGGTGTTGAGAGGTGGAACTGCTTTAGCAGGAAGGTTGGAGTAGATGGTCTCTAGAGGTCCCTTCCAACCCCTACCATTCTGTGATTCTGTGATACGGATGCTCATCTCCCTCACATGTGAGTGGCAAGCCCCACAGACAGTCCTTATTATCACATTCTGTTATTTAAATGGGAAGTATGTCTGTCTGGCATACATGTCCCTTCTCTCTCTCTCTCTCTGCCCCTCTCAGGAATGGATGAGAATAAAAGATCATTTCAGCTTCATTATGTTTGTAACTTGTTAGTCCACTGGAAATCTTACAGGAAACATTGCCAAATTCTGCTACTTCTCTAGTCCTAGGACTCAGCTTTGAGAAGATATGCTTAAAGTTAAAGCAAATTCCTACAAAGCATGATGTTTAAAACCCCCTTTATTCTTTACTACTTTTAACTTAAAGCTGCCTCTGTTTCACCTAGAGAAACAGAAATATAATCAATTGAATGCTCAGTCTGGACTATTTGCAGCATTATTCCTGTGGTCTTTCCCAATAGGACATTTCAGCCATAGAAATCACAGATGTTATCGGCCAGGTCCTCGGCTGGGCTCAACTAGCACAGTCCCACTGACTTCACTGTCCTTCCCCACCAGCCGGGAGTATGGTCCGTTCATTTCATTGGAGCTGGGTCAGGGATGGATTAAGCCCAGTGTACAAAGATATCTATTTGGCAGCATGAACCAGTGCACAAGGATGACAGACAGGACTGAAGAGTCACAGTCTATCGAAGCATATACCTCTTTTCATTTACTGCTTTACCCTACCTGTGGATTCAGGAAGACACGTTCAGAAAGTTATTTTACCCAGAAGTAGGGAACCATTGTTTATTGGTGTTACCGTCAATCCCAGATGAAAGACAATAACTAACAGGTTCTGACTTCAAATCCTGCAAAAATCACCTCGATAACTGGTTTCAGTTAAATTAAGCAGGACAGAATTTGGCCCTATGAGCACAGAAGCTTTTCACAAATGTAGGTTTCCAGTGTCTGTGCTCTGTTCTTAGCAAGGGCAGATGAAATGCCAAGAGGGTGCATCCTTCTAGCTCGATACTAAAAATGGGCAGGATTCCCAGGGGCATGAATTGCTTAGTGCTTGTGGTCTAGAAGCATCTCAAATCATAAAAAGAATAGCAATGCTCTAACTCTGGAAACAAAAGTAATTACATTTTACAAGCAACGAGACCCAAAGTCTTCCTGTATCTCCCAGCAGTTATTATCTTGAAGGATATTTTATACCTTACTTGTATGTCTCATATAATTTAAAACTAGCTTCTTCAACTTCTGAACCCGAGGGAGTGAATCTTGTGTCTTTCAGGATTCACATTCAGAGGATGTTTGTTTGTTCTTTTGCTGCATGTACTGTTTGTTTGTCCAGAACTAACCAGTTATTTCTGTGATATGGGTTTATTGTGCCTTACAACAAATATGAAACTTAATCAGAATGTACGCATTGGAGGAGGGAATAATCAGAAGACTTTACTGCACTGTTAGGTGATGCTGCCCCAGAGTGTATCATCAAACATATCTGTGCTTAATTACCCAACCAAAGAGATCTAAAGTATGTATGTTTGTTGTACTGTAATAGGGGTTTGTGCCTGGACAATTAAGTGTTTTATTTGTATTCTGAGATGATGTGAACTTATTTTTCTAAACACTATACTGAATAAACTTTATATTTATACACATTTTGTGTAAACATTTCTGTTTGGATACCGTGAGGGAGATTTTAATTTTGTGTTAGAAAAGCAATGTGAAGTGGAAAGTTGGCTTTTCATGTCTCACTGTGATCGAGGGACGCCTGTGCTCACCAGAGAACTGATCTAAAGCTTACTCGAGCTAGAATGAGACTTTCTCTTGACTTGGGTGGGTTTTGTCAGACCCTAACTTTGCTTCCAAATCTTTTTATTTCATATCAAAATGAAATAGCTGTATTAACTCTGTGTCTCAAACCAAATTTATACCAGAATTAGAGGGGTACTGTTAAAATGTATTTCCACCTACTAGTTAGGACTAGTAAGTATTTACTCACGGCTCCGAGGGCATCGGGATGTTTTCTATGTCAGGGTTTCTGTTTGGGTAGGTAAGCTCCTGTTTGCTACATTTGTCTTGTTTGAAGTTGTCCTTTAACATGTTGGTATCAGACCTGGATTTGGCATGCTTGCTATTGAAGGGTTTAAACACATCACCGGATTACTTCAGGTCTATGCTCCAAGTAGTGGGATTGCCTAGTTAGGGTTTTGGTGCTAAAATGAGTGACAGCAAGTTCAAGCAGACTAACCTGTAGAGGTGAAATAGTTCCCTTCATTCAAGCCATATCTGCATTAAGAAATACTTGACAGTTTGTACATGCCAGCAGCAAAACATCCTTTCACCCCCTAAGTTGTTGTTTACGCCATAGGAAGCAAGATGAGGTCTGCAAGATGAATTGTTCTAAGTAGTCAGATCCAGTTGTATATACCTACTACACTTTTAATCACAAAGACATTCCCTTTCCTGCTATTCCTCACCACTCCTTCCTCTTTCCCCTTCACAGCAGCCACGTCCCTCTGCCGACAGCGGTCCTAGGGCAAAGCACAATGAGCTGGGAGTACTTCTGCCTGGGGGTGACCTCCTCGCTCTGCAGCTGCCAAAGTAAATCCAGGGAACAGCCCTAAGGTAGAGACAGTTGCCCCATTGCCCAACTCTTTCTCCTTCCCAGAAGCAGCGTGCCTGAATCAATCCTCCTGTTGGTAGTGCTTCCCCTTGCCATGCTTTGGTTTTGCCCGAGTAGTAGGACAGCAGTAATGTTTCCCTGCCCTATAGCTATCAAAATTTCCATCGACCTCTGGACAGCAGCATCCTTCCAGCTTTGCTTGGAGCAGGGGCTTGAGGGTCTAAAACAACTTTTCCTCTCATTCCTGCCCTGTGACACAGCCAGGGAAAGACCCACCGCTGCTGGGATTGGCTCCATCCAGGGGAGATCCCCTCTGGAAAGGGGTTTCTGGCTGCGTAGCTCCCACGTGCTCAACCAGACAAAGTGCAGGGCTCCAAGGGCAACTTAAGAAGCGGAAAGTCTCAGCGTATGCAAATGTCAGAATTCTCCCTGAGCAGCCACCCATGCGGTATGCAGGATGAATCATGTCCTAACCGAGCGCATTCCTGCTTCTTTGGAGGGCTTTGCAGATGTGTTCCAGGTCACCCTGGGCGAGAAAAACCACACACAGCCACGGTTACCTCTTCCCTGGCAGCTTGTGTGCAGATGGAGAAATGGAGGACAGCACCTTCAGAAGAGTGGGCAGATGCTTCCCCGAGCCTCCTTTCACACGGGGCCTGGGGATGCTGGAGGGAGGACCGGGGGCTGCCAAGGCAGTAGCTGCGCCCTTCCAACCCCTAGGGAGACGCTAAGCTCTTGATCTAGCAGGAGGTCGAGCTGGGAAGGGAGGCAACGTTGGAAGACAGCACTTCTTATCATCTGTTTCTGGCTGGATTTTCCCCAGGTGCCAGATCAGAAGGGAATTTGCCTGCTCCAAGAGGCAGAGGTTGGGTTGGTAAAACAAGACTTCAGCATAAATGTGGAAGGCTTGGAAAGCAAAGGTCTCCTTACTGCATCTCCCGTTGTGGTGATCTCTGGCTGCAGAAATCTTTGGGCAGGATTCTTGGGACAGTATATCTCAGTTATGGATACAGATCACATTTTTAATATAAAAATACGTTTAGAAGGAAAATGATTCCCAGAAATAGGAATTCATCTGCCAAACAATGTGCACATAACTGACTTTACACTTGGAGGTGCCAGAAAGTTCAGGAACGAGACCAAAAATAAAAACCCAACACACGTGTGAAAAATCTACTACATTAAAGCCAGATTCAATAAAAATAGCACCTAGTTTATATGCTGTGGAAACTGGCACACGCCTGCAAGAGCCCAAAGCAAAAGATCAAATGCTCCAAAGTCACACACGGTCCAGAGGAGCTGAGCAGCACCGGAGCAGGGCTGACGCTTGATAATAACTCATGGGCGATATTCTCAAGTGTAAGTACTTTAATTCTTCACCCTGCTACTTATCAGGCAGAAAAGACCCAATTTTGAAATACTTGGAGCTAATCAATAAGCTTTGTTGTTGCAGCCAAAGTGCTTTGCAATAGATCTTCTGTTACCCAAAAAGGACTCCAGGAGGTTACACCGCACCGTTTTCTTTTCTGCTTTGTGAACTGACAACCGATTGTTTTGGTGTTAGTGGTATCCCTTATACCCTTCGCAGCTGCAAAATGCAGCTCCTCCCCTGAGGAGCTTACAGTATACAGAAATAAAAGCAATCCAGGCTGGGAGGAGAGAGCTCAGGGAGAAGAGGTGATTTGCCCAAGGGGATGCTGGCAGTGGGTGGTAGAGGCAGGTTGCAAAGCCAGGTCTCTAACTTCTCCAATTTCTTTGCCCACTGGCTCACCCCACCTCCCCAGGGCACCCAGTCTGGCTTGGATGCAATGTTTCTTGACAGCAGGAGGAGGACTCGCTGCACACACCAAAGCTGAGTTTGCTTCACTCTGTTTACAGCCACCTGATGCCAACTGATAGAAGCACAAGCCTCCAGCAAAGTCCTGGTGATAACTAGGCTGGCCCTAAACTGAGAATCACTGAGACTGAAAACACTCAAGCTCCAGGAAATCTGCTCCTGCATGAATCATCCCATCAGGGTGATGCACACGTGGGCCCTGAAGGACTGCAAAGCCACACACTTCCAAATCAAGGCAAGATGAGATAGGTTTGACTCATCTCCCACAAAGTCCAAGGAACTGAGGGAGATGCTCACAGGAGGTGAGGATGGTTTAGGCTGGGGCCTGAGTTGTGTGTGCTCTTGCATGCCTTAAACCAGTGGTTTCTTAAATTCAAGAACAAATGACAACTAAGACCCCATCCCTGTCCTAGGAAGATGCTGGGGATTCTGCTACTTACTGCTGCCTAAGAAAACAAGGACAGGCAGGGGGTTCAGAAGGCAGTTCTGGGTGGCAACACTTTCCATACTAAGCCAAGCACATTTTCAAGGGATATACAAATAAATAGGTTGCCCGTTTAAAAACATTCTGTGTTGTGTTGTGTTGTGTTGTGTTGTGTTGTGTTGTGTTGTGTGCATGCAGGTAGGAGTGAGCACTGACCAGATGAAGACTCTCAAAAAAGAACTCTTTACTTTGAGGTTCACTATGAAGTTGCAGAAGATGCAGCCTCTGCTCTCTCTAGAGCCTGGTTCCAAAACTCAACAAGTCAATCAGGTCATCTCAAGACCCTCCAGTGTAGATCCCTGACCTGCTCCTGAACAGCACCAGAGCACGTGGTCCCCCAACTCAGAGCTCGTGGCAGACTAGCAGCAGAGGCAGCAGGGGTTAACAGCGCTATTTGTGCTGTGCTTGGAGGAGAAGCAAACCCAGTAGTATCAGTAAGAGAGATGCAAACTCCAGGAGTGTGACATCATCTGCATGTGGAGGAATTCACACACATAACACCTCTATGCAGGGAATGACTTTAGCCTCCTGAAGGCTTCTGTAGCTCTTCTCTTGCCTATAAATGTAAAAAATGTTGTCACCAGACTGTCAAAACACTGTTTGTGGTGTTTTTGCTTCTTCACTTGCCTGCAGGGTTTGCCAAGGAATTTGCCAGATTTGCTAGGGAAGCAAATCTGAGAGAAGTAGGGCACACTCACACACCTCTGCTCATGAGGATGAGTGCTAGATGAGAGACCATAGCAGGTCCAGCTTCTGGGTCAGCAAATATTTAGGTGTTTCAGCCCAGCCCCCACAGCATGTTCCCCACAGCTCCTTCTGCTTGGGACACGCCAGATAAATTCCATGTGGAGTATATCGAGTTGCTTTCACTTGCCATCTTCTCCTCAGCCCCAACAGCCTTCTGCAATACACGGGAGATGGGACCCAGGACTCTCAAAAACAGTGGTACCTGGAAGTGAGTTGCTGACAGCAGCCTATTTCCAGGTATTGCTTTATCAAGAAGAGCCCAGCCAGCCTGGAAGCAATCCTGGGAGCTCCTTGGGAGCTTGTCTTCCATTTTTACCTCACCTTAGTGTCAGTTCTGTTTTTAATAGGCATACCCTCTTCCAACATGCAGGGTGTTCCTGAAAACACTGACTAGCACCATGCAGAGTAGAAACCCTTGCTCAAGACATCATGGTATTTTGACCTAGAACCACAAGATAATCACGGTTTCAGAACAATTCCTCACCCATCCCACAGGGGCTTTGCCCAGATCACATTTTGTCAGTTAACTGGGGCATGGAACAGCATCAAAAGGCTGACAGATGCCAAGTTGTGTCACACCTAATGGCTCTTCCCTTTCCAAATGGCGTATCATGTCATCAAAGGCGAGCAGGCTGGCATGACACAATTTGAGAATCCCACTTTATAGCTGGTAGAAACCGAATCCCAGCGAGTCTGCCAGTGATCATATATTCCAGGTAGTGAAGGGTTGAAATCTCCTGGCCCCAGGTCTCAGTTTTAAACTTGAGCAATGTTTTGATTTGCCAGCTTTCACAATTTACGAGCTTTGTGATATTTAGTAGCTGTCAAGAGAGGGGAAGTTGGCAGGGGGATTATGGTCACAACTTCCTGCTCAACTTCATTCTTAAACTCCTGGGTTTAAAATATATAAGTAAATTTGCAGGTACTGAAGGTCTCCAAACCAGAATACAGATATATATAGATATATATATACATACACACACATATATAAGCATTTAACCTCAAAACTGGTGTCACCTCATGCTCTCCAAAACTTGGGTCTGATAACATTGTGTGCAGCAGCACACTTCATGAAAAAAAAAAAAATCCAGACTATCAAAAAGGTGCCTTTTTAGAGATAAAATTAATGAATAGTCTACAAATTCAGGAGATATTTGTCAAATCTGCCTTTGCATCCAAACGTCCACAAACTTAGACTCCTGGGTTCATTTACTAGACTATTGCATTCTAATCAGGAACAGCTCCTTATTGAAAAACCTCTGTATAACTCAAGTTAAGGAAACATTTCACTGATCTAAAAACAACTCCCCAAAACCAGCATACAAATGCATTTCTTCAAATCAGTTTTGTTTAGAGGGAATTCCAGCAAATCCATTCTACATCCCTGTACAACTCAGGCAGGATTTCCAGAGCATCCTATGCCTCACAGCACAAGCAGTCCCCGTGCTAAGTTACTCAAAACCCTGCTTTAACACCACACCTAAATACACGCCCCATACCAACCTGCACTTCTGTGTAGCTGTAATCATCACGAGCAAATGGCTCCGGGTTGTAACAAATGGTGGTCGGCTGAGTTACCACTGATAGCAAAGACAAGACAAACCTGAA
Organism: Urocolius indicus; assembly: GCA_013401255.1. NCBI lineage: Eukaryota > Metazoa > Chordata > Aves > Coliiformes > Coliidae > Urocolius > Urocolius indicus. Next base: position 48,095 of record WBNH01003478.1, on the reverse strand, counting down.
CCTCAGGGGCTGTGGGAAAGGAGGCAGGCACAGAGAAAAACATTAATCATGTGTTTTGTATTAGCTACCACCTTCAACCCTGATCCAGGAAAACTCTGAAGCATTTGTTCTCCCAGACAAATGAAATTGCCTTTGGGATTTGCTGCAACGCAAGATGCTGCACGAAGAAAAATCACTGAGGCTGCTAAGCTCACTCTTGAGTTTTAAAGCTTTGGCCTAAAACAGTAATTTGAAAGGGTAACAATGGTTTTCCTCTGGTCCTGACTATAATGGAGAGTGGAATGTTCCAAATGCTTGTATTTTTTGCAAAATAAGACAGAGCACAAAGAGAAAAATGAGGTTATATTTTATTTTTAAAGCCTGACTCAGAGGTGACCTGAACTGCAACTCTTTCCCTGGATTGGGTGATGTTAATCACTAGGAACCAGCAGCCCAGTATCTGGATTTCCCTATCCCCATCAGTGCGAGAAGCAGCAGCACTTCCCTCCCTCGTGGGGAGAGGTACAGCCTGGCAGAGATTCGCCCAGATGGGCTGGCACAGTTGAAATGCTGAGGCTAGGCTTTATCAATGGAACAGATAAGAGATATATATTCAAATATACTTTTTATATAATGCATTGTTAGGATACTATTAAACTTACCTCTTACACAGAAGAGTTTTCAAGATGGGCCTGGGTGCTCCAGGAGCTGTGTTGATACTTCTCCCCTCCTGTACCATGGAAGCAGGAGGGAGGTGAGCAGGGCACAGCAGTAACATTCCACCCTCCCATTTCCAGAGGCCTTCTCCTTCCCACTCCAATAACATTTGCCCAATTCTCCTTCTCTCCATATACAGAGAAGGAAAAGTTATGTGTGAGCCTTTCTTCTTCACCCCTCTCTTCGCTATTCATTTTAGCAGAGCCAGGAGGTTGGTGCTGCACCAGTGGTGATGGAGCCTGGGCACTGTTTTGCTACCTGGTAGTGCACTTTAAGAGCCATTGTTTAAACAGCCTGTGAGGCTGTTCCATTATGTGTCCCCTAAACCTGCCAGCACAGCTCTGCACCCTACAATATGCTCTCCCCTCTTGGGTTCATGGTGACTGTCACCAACACACCTGATGGAGCTGCCATAACTTTTCTGAGCAGCCTCCTCCACCAGCAAGTAAATCACACTCGCAAAGCACTGCCTGGAAAGTCTGCATGGTATGTGGCTTCATTTTCTTTTCCATAATATGAAATCCAATCTGAAATGCACAGATTAGTTTACTAATCTGTGTAAATCCTATTAATAGCATTTAGGCTCCTGCCCTCCCATTCACGTTCTAACCAGTCTGTTTAGACTGGCTTGGTTTTCCCTCATCTCCTGCAAGATCTTCACACCTGGCTGCAGTCACGTCTTCACAAAATAGCTGGGCCTCAAATGGAACCTCGTGCTTTACAGTCATCTCTCATGTTTTAATTCGTGTCCCGTGGTCCAACGTGTTCTGGATCAAAGCATTAGTGCTGCAAATACACCGAGGTGCCATCAAAGCTGAAGGGATTATACAAAGGGTCACACAGCTGCAGCAGGGAAGGGCAAGGGCCCATACTCCTCCTCTCCCCCAGCATCGCTGGCCTCTGCGCCTGCTCCCACTGCAACGTGCCCCATGCAGCAACTCCATCCTGCCCCGGCCACCTTCCTCACAACCCAGCCCAGGCACTGGTAAAGGACTTGCCTATGGGAAGGAGGTGATGGACAGTCTCTGGAGCCACTGTTCACACCACCTCAACACACATGGGTTTAAGGTGGCACTGTTTGCACCGAGCTTGTGACTATCAGCAATTGCAGGCTCACTGGCAGCTGTGTGGGCTACAGCTCCCTCCCCAAACTTAGTGTGGCCTCTCTCAAAGAGAAGGCACCCCCTGTTCTGCTGTAGAATAAAACATTCTCTACTCAAAACGACAATATTTACTTTTCCTATAGTGGACTCCAGCGACTTCCTACACAGTAGTCATGGCAAGAGGGGTCAGCACCAGGAGCAGGAGAGGAGACAAGCAGAGCTCGCGTGCCTGACTCCAACTTCCTAATCAAGCTGTGCATTAATTAGCTAATCCCCTTCCATGCTGCTTTCTCCCTGCACCTCATTTCATCACTGCCCTGGAGTCCTTTTAACCCCTCACAGTCTTAGTCTGTCCACTCCCACACCAGCTCCATGCTAGGTTATCTTCATGCATCCAGGACCACACTGGGATGAGGAATCCTCTGAGCCCTTGGGCCAGGCTGGCATTTGCCAAAAACAGCCCTTATGAAAGTCTCTGAGCTGTGGTCGCTCCTGACCTGCCTTGGGAGGCTTTCTGGCACTTGTTAATGCATCCCACCTCATGTACTAGGCAGGAGAGGATGGATGCAGGAGGAAAAGACTCCCACCCACGTCAGCAGTTCCCCAGCTGAAGAGCTTTAATGGAGAATGGGAGAAGATGGGAACTATATCCCCTCTACATCATCTTAGATGAGGAAGGGGAAACAATCCCTCTAAAACACTGGAAGGGAGGAATTTGAGCCAAAACTACATTTACAGAAGTCCACAGTAGGGCAAAACCATTCCTGAGTCCTGAGGGACTACTGTTGGCTACACAGTCCCAACCATCTCCCCTCTTCTCAGGGCCAAGCAAGGTTCTGAAGTGCTTTCACTAAGCTACCTAAAAATGCTGAGACTTGGATGCTGAGCAGTTCCAGCACAACACTGACTACCTTCCCACTGTTTTGTCTACCATAGAGTTGAACGAATGAATAGTATAAAGGATTTGTGGCTCCTCTCTTTCCTTCCCCAGAGCTGAATTATGTCTACTTCCCATCCAAAAGCCTATGGAATGGATTTTCTCTTCTCACTGCAGAAACCTTTGAAGGCCACTATAGCTTCACCCTCTCCCAATTCCTCCTTTAATTACCTGGATAATTCCTGCTGGTTTGCATGCACATTGGCTCAGGAGCTGTTTGTAATTCCTCGGTGTTTTAAAGTGTTACCCACACTCATGAAATTCACCCCAAGCTGTCTGTTACAAGGGGTTCTTGTTACTTGTGTTAAAGCCTGCCTGTGAAGCAGCCATTTGGTTTTAGACCTTTAATCTCTTTTGTAAAGGTGTCTGTTGTAAGATATTAAAATGCCATAGATTAAACAAACAAATAAAAAAAAAAACTAAAAAGAAAAAAAACAGAGGAATTTTTAGAGAGAGCCAACCAGCCAAATATAATATGTGGCCAGACAGAATCAGAAGTGCTGGCTTCAATACAAACCCAAGAGGCATCAGACAAACCACCCCCAGCCACAAACGGTAACGGTTCACCGGCAGAAGGAACGTAGAAAACAAACTGGGGGTGAAGACGCCCCCGCCTTCCCCCTCTGCCTTCTCCCCTAAAAAGTCTGACAAGTCTGAGGCCTCTGGTGCATGCAAACGCACTCCTAGAAGGCCAAATGAAGGCTTACTGATCAGAGAGTTCTGCCTTCAGCGTTGTGCCTGCGTGATCTTATGCAGGCAGACCTCAGGAAAAGTGGTGCTTAAATACTAAAGGTTAGAGCGGGGGAACTCCCTGTCTCAGCCCTTTCCTATATGCACTGATCTCCTTTGTACAATTGGTGCCATTTGCATAGCCCTTGCTGCAGAGCATCACATACCAATGGCTGGAGACCTGCTTCCAACACCAGCCTGTGCGTGCTCACAGCCAGCCCACACTCCTCTGTCCTGTTCCCGGTTTGTCCCTCCCCGTAAATAGCTCTTTCCTCTGCTCACAGTCCTTGGTCAATCACACAGAAGAGCTCATCTCACCATCTGCCAGGAGGGTATGTCCAAAAGGTGAACTTACCTCACAGCTACTCTTCAGACCCTGCCTGAGGATCAACTCATGGGCTCCGGTTGCTCATGCTCAGGGCAGTGTCAGCCTATTACCCAGCTGGAGGCTGCTGCCATGTTGGTCTTGGCAGAAATGGCGGTGTCCCCAATTTGTCCCTTCCATGGCCACCACAGTATAGATCAGCATATGGCTTCAGGAATCCTGTGTTCCATTTCTGTTACAAAGTTTGGTGTTGGTTCCCTGCAACTCATTGCAACATCTTGTGCTTCCACCCAGCACTCGCCAGGGAAGATGCAATGGTCCAGGGGCTGAGCTTCTGGGAGGTGAAGGTGTTGCAAGGGGATATCAGCATCACCTGGTGCAAGTGTGCTCTACGGTTAATGACAGAGAGTTTCTTCCTCATTAGCTCTGCAAAAAAACCTTTTTACCTACCTGGAGTATAAGCTTTCCATCCTGGAACAACCTCTCCTCTATCTCCAATGCTGAATTGCACAGGATTTAGGGGAACCCCCACATGTCACAGTGATAAAACAAGTTTTCAAACGAATTTTAATGGAATAATTCAAAATGGGCTCCTGTGTAAAGAAGCACAAGCCCTGGCCCTTGGTAACTGCCTATCCTCCATGAATAAACACAAGTAAGTTGCAACTACATCCCTCAAATGCAGCCTGCAGCTCCAGCACTCTTGGTGAGGTTTGCAGGCTTGGAAAGAAGTTATAGGGGTGCCAGCAGCAGCCATCACCATGTTGTCTTTAAAGCTCAGGGATGCTTTGGAAAGTGATTGTGTAGAAAAATAACGCTAAAAAAAAACACCCCAGAATCTTTCACAGTCTTCTTGCTCAGCCAAACAGCTTCCCCAGACACCCATCTATTGCATTTAGTAATAAAGATAAGTTTGTGCTATCATGAACTTACCTCAAGAAGTGGCTCACAGATGCACTTTGGGAGTAACTGGAACTGCCAAAAAGCTCCCAGAATTGAAAGGGACTTCACTTGGTATGAAAAGAGCTGAAGAAAAGGAGAAGGGATAAAAAAATACAGCTGGGAGATTAGACACTGTGATCTGATCCACACAAGGCACAAAGGACACTAAACAGGACTGAAACTCATATTAAATGAAAGATAGCAAACCTATTTAGAATTAGCCTACAAGATTTGCTGCCACAAAACATAATGGAGGCCAAGAGCTTGTCACCAAATACACCAAATACACACACCTAGACACACACACACACACACCCCTAGACACACACACACACACACACACACACATATATGCACATACCCACGGTCTCTCAGGGCTGGAAAGGGCTCAACACCACCATTCAGTCTTTTCCCCAGATCCAAAACAAGATCAAATAGACGTCGGTATTTTCTGACAGATGTTTGTCTAGACTTGTTTTTAACAGAGAGTCTCCCACTTCCCTAGGCAATGTATTCCAGTGCTTCCTTTTCTTCTTCAGCTTCATACACACACACACACAAACACACACACACGCGTATACTTATCTCAGAAGGTGAGCGGAGCAGTCTCTGATGACTTGCACATCAAAAGGCTTGTGAAGTCATTTCTCATGGCAAGATCTTTATTGTGAATGATGTACGAGCCCAAAAGATCCCAACCTGACCTGAGATGACAGGCTGAGCTTGGGGGACCTGCAGATGGGAAAGGGGGGCAAGTGAGAAAGGAGGGGGAAATTCATTCCTTTCCTTATTAACCCATCAGATTTGATCTGCTGTTAAAAGACAGACCAACTTGTGCAGGCACCATTTTTAGACTCAAACACGAAGTTCCTCCTGTTGTGGTAAAATAAATACACTTTTAGCCTCCTCAGCAGCCACCTCAGAAGAGATTCTGTCCTGTCAAACTGAAGTAAAGCCAAGGAGAGGATGAGGAAGGAGGCTGTGCAGCTGGAATATGTAAATGGCAGGATGGAGAGCAGCACTTTCCCAGCCCGCCCTGGATATCTATTACCTCCGCTTTTGGACTGACAATGCACCAAATGTTTCATTGCCTGAGGCCTTACAAAGCCAACCAGCTTTTTTAGCTGAAAGCACTAATGTAGCAAGGCAATTGGGAATTAATTATTTAATGTGCTTCTCATTGGTAGAAAGCTTCAACCCCTCCTGCATCTCAGCTACCATTATACATATGTTGCTTTCTTCAGACTACAGTGATTAGGCAGCAATGGCAAATGATGGCTAAATCCCTTTCCCACATGCAATGAACTCCATTTAAATCGACAGATTTGCACTCAATAGCCCAGAGAGCAGTTTAACCCTGTGCTAGGAAAACATCATCTGTGACAGAGACTGTGGACAGACTTCAGGATCTTCGTTTCTGAAAAGGAGCTGTCTCCTACCTCTGCTCCCAGCCCCTCTCTTCAACAGGCAACGGAAGACCAGCCCTGTTTAAAAATTACAGTTCAGGCAAGAAGCCCTGTTAGTAGGAAATCAGAAGGAGCTCCCTTTAATGTGGCCGTCAGATGCATCGCTGGGGCAGGCAGAAAGGTGTATCCTGGCTCTGCTGCAGCATGTTGGCTCAGCTCCAGCTTCTCCAGGATTCTCGAGATAAGCATCTATTTCATTTAGAGCCTTTCTAGTGATGACCTGCGCAGAAGCAAATGTCCTTTTGAAGATCCCTCTGCAACAGCTGCGTGCCAGAAACTCCGTCCAAGTGACTTTAAAAGCTGAAGAATCAGGCCCCGTGTATTTAAAAAAAAAAAAAAAAACAACAATAAAGTTGTAAAATAAGATCCTGCAGCAGGACTGAGAAGGGGAATGAACTCACACTGACAGCCATCGTACCTGGGAAAACGGTAAGTCCTTGCCCTCAGTCATCACCTCCAGGAATCATTCCGGATGGAGCCCCGGCAGGATCCTCCCAAAATTCATGGCAGTGAATGAAGCCAGGGATTAATTGGACATAACATGTCAGGCATTTCCAAACACAAAGTAGATTGGGGTTTGCTTTTGGGGGTCTTCAGATGAAAGAAATACGACTGTACAGACGTGCTTTTCTGAGATCCACTGGCATGAAACCTGAAATACCCCAGCAAGGTTCGGGAGCGAGAAGTTTTAATCACCGCGGGAGCACGACACTTTTGAAGGTCTATGAAATTATATACCCAGGTCTAAGAAGGGTAAACTTATCCATCTGGGCAGATCTGCTGATAAAGGGAGACACAACTCGTTTTCCCCTGGAAAGCTGCACTATATGTTTGAAGAAATGATCAGTCATTAGAGACGGGTTTAGGCTGGGAAGGTAATAAAAGAACAACAAAAACGTGTTCTGGAAAGGACTTTGTGTAAGGGAGAAGGAAATGCAGCATGAAAGCGTTCCCTTCGCTGAAGCGATTCCCTGCGAGCTGAGGAGGCAGAGGATGGGCTGAGCATCTCTGAGGGCCAGGCAGAGAGAGGCTGGTGATGATGGAGGCATATGGAGACCCACCCAGGGCGCAGACAGAGCGGAGGACCCCCAGACCTCGGCTTACGCAAGGTGACCTTTCCCCTCTCTAAAGTTTCAAAGCTGGCGTTGCCGGCGCTGAACAGACTGTGTGCCATATGTAACCTGACCTCAGCTCCGCTCTGCCAAGCCACTGATGGCATCACTAATGAGAGGTGAAAGGTCCCTTTCTTTCGGCTCGCTCAGAAACCCACCGAGGCGGCGGGTGCAGGATGAGCTCCCCCCCCCGACCCCTTATCCCCACAGGCTGGCACCCACTGCCCCACCACCAGGCCCGGCTGCCCTCGCGAAATCACACCCTGCCCCAGCCACAGGGCTCACGATGTCTCTTCTCTTGGCCCAAGTGCAACCGGCACAGTTCCCCCCGGCAATGAAAATATTTGTTCAGCTCCCTAATGCAAAGCGTGTAGGCAGATAGAGAGTATGTAAATCCTACCCTCAGTCCCGCTGTCCCCCCGGGCAATACCTTATTCAGCGGGTGCATCATGCACCAGCCAGGTGGGCAGATGCATTTGGGTCTTGAAGAGGGAGCAGAGGGAGGAGGGGGAAAAGGAATACCGAAAAGGGACCCCATCAGCACACCACAGCAGGGGTGAGGGGGGGATCGATGGGGGGGGTCACATTGATGCCTCTCAAGGCAGCATCTCCTCGAGGCAGCCTCTCCTGACCTGGGGAGAGCCCATCCTGGGCTGGGCAGTGTGGGCAGGAGCACTGAGGGCAACCTCACAACCCCCTTCTCAATCGGCTTTTTTATTTTTGCCCCCGAAATTGAAAGGTTTCATTTTGTTTGTTTGTTTGTTTTTGGGAGTTTTGCACAAAAACCGTGGCAATGTCTTGCAGAAATAAAAAAAAAAAAAACCACTACTACCTCCCTCTCTTTTTTTTTGGTGAAAACAGGGGAGGTTGCGGTGGGTTTTGTGCCTTTTTCCCGGTGTCCAGCGCCCCCCCTGTCCCAGCCACCGCCGAGGGAAGGGATGAAGGGGCATCTGCTCCCGAGCAGCCGGCAGCCGGCCCCGCACACGCGTGGGTATCGCTCTCCTGCACGCGTGGGTGGGTGAGTGGGTGCGTGCACACGGGACCGTGGGAGCATCAGCGTGGCTCTGGGTGCGTGAGCGAGGGGCACGAGCCCACGCGTGAGCGGGTGTGCGCGGGGGGGAACGGCGAAACCCGCGCGAGGGGCTGCGCGCACGTGTGCCTGCGTGCGCACGGGAGCGGGTGCGCGCGTGAGTGCTGGCTGCGCACGGAGGCGGCTGCGCGCACGCCGGAGCGCGGACACGCGGGGTGGGTGTCACAGCTTGTGCGTGGCGTGGATGCAGGGCAGGGGGCTGCGGTGTCCCTGCCCTCCCGGCTACGCTCTGCTCCTGGGCTCCCGTCCTCCCCCTCCCGCGGCTCCCGGCTGCGAGAAGCCCCTCGGCGCCTGCGCTGTGTCCCGCGTGGGGCTGCGCGGTGCCCCGCGGGTGGACCCCGCCGTGCCGGCAGCGTTACTCCCGGTAGGGCCGGGCTGGAGCAGCCTCGCCGCGGGGAGAAGCCGTGCTCGCTTTGTTTCGGTTTAGCGAATGACTCATTTAATGGCAGATGTGACGCTGCTGAGGTACAGCGAGGACCCACCCGCGGCCGTGCTCCTGCCGCCCCACGCGGGGCCAGACCGCGCAGGAGAAGGGGGTTGTCTTGAACCTCCGCTGCTTTTCTGCTGGCGATTATTTTGTAACATCGCATCCCGGCGCAGAGAAATCAAATTATTCGTTGCAAACCCTTATTCCTCCCCGCGGCCCCGCACACCCTCGTTTCGCAGGAGCTCGGACGAAGCCACCCACCCGTGTTGAGATGCGCCAGCGCTTATTCCGCTGCCAGCCGCACAGTTTGAATCCCACGGAGGAACCGCACCTCGGGGGGGGGGGGGGGGGGTTTCCCTCCCTTGGCGCAAAGCGGGGAGCGGAGCTGATGCGGGGAGCTGCGCGCTCCGACCGTGCGTGGGTCCCCGGGGGTCAGGTCACGCACACGGACACGAACACACAGGGGAGGTGCAGCGTAGCCGGTGCCGGCTGGAAGGCAAACCGGCAGGCTTCGGTGAAGAAAAGGAGTTAAAACCCCCGCCGTTGTCCTTTGATTTAGGCAAGGGCTCGTCCAATTCAGTTCCAGATTATTCAGGGGCAGGCTGCCTCGCTCGCTCCCTCTCTCCCCACGCCAGCCCAAACATCTTGAAGTAATCAGCAGCTGAGAAGGGAGACGTCCCCCTGGCATCTCAGGTTAAAGAAGGAGGTCCAGGAAAATGTGGTAGAGCCATTACAAGAAACNGCCCCTCGGCGCCTGCGCTGTGTCCCGCGTGGGGCTGCGCGGTGCCCCGCGGGTGGACCCCGCCGTGCCGGCAGCGTTACTCCCGGTAGGGCCGGGCTGGAGCAGCCTCGCCGCGGGGAGAAGCCGTGCTCGCTTTGTTTCGGTTTAGCGAATGACTCATTTAATGGCAGATGTGACGCTGCTGAGGTACAGCGAGGACCCACCCGCGGCCGTGCTCCTGCCGCCCCACGCGGGGCCAGACCGCGCAGGAGAAGGGGGTTGTCTTGAACCTCCGCTGCTTTTCTGCTGGCGATTATTTTGTAACATCGCATCCCGGCGCAGAGAAATCAAATTATTCGTTGCAAACCCTTATTCCTCCCCGCGGCCCCGCACACCCTCGTTTCGCAGGAGCTCGGACGAAGCCACCCACCCGTGTTGAGATGCGCCAGCGCTTATTCCGCTGCCAGCCGCACAGTTTGAATCCCACGGAGGAACCGCACCTCGGGGGGGGGGAGAATCGGGTGCGGGGAATCTTGTGCTCTGGGGCAGCAGCGATGGGTCCCGCAGCTCAATCCCAGCTGAGTTATCTCATTTTAAAAACTAAATAAAGCCAGAAATGGCGATTATCCGTGTCTCGGGTTCCGGCAAAGGCCATTACGCTGAGAAATGAGAGGAAAACAATGCCGCGAAAATGCGGGTCGCCTTGGCTAACAAACGCGCTGCCGCTGCGCGGTCCCTGCGCGCCCGCGGGCGCGGCGTGGCGGGGAGCGGACCCAGGCGGCAGCGCTGCGGGAGGTGCGANTCCCTCTCTCCCCACGCCAGCCCAAACATCTTGAAGTAATCAGCAGCTGAGAAGGGAGACGTCCCCCTGGCATCTCAGGTTAAAGAAGGAGGTCCAGGAAAATGTGGTAGAGCCATTACAAGAAACCTGAGATGCATTCATCAGAGACTCCAATTGCCATCGCATTAGGATTGATTAGAGACCAGCAGTACCGTAATGACCCGGAAAGAGGGGCATACGGGGATTATTAATATCAGACTTCTCAAAAGAGGGAAAAAAAAAAAAAAAAGAGGAGAAAAAGAAGCAAGGAGGAGGGAAAATTTAAAAAACAAAAGCGCCCGGCGAGGCTGCTGCTCGGATGCAAGACTTACCTGAGGAGCATGGGCAGCGGCCAGCCGCCCAGACGAGCATTTGTCTAACTTCTGGGGGAGAAAAATGCAAAATAACATGGCAAATATTCCCCCACCTCTGGACCTCCAGGAATCGCCCGTCTCCCTGCACGGCTCGCAGCGAGGCTTCCAGCACCGCGGCCCCGGGGCTAGGGCGGGCGGCGGCTCCAGACGAGACCCCGGCCCGCTGCTGGGCTCACCCCCACCCCGGGACAAAGGCGGCTGGTCCCCGGGCCGGCGACAGCAAGGACAAGTTGAGGAGCCTCCAAGGAGGAGCAAGGAGACTTCGGTGACTCGTCTCCTCAGTTCCCTGCGCCAAAACAAATCAGCCCCTCCTGGTCTGGGTTTAAATGTAGCTCACTGGATAATTAACTCCATCTTTCCAGCCCTGCTTTAACTGTTTATTTAGTGTCACCCCGTATTACCGTCACTAGCACTTTCCTCTGAACAGGAGGAGCTGGAGGGTTTCACCTCCCAAAAGGAAATTCTTCGTAGCTTAAAAGAATCAGCATCCAGGAGGTACATTAGCGAGCAGGAAGGGGGGGAGGATGAGGTTGGGGGGGGTGTCCCACACCGAAAGCGAGAGAAGATAAAGAGGGGAATGAGGACAGAAAGACGTATCGGCTCTAGGAGAGGGGAAAAAAAAACCCAGCCAAGGCGCGATCACCTCTGATCCTTTTGTAAAATGTCCCGGTAAGTGCGTGAAGAAAGAGCCCTTTGTGCCCTGGGGATCGCCACCGGCGGGGCCACACCGGCAAGGCCTTATTACCCTGCCCCTCGCCTCGCCGTCCCGTCCCGTCCCGTCCCGTCTCCCCTCCACAGCCCCGGCCCGGCCTGACCCCGCTCGGTGCGGGGGGGACCCACGGCCGCCGGGCACCCCCGGTGTGAGGAGGGGAGGGGAGACACACGGGGATACACCAGGAGAGGGATGGATGGACACGGCTCCCTCCCCGCGGCCACCAGCTTTGTTTTTACAGGTGTCTGGAGGGCAATTTAAGTAACGAGTAATTAAAGGTTGCACCGGTTTGCAGGCGCGTCGGGCCAAAGGCTGCTGCAAGGGAAGAAGGGTGCATATGGGGGGGGGGGGGGGGGTGGGTGCGTTCTGTGGAAAGAGGGGGGGTTAGAGGGGGGGGGGGGGGGGGGGTGTTTGTCCTTCCTCATTAAAAAATAGAATAATAAAGGAGTGAAGAGAGAGAGAGAGAAAATACAGATGCTGTATTGTTGAGGGCTAAGGGGGGGGAAGCTGGCTGGCTCCCCTGCGTGCGGCGGGGAGGGCAGCGCGGCTCCGGTGTCGCGTTGCAGATCCTCGCCGGAGATAACGAAACGCGATCTATTTTTCAGAGCAGCAAGTGGATGGGAAAAAAAGAAGCCCTCTACAACACAAACCTCATTGACTTAATGGCTCGGGTTTGGATTTCGTCTTCCAAAGGTTCGGAAAGTGGCCAGCGTTGTGTTACTTCCCGAGCGGCTCCCAGCCTCCAGCCCCGCTTATCATCGCGCCGAGACGGGGATCCGGGTTGGTGGGGTTTTTTTTGGGGGGGGGGGAGGAGGGGGAAGCGTCCCCTGATTTTCTTTTGTCGCGTTATTTGTTTCCTCCAGACCCTCACCCTTCAAGTAAATAAATAAATAAACACTCTTTTCGGTTGGGGGAAGAGCTTTATTTCTAGGGGAAAGGAATGAGAGTCTTGTTCGAGGTTATTTTTTTTATACTTTGTTTTGGTTTTTCTGGCGAAATCGAGGAAAAAAAAAACCAAAACCAAAAAACAACAACCAAAAACCCGCGGAGCCGAGCGTGGGATTCGTCTGTAACCCCCGCTTTTGTAACATCGCATCGAATAAACGAATTATCCCCACACACAGGAGACGATGGGTGCCTCGGCGAGGGAGGCGAGGAGCGGAGGGGCCAGGCCCCGGCTGTGGGGGATCCTCCTGGGGATGGGGAGAAGCGGGGTGAGCTCCTCAGGCTGCTCCTCGGCCGACAAACACGCTCCGAGGAGCGGCCGCGCCATCCCCGCGCTGCTGTGTTGTTGTTGTTCAGTTATTTGCAGTTGACTCCTTTTTGCTTTTTTAGAAGCGGCTCAAAAGTATTTATTTGTTGAGTTTTGGGGTTTTTTTTTTCTAGGTGATTTTCAAGGGATAAACGAAGCGGGGTGGGAATTAATTGACCTCTTTCCTTAGTTTCAAATGAAAGGTTTCTAATTTTTAAGGAAAAACGATGCCCAGGAAATAACGAGCACTGATGCTGGCCGGTTCTCGGCTGCAGGGGGTAGACCCCGGGCCGTCTGTGCCCTCCTCGCGTCAATTTGGGTGACACGGAAGGATGAAGTCCCGCTCGGCAATGGTGGGGACGCCTCGGCTCAACCCTTGCCCGTCCCCGTCAGCGGGATAATTTGTTTATTCCCAGCAAGAGCGGCGATTAGTTTGGTCGGCCTTATAAAGAAAAAAAAAAAAAAAACAACACAATCAAAACAAGAAACTAAATTAAAAAAAGAGGAGAAACGCGAGGGCACGAGAAAATTGCTGTCATTAAAACGCCCAAGAGATTCCCCAGTCCCGCTCTGCATTGCTCTCCTCATCCCGAAGGTATTAGACCTCAGGTCAGTGCTTTTCTCGAGCTGAGCACCTTATACACAGAAAGAAAAAAAAAATATATATCCAAACCTCTAAAAAAATATATCAATGTCAGTAAAAAAAGAAGGATGGGGGAACCCATCTCCCGGGCCGGGCAGGGCTCTGCCAGCCCAGGCGTTATAAATCTGCGCACTTGCTCCAGACTTTAGGGTATTAGTTGATTTTAGAGCCGGGTTTAAGGCTCCGTTCCGGTCCCCACACAGCTGCCTTGTCAATAAGGATCTGTTCCAAGCAGACATTCCTTCTGGGAGGACATTGCAGCTCTTTAAGACTTCATCTGCAACATCATAAGTACTAAAATAAAATGGCAAGGGAAAATTACCAGACAGGCGGTCATGGGATGCAGAAAGCGTCCTGACTCCAGCGGACACAGGACGGTCACTGCACAGACGGGGTGGCAAGGGGCTTATTTTAAACACCCCCCGAGACGCTAAGTTCAGGGGAAAAAAAAACCAACTATCTGGATTTAGGAAGAATATCAGGACCGGCCTTTCCCGTTACCGTAGGACGGGCAGGGAGCGGGCACGGCGGCTCTCGGCCGCGGTGGGCTGCTCCGAACTCGGTCCATTTAAAGTCAAATAAATACGAATGTCTTTAGCGAAGACAAACACTGGTTTGGTTTTTTTTTTTTTTTTGCAAGAGCCCCGCGCTGGTTATTAAGCACTCGCGAAGCGAACTCGTTCTTGAATCAAAAGCCTTCAGGAGTGTGCTTAAAATGCTGCTTTCAAACTTATCTAATCAAAGATAAATACAGCCATAAAGCCACCCTCCTCCCGCCGCTCCCCGCCCTTATCTCGCCTCATTGTCCTCACCTCCCAGCCCGTCCTCGCTACTGACAATGGATTATCTTTGCTTAGGGAGCCTAATTGTTTTCTAATTTTTTTGTTTAAATCATTGCTTCGGAGCGAGGTGTGCAAATGAAGATTGGGGTAATTAACGCTCCGGCGTTAACGCTGCCGTTTCTCTGCCGGGCATGCTGCTGGGGGGGCTGCCGGGACCCCTCTCCCCCACCCCCCCACCCCCCCC